>BSBK01004257.1:682500-1282500 GCA_027943335.1 Chamaecyparis obtusa
AATAAAGCCACTCTAATACATAATAAATTTAATCTTCTTTCCTTCCTTTTGATACACACAATGTACATAATAAATCTAGGTACAAATTTAAATAATATTATCTAAAAATGGATGATTGAACCCTTCTTCCTAAGTCACACAATTAAAATGTTTGATCATTTATCTATTAGCATTAATCTATTTTCTTCCTATAGATACTCACAATCTATGTATATGGAATTGATTTTAGATTCGATTTGAGCTCTCATATAAAGAGAATAATAAGGCTATTGTTCCCATATCAATAATGAAATAATAGAACATTTCAATTAATTAAAAACTTCTCACAAGCTGGAAGTAGATCTTTCTTCTAAGGAAGAGTACAGATAAACATACATAAATAAACTTTTGAATACTTAAGAAAAGATGGTAGATAGCCTTTCTCACTCACATTTATTTCATCTAACTTCAACATCAACACTAATATATCATTCTGACATAAAGCAAATCAATGCAACGTTCTCATGATTACTTTAGTACAATAATCCATGGAAAATAATTTAACAAGCTGTCTTACACAAGCACCTCATATGATTGGCCTTTAAACATAGCCTTAGATAGAACATAATACATAAAGGCTCATGGCCAACCAACCAAATATCATAAAGGGGTACTTCCAGATTTTCATTTAGCTCCTTTAAAACCAGCAAAATAACCCTTTGAAAAAATTTGTAAAACAAACAAATAGACCATCGAGGCTCACCTCCCAACCTAGGCCATTTCATGGCCACCCCCAAGCTAGGGGAAAACAAAGATGGATAGGATAAAAACACGTATACATCAAGCACATACAACATAAACTAGAAAACATTGCATAAACATAAAAATTCCCTTTCCAAGGCTAGAACAACATGAGTCACCTTGGACCCATAGTAGGGGTGAAGGTGGAAGCTACTCAACGAGGAGAATGCCAAAGTACAAAAGAAAACCAGCCTTCAACAAGGCTCTAAAATCTGCACAATTTGCCTTCACAAGGCCATAGAAATAACCATCCACTTTTCTCATACTCTTCACCATAACAACTCCCTTATGACCCCCAAAAGTATACACAAGATGGCACATGGATGCCCATACATCCATGCTTTATCCCCTTCCTCCCAGAGGAAGGACTCTACACTAGAAAAGTAGTCCCAACTTATTCCCTTCACCCATCAAGGCTCTCTTCCCTCCCAAGGGTGAGCTTGGCCTTGCACAACCCCAAGAAACAATGCACAAAAGAAAATACACATACAAGCAAAGACAAGAAGCCATGAACTTTTACAAGATTAACTAGCATTCACACAACATAGTGAAAGAAGTAAAAATGTACATAGCAACAAGAACAAGAGAATACAAGAATCCAACCTTGATCCAAGCTAATGGCAAGAGGGTTGAGATGAGTTTTCCAACTAGTCTCCTCCTTGGCTATGCAACACCAAAATCCTCCAAGAACAAAACCAAAAAAAATTCTCACAAACTCTCAAGTCTCCAAAAATTGGAGAGTGGGCAATTAGCCAACAATTTTCCCTCCATCTCCTTAAGAAGACAAACCCTCAACCTTTCAAAACAAAAAGAGGGAAAATTCAAATGAAGAGTGGCTCTTCCAATTTCGTCACTTTTCAAAAGAGCATCTTTTGGAAGGGCAAAAATCGTTAAAAATCATCACAATAGTCAAAATTTGACCCCCAACATATGGCACCACTATGGGATAGCCTATTTTTAACCTCCACTAACATAAATGGTCATTAAAAGCCACTCAAAATGCCACTCAAAGAATGAATCTGAAAATGAAAGAGAATCCCACTCATGGCCCCTAAAAATAGAGACCACTTACACACATTAAACATTTGGGCATGCCAACTCACAAGACATGTGTCAATTGACACCACAAATAAATCACATTAGACACAATACACATGGCATGCCAAGCAGACTAAATAATAAAGTAAAAAAAACATAATACAATAATTACATTCATGCACCACTTTACAAATTTACACTTTACAACGAGGTTAATTTCTCCCTTTGGAGATAACCTTGGCTTAACATGATTTAACAAATATCCATCTTTGATTTCCCCCAAAAATTCCATGGTTTTACTTGCACACTCGACAAAGCATCAGTAGCTCATGAAAAGTCAAATATCATATATATATATATATATATATATATATATATGTGTGTGTGTGTGTGTGTGTGTGTGTGTGTGTGTGTGTGTGTGTGTGTGTGTGTGTGTAAATAAAATACATCTAAAAATCACATTCTTAGCATCAAAATTTCTAACTGCATTTCATAATAATTCTCATCATTTCAACATTGCATTTCTAAAGCACATAAAGTCAAGATTAAAACGATACATGATAACCCATCTAACATAATAGCCATGATCATTTCACATAAATTTTCCTATCATGAATGTAACATCAAGATATCATAAATAAATCAAAGATGTATCAATTACTATGCTCATAACCTACTAAATAGCATCAAAGTGAAAGTCCTATATCACCATCACATAAACATAAATAATCACATAGTATCATAATATAATGTCTCTGTCTCAATAGTCCATCATAATAAAATAAAGTGTCATCATGAGTCTAAAGATGGAAAATAATCTGCTATGAATTGATGTCATTGGGTGAGGCCTCACAATACCCCTGCTATGAAGGACAAGACAATCCCTCCTCTAGCTACTCTTTCGATCAAGGCTAAGAATGGTAAGGTGGCCCTTGATTGGGTATTCACAGAGCTATGTCATATGATGAAGAGAAATGATAGACTCAAAGGTAAAATTGACATTCTGGAAACTATGGGTCTTGGAGACAAACCCTTTCCTATTTTCTTGAGTGAACTAACAGAAGCCAACAACAAAGTGGACGGAATTGTGAATTCTTACGATTCTAATCTGGATGCCATGAATGCTCAAATCTCCAATTGTGATGAGGGTTCTGTAGCCATGAAAATGAAGGTCCTCAATTTTGAGGAAAAAATATCACATTTTGAAACTGCGATTGTTAAGTTTGGGGACTAGAGCTATAGTATTCTTCAGAAGCTGGTGGGTCAGATCAATACCCTTATTAACATGTGGGAAGGGACTGCGGAAAAAGATAAGGATCTGGGGTCTCATGTTGCATGGAATCATGCTAATAAGGATGCTGATACCCTCAAGGATATGACTCAGAATACAGAGCTTTTAGCTGCTAAAGCTGTGGATCTTATTAATAGCATTCAGTGATTTCTTTTGGTCCATTGGTCCTATCTAGTCCCTTGTGTTGGCTATTGGAATTTTTTAGCCTTTTTGGGATTTTGTTTTGTGGCCTTCTCTCGTTTTCTATCTTTTGGTTGTCCCTTCTAGTTAGACAGTTCCTTGTTGTCTTTTGTGCTTAATGTATATATCTTTTCTCTTTTTGTAAAAGGTTCAGGACCTTTCAAATTCCATTTTCTTATTAATTAGAACATAATGTCATAGAATCATCAATAAGTTACCCAATGTATACCTTATTCATATTTGTCATATTCATCTTGTCCTTATGTAGATATCTTATTTTTCACTATTTCTTCCTTCTACAGATGTTCGGATGTTTGTAACTATCATGATAAGTATAGTCAAAACTAGTTGACATCAATGACAACATATTGATTGATTTAATCATCTTACATATTACTTTAACAACTTGATGACCTCCTAAATCTTCATCAAGATATTCAATCAGTTGTAGGTTAACAATCTCTCCCTTTGGCATTGATGGCAACACAATATGAAATATTCCATAGAATACCAAACATCTGTTCTACAACTATATAGATAAATGTTGTAGCTCAGTAAGCTCTCCCTAGCTTGATATTTAATATATTTAATCACTACAAAAACATTTCATGTAGACTCTCCTTGTGGATTTGATCTTCTTCGGTTCACTTGCCAACAAATATATCTCTCCATGTGGTCTTGAAATTCTTCTCTCCCAAATGATATTTCATAGAAATTTCTCTCCCTTTGACAATAATGCCAAAAGAAAATATTCAATCAACTCTTCAGTAGCTAAATAGTATTTCTATTGTTCATTCCAGATCAAGTACCTTCATATACTAATATACAATTATTTGTTCCATCTTCTACAATCTTCAAATCCTTCACAACCTTAGGAATCCTAAAGTGCAAGCTACATGTTGTTGGAGATTTTCCAGCAAGCCAGTGTTGACTGTATGTTTGTCATTGATGACAACATATGGTAAGTAGCATGTGTGGAAGACTTATGCAGTAAGATTTTAATATATGTAGCATGGAAATGTTATCAACATGATATCATGGGCACAAAGGTTAGCTGTTAGTACAAATAGCTATATAGTAGCTTCTGTCAACAGTGTTCCTGACAGAGTAATAGGTAGTGTTCTGTGAATGGTTGTCTATATAGTTATCATGGAGCCTTGTGCATTTGGATATGTGAGAAGACATATTAGTGATGTTACATTCATGGACATAGAGCCTGATGATCAATAGAAGTTAAGTTATGCAGTCGCAATACACCAGTAGTAGTTTCCTGTGTTTGTACAGAAGAGCTGACATAGATTATATTGGTTCTAGAGTTGCACCTATCATTTTGGTATGCGCCCTTGGATTTGAGCTTGGAGTTGAGTTAGTAAAGTTCAGTTAAGATTGCATGAGGTAATTCAGCTTGAGGAGAAAGATCTAGTTGTTTTGGTAGAGCCAATAATGTGTAGCATGCGTCTACAATTATCTTATTGGACAAGTCCTAAAATGTGTTGTGTGCTTAGTAGAGCTGACTGAATTATTATTGGAGTTTGTTATGAATTATCTATAATGATTTCAAGGTGGTTCTAATAGGCTGACTTGATTATATCCTTTAGAGGAAAGATATTTATAGGCAGTCATTTGTGATTGCTAGAGTGTGGTTCATAGTTTGCGAAGAGCAGAGCAGAGTGTGCAAAGTGTTGAGCCATCAGAAGAAGGTCTATGTGACCAAGTAAAGTATTTGTGCTATTCATTGGAACTGATCTAGACAACAGGTCAAGGCGCAGTTCACCAAGATCTAGATATAGTGTGTATCTGTTATTCAAAAGGTTGTAGCCTTCACCCATTTGAGAAGTGTGCTCTCAGATAGTGCATCCTCACCCCTAATAGGGTTAATTGTAAAAGACTCCTAATAGGGTCTGACCCTTGACCAGGTCTACTGTACTAAATATATTGTAAAGCAACTCCTAACAGGGTTAAAGATCTTCTAACAAGGATCATAATACACTAGTGCAAAATATTAGTGGGTGTTAATTCCCACCGAGGGTTCACCTTTTTGGGTTTCCCCATAACTAAATATTGGTGCTGTGTTGAATTTTTCTTTCAATGTGTTTATGCTTTATGTTTAAGTATACTTAATTAGATAAATAATTGAAACTTGTAGATAGTTTATTCACCCCCCCCCCCCCCCCCCTCTCAATTATCTCTTGGGACTATTCCTAACAATTGGTATCAGAGCCAAGTGCCTCGGAGAGAAATTTTAATAGCTTGAGGTTGATCAGATGGCATTCTTTAGAAAATAAAGTCCTAAGTTTGATAGAGAGAATTATCTTGATTGGAAGAACAAGATGGTGACATATTTGCAATGCATTGCTTTTGAAGTTTTTGATGTAACTATCAAAGTGGTGAAGATCCCTACTTTAGAAGATCTTGCAAAGGATGATGCTATTGAAAATAAAAAGGAATTGTCTCATCAAAATGCAATAGCCAAAGAAGCCCTCATCAATGTCCTATCTAATAGTGAGTTTTTAGAAATAAAGAAAGTAGATACAACCCACAAGATATGGAAGTACCTAGAAGACATATTTGAAGGAGACAAACAAGAAAAGGATGTGCGCAGAAAAATATGGAAGAAAAGATACAATACATTAGAGATGCTACCTGAAGAAAACATTAGATCTTACAATCAAAGGATCAATGAAGAAGTTGTTGGAATCAGGAACAATGGTGGAGAGATCTCAGAGGAAGACATTATGGACAAATTGATGACTACTCTCACTCCAGAGTATAAAAACAAGATCAACATCCTTAATGAGACCATGCAGCTTACATCAAATTTCAAGAGAGAGACCTTGATCAGAAAAATCTCAGCTTTTGAGATTTCAAGATTAAAGACAGAACCTAAAAGTGAGATAGATTTCAAAGCAACAGTTCATGGTAAGAAATCTGCAAACTCTTCTGGTAATTTTGATAATGATGATGAAGAAAAAACACTATATGATTTCATTGCTATGATTTCCAAAAGATAAAAGAAAGGAAAAGGAAAATATGAAGGTCAATTGCCATTTAAATGGTTTTCATGTAATAAGATTGGTTACTTTGCATCTAAGTGTCCTACAAGAGCTAGAAAGTTCAAAAATGACTACAATCCTAAATACTCTAAGGAATGTTACTATGCTGGAGATGGAGTTTTAGATGATGATTCAACTGAAGAAAAAATTGGATTTATAGCTATTATAGAGAAAATCAACAATAAAATAGATCATGAAGATGAGAAAGAGGAACAAGAGCTAGCATTGATTTCACAAGCTGATATAAGGATAGACTGGATTATAGATAGTGGTTGTTCACATCACATGATAGGTGATAAAGATAGATTTGTTCATTTGGAAAAATACAATGGTGTCATGGTTAGATTTGGAGATAACACTCCTAAACCAATCGTTGGTAGAGGAGCCATCACCTTGGATGGAAAGAATAGTACTAATGATGTTCTTTATGTCGATGGTTCAAAAAATAACCTACTAAGTGTTGGCTAGTTACTTGACAAAGATTATAGATTGGAATTCAATGGAAACAAGTGCATCATTAACAAAAAAAGAGAAATAATTGCATTAGGATCAAAGACTAAAGGTAATATTTTTCAGCTTAATCCAGAAGCAAGTTGTTTTGTTGCTAAAGTAGATGACAGTTGGTTGTGGCATAAAAGACTATGTCATATCAATTTTGATAATATATTAAAGATAAGCAATGTAAAGGCAGTAAGAGATCTACCTAGCATAGCAAAGCCAGTTGATACTATATGTAGGGAATGTGTGATGGGAAACCATGTGAGAAACTCATTCAGGAGCAAGCTCAATTCAGCAGAGAACAAGCTGGATCTTATTCATACAGACCTATGTGGTCCAACTCAAACAAGATCATACTATGGTGAAAGGTATTTAATTTTGTTTGTTGATGACCATACTAGAATGATGTGGGTTGTGTTATAAAAGACAAGTCAGAAGCATTTGAGAATTTCAAAATATTCAAAGCTAAGGTTGAAAATGAATCTAGACTAAAGATAAAATGTTTGAGATTAGATAGAGGAGTAGAATTCACCTCTGATAGATTCTATGAGTACTATGAAGAACATGAAATCAAGAGGCAATTGAGTGCACCTAGAACTCCTCAACAGAATGCTATTGTAGAAAGAAGGAATAGGATCATCCTTGATATAGCGCGCACCATCATGATTGAAGGAAAAGTGGCACACACCTATTGGAGAGTTGCAGTCAATACATCAGTCTATACCATCAATAGAATTAAATTAAGGCCTAGCGCAAACAAAAAACCATATGAGCTATTGTTTGGTAATGTTCCCATAGTAAAATACTTCAGAATGTTTGGAAGCAAGTGCTATATCAAGAGAGATGAAGTAGTAGGCAAGTTTGATGCAAGCAACAATGAAGGTATTTTCCTTGGTTACTCTACTAAAAGTAAAGCTTATAGATGTTTCAATTTAAGATTGAAAAAGATCATTGAAAGTGCTCATGTTAAGATTGATGAAAATTTTATGGTTAAAGAAAGATATCATGATTACTCACCCATGATATAAGAAGAACCCAGACCCTCCACTAGTGAGACAATTATTGAAGAAATGTTTGATAGTATTGATGTGTTATTCAATGACCCTGAGACAAGTGAAGAATAAAATCCTAAGGAAGATAAGACAGCATAAGCTCCATAGTTTACATCTAGATATCATTCTAAGGATGATATCATTGGAGATCAGAGCGAAAAAGTCACAACATTATCAAAAGAAAAGAGTTCTACAAGCAATGAGGCGGCATGTTTACTATCTCAAATTGAACCCTTAAGTGTTGAAGATGCATGCAATGATTCAGATTGGCATGATGCTATGAAAGAAGAACTAGATCAAATTATCAAAAATGATACTTGGAAACTGGTCCCAAGACTTAGTGATAAGAATGTGATTGGAACTAAATGGATATTCAGAAATAAGATGAATGAAGATGGTACAATAGTAAGAAAAAAGGCAAGATTAGTGTGTAAAGGATATGCGTAGAGAGAAGGCATTGACTATTTAGAAACTTTTGCACCAGTGAGAAGATTATAAGCCATTAAGTTGTTTCTAGCTTATGCAACATTCAAAAACTTCAAATTTTATCGGATGGATGTTAAGTCAGCATTCCTGAATGGTTAATTAAAAGAAGAAGTATATATTGAGCATCCAAAAGGATTTACCCTATCAGACAAACCTGATATGGTATGTAGATTGATATGGTATGCAGATTGAAGAAATTCCTCTATGGACTTAAGCAAGCCCCTAGAGCTTGGTATGAGAGACTTGATGGATATCTAACAAAGATTGGATTCAAGAAAGGAGCAGCAGATTGTAACCTATTCATAAGAGAGACATTTGAAGGACTACTACTTCTAGCTATATTTTTTGATGACATTATCTTTGGAGGTAATGAAAAACTTAGTATTGAATTTTCTAAGGAGATGTAGAGTGAATTTGAGATGAGCATGATTGGACCTATCAAGTAATTTTTGGGATTGAATGTGCAACAGACAGAGAAAGGTATTTTCATTAATTAATCCAAGTATGTGAAAGAGATATTGAAGAAATTCAATATGGATGATTGCAAGCCAATAGGGACACCTATGATAACTCGATGCAAGCTTACAAAAGAAGATGACTCACTAGAAGTAGATATAAGATTGTACAAGTCTATGATTGGAAAACTCATTTATCTTACTCAAACTAGACCTGATATTTCCCATGTAGTTGGCATAGTTGGAAGATTTGTAGTAGAGCCTAAACAAAGTCACCTCATGGTAGTAAAAAGGATATTTAGATACTTGCAAGGCACTATAGACTATGGTCTATGGTATCCTAATTCATAAAATGTTGAGCTTCATGTGTATATTGATGCAGATTGGGCAGGATGCGTTGATGATAGAAAAAGTACATCAAGTGGAGTAGTGTTTCTTGGTGACAGACTTGTCACTTGGACAAGCAAGAAACAAAATTGCATTTCTCAGTTAATAGAAAAATCAGAGTATGTTGTAGTAGCCTTGAATTATTCTACAATTGTTTGGATCAAGCAGATGATAAAGGATTTTGGAATTCAGATTGATTATCCTATTGTTATTCATTGTGATAACACTAGCACTATTAACATGTCAAAGAACCCTGTGATGCATGCAAAGACAAAACACATTAAGATCAAGTATCACTTCCTAAGAGAGAAAGTGGTAGAGAAAGAAGTCAAGGTGGACTATGTGAGTACTAAAGATTAGTTAGCAGACATATTCACAAAGCCCTTGCCAAAAGATACTTTTGAGTATCTCAGGGAAAAGCTAGGAGTAATTCCCTTCCTTGATTATGCTTAGAAGAAAGAAGAAAAGAGCATCAGTCCTCAAGGACTGATGGATGGTTGACTACTCTACTTCACGAGTAGTACCGATGCTTAAACTAATTGGTGCCTTTTCCATTGATGTCAAAGTGGGAGTAATATATAGTCATGAAAAAAAGAAGTAAAAGGAGGAGTAATATACTAAGGGGGAGTAGTATTTAGTTATGGAAGCAATTCAGTTGAGGAAATGGAGAATGTTGAAGAATATTGTAGCAGATGGAGGATTCACCTTTGGGGGAGTTTTAAAAAGGAAATGGAGAATGTTATAAAAGAAATGTTCATTTGGATTGGTAGATTTTTTCATTCCATATGTTGCCATCAATGCCAAAGGGGGAGATTGTTGGAGATTTGCAGGCAAGCTAGTGTTGACTGTATGTTTGTCATTGATGAAAACATATGGTAAGTAGCATGCATGGAAGACTTATGTAGTAAGGTTTCAGTATATGTAGCATGGAATGTTATCAACATGATATCATGGGCGCAAAAGTTAATTGTTAGTACAAATAGTTATATAGCAGCTTGTGTCAGCAGTGTTCCTGATAGAGTAACATGCACTATTTTGTGAATGGTTGTCCATATAGTTATCATGGAGCCTTGCACGTTTGGATATGTGATGAAGACATATTAGTGATGTCACATTCATGGATGATGTTACCTCTATATTAAATTTTTTAGCTTCATGCTAAAACTTTTGAAAATCTAGTTTATAGACCTGATGGTAAGGTTTTATGGTGAAAACCCTAGGTTTAATGGGAGCCCTAGCTGGTCTTAGACCTTGTTCTAATTTTGTGTTACTTTTTGGTTCACTAACTCTCCAAATATGCATGTGCTATTTTCGACCCCTTTTTAGTGACCACTTTACATGTTATGTTGTTAGGTTGTCGAACGGGACCCTTTTTAATACTTCTCTCAAAGCCTAAGTTTCTCGTAATATTTTCCTAAGTATCAAACCCTTTAAAAATGAGTGGCTATCGTTAAATCTCAAGGCTCCCTATTGTCATATTTTTTGACATGTGATCTAGTGATGAGTAGACATTTGTCTTGGTGGGCTCAGCTTTGGTGTTGTGTTGGCGGTTAAACAAAGCAAGGCATCGACAACTATCATTATACCGTTGGGTTGAGATGATTCCTTTTTAAGTGTCATGGTATAGCGACAAGCATCCGATCAAGCTTTACTGACAGCAATAGGATTTATGACATGATAGTCTTAGTGGCATGTTTTTTGGGTTGACACCTATCCTAGGTGATGTAATAGATGTGGGGTCATACTTTTCAAAGGGTAAAGCACAGTTTGATCTTACAATTGTCATTATACCACTGATGGAAGATGTGAAGTATTTAATCTTTGTGGTATAGCAATGACCATTCGATGCTATATGATGGATGAGATGGTGAGTGGGGCCTTAAATTGCCATGTCACTCTGACATGTGTGTTTTTGATTGGTTGAAATAAATATGATGTGACGGTTGACAGGATATTTGGTATTAAAAAGGAAATGGAGAGAGGGCCTGCCCACCTGTCCTTGTAAATGTGGCATCTTTTGATTTGATAGAAAGATAAGTGAAGTGTCATAGTAGGGTCGGCCTTCTCAGATGGTTAAGATTCGATAAGCTCTCATGGTTTTTGGTATACCACTAGGATAAAGTGCACGATCTTTAAGGTCTCCATTATAGTGACAACCGTTGATCTTGTTTAAAGATGAGGAGTAAAAGGTGGGTCCTCTGTTGCCAGGTCATGCTGACAGGTTCATTTTTTATTGGCCGAAGGCAAGGGATGACATGTCAGGTTGTCAATATACTTGACACCATGGAGAAAGTTAGGGTTTTCCACCTGATGATCTATCTGATGTGGCATTTTTTGATTCGATAAAGATTTCAAAAGGGAAGGTGGGGTCATTACTTCAAGAAAAGATAAAGTGCTATGAGTTGGAAAGAATCATGCAGTTGTCATTACACTACTAAAGGAAGATGCTCAAATTCTATGCCCATGCTTTAGCAACAAGATGACACATGTCCACTCTGATCAAGGTAAAGTTAAGTTGTTTTTTTCCCCACATGGTTAATTTGAACTATTCTCATTGGCTGGAAACTCATTTGGGAAAAGTAAAAAGAGGGTTGCGCGACTATTTTTGCTGATCATCTGATGCGCCAAAAGGGGAAACAATATCAATGGTTTGAATTCAAATTTTTTCTTTGTGACGTTGTTCATGTCCTATGAATGATGAGGCCACCAGTTTTTAGTAATGGCAGACTTAATGAGCTACGTGCAGATGAATTGTAAATGGTTGGCAACATTATATATCAAAATTTGATCGTTGTTTTTCTTTACCACTTTCATAAGCATTTTGGTGAACTAGATTTTCCTTTGGAGTGATATCAAGTGAATTTTTTCAGGTGCTTGGTAGGTCATAATTTTTTGAATTCCAAAATTGTTTGAAGTCTATGAAGGAATTGTGGGAAAGAATTCTATTGCAAGCTGATATTTTTAGGGTTTTTCTCGAGTATTTATATATTGTTCTAAAAAGCCTAGTTTAAAATGCCACCAAAGAGGGGATTGTTTGGGAAGACAGAGTGTAAAGACAAGGGTGTCTTTGAAGACTTAATGCAATTGCTACCACATTTAGATAATGGGGCAGCTAGATTAAAAGAATTGGTCCTGAGAACCCTAGAGATTATGTAAACAGTGGGCTCCATGATAGAGGGAATTGGATGAGAGATGCTAGGGTGGGTGAAGATCATAATGGCCTCATTTTATTCAAAGTGGCTTACTCACAAAGGAATTCCTATGCCCCCCTTAGCAACATTTGGAAATTTGATATTGGGAAGTTGGTAGTCCTTGGAGTTTTTATGGATGCATAATTATTAATTCAAGTTGCTAAGTGCTATGATCCTATGACAAAATGTGTCAAGGATATAAATGGAAATAACCTTATTAGTATCACAGAAGAGGAAATTAGGGATGTTTTCTCATTAAATGACCCTTATGTTGGGTTGGAGAAGATAGATTTTACAAAATTTACAGAGATATATGAAGCTTAGAGGGATTATTTAAGGGCAGGGCCTCTGAGGGATTTCTTAGACCAGATTGGATCCACGTGCATCATCAGTCCAAGTACACCAGAGCCCTTTAGGATGGATTTATTCAGTAAGAGGGCACAGGGTTTCTACAAGTCTTTGACTTTAATCCTAGGGCATGATGAGGCCACTCATATGCCAATACCATATATGTTCATGATGGTACAATCACTACATCCCCAATTGGCATTAATTTTTTACTTTGCCTCTCACTTGGCTGACCTGATCCATGAGGGATTAATGGGAATAAAGAATATGAAGGTTAGTAGGCCTTTTGGGTGGTATTCAATGCTTATGCATATGTTCTTGTACAAGGGTGAATAGTTTTTCAGCTCAACAGTCAACATTGTGAAGGAGAGAAATGGGGAAACCCTTCCAATCCAATTGTGGAACACAACTTTGTCATGGGATAGAGTTGATGCCAGTTTCATTGCCTTTGATAGAGATTTTGCTTAGAGACTTAGGACACTGTTATTCTTTGACAATCCTAGAATCCCAAGGGAGTTATTGAGATTAATCAGACCAAAGGAATAGTATCAAGACATTACTATAGTCCATAATTTTGGGGATATCATTTTATATCCTATTTCTATAGTTTTTAGAGTTTATGGTTGCAGAAAGGCACCTTACTTTTTTCCCTACCAAGTTCCATTAAAGGTAGGATATGCTGAAATTCTGAGGTAGATTGGTGACCTACAAGAGAATGCCCTTATTGGTAAGGGAAGAGGGACTTTCTTCCCTGATATTACAATTTCTCATCAGTATGTTATTACTAAGGGAGGATGGGTATACTTGAACTAGGTATTGCAGCCCTACAGAATGCCTACAGCTACAACAAGATGTGCAGATAATGAGGGTTTTCTATCAGGAATGTTTAGAGATAAGATTATGTGTGCTCTTATGGAACACCAATTTTATTTTCTTGAGGATATAATAAGAAATGAGTTTGACCTCCAAACTCAAGAAATAAAGAAGGAGAAATGGGTGATCTACAAGAAAAATATAGATTTCATTAAAATTTTTGATAGAGCTTATGATCCATTAAAGGGTTTTGAGCCAAGGGCAAGAAAGGTAGAGGCTCTTATGGAGTATTTTGAAGGCATTATGCATGCATTAAATGAGAAGAGGGCTGCTGTGAGAAAGAAAGACCCTGAAAGAGCTAGGTAGATCTTGAGCCAGCCAGGATATGTAAAATTGACCCCAAGGGGAGTCTATACAATGCAGAAGAGAAGTGGGTACACTGTTCTCTTACCACCACAACCAAGAGGTGAGGATATTCCCTCTACTTCTAGGGGATAGAGGCCTATGAATGATCTAGAAATGCAAGGACCCTCTCCAAAGAGGCAAAGACAAGAGGGGTCAGGATTAGAACAAAATGTATACTCTCCCTCTCAATCCCCCTTACATTTAGATGGACATGGGGTAGCAGAAAAGTTGGTATAGATGAGGAATGAGGGAAACAATTTTGTTTCCAATGATGAGCTACAAGAAGGAATGTTGGAGGCACCTAAGGAGGTTTCCATGGATCTTACTATTGCTAAATTTGAGGGTAAACAAATGCACCCTATTTTAAAACAAGCCAACGATTCTTTTTTTGCCGATGATAAATTTGGTAGGACAAGGGCATTCTTCCAATTCTTGTGGAGAATGAAAATAAATCAGTTTAAGGAGATCTGTGAGAAGAATAAAGAAGAGTTCCTTGATAGGGACATAATAGAGATTGAGACTAAGACTAAGGGAGAAATGATGAAGCAGTTTGAAAAGATTACTCCTAAGGAGGGGAGGGCTATGGTCCATACTGCAGGGGTGCTGATTCTACCAGAATGGGATATTGTTGATGCAATAGTCTTTGATCAAGTCAGGAAGAGCAAGGTAAAGACTCTTACTACTATAGAATAGGCCCAACAAGCTGCTAGGGGAATTTATTTTTTAGAGGATCATGCAGCCTTGGTAATGTGGTCCCTTAAGAGGGAAAAAGACAAAGGAAACAAATAGGCTCTCTCTATAGAATATGCAGGAAATCTATTGGTACAAAGAGTAGGTGAGACTTCTGGTGTAGAAGCTTCAAACCTAATTTTGGAAACTACCAAATTCAATGTCAAAGTGGTAGAGAAAGATGCTCAAGAAAAAGAGGAGCTTAGGCTCAAATTTGAAACTATCCTCAAGTCTTACAATAAGCTCAAGATAGAGTTGATTCAAAAGGATAAGTTAATTGTTGAGTTATCAGGACCATAGGATCACAGGTCACCACAACTAATGATAGCTGACAAACCTATAGTGGCTTCATCATCCAGCCCTATCATTGAGTTTCCACCATTGCCCTACCCAAAGACACATTTAGATGCAAGACTCGGTTGGGAAAAGAAACAATTGCTGGAGGAAACCAATCACTTCAAGAGGAAGAGGAAAGAATTGGACATGATAAGGGAAGAGTATGTGAAAGATAAGAGCCTATTGAAGCAAGAATACAAAGACAAGGTAATAGAAGCTATTATGTAGTTTTCTACAAACTTGAACCCCACAATCTTGTTTGACCATGCTAGAAGGCTAAAGGTATTACTCACCTCATTGGATAAATACAAGAATGAGTTTGAACCAATTTTAAAGAAATGGATTGAGAGATCTCCAAATGTGAGATTATTCAGATTATTCTCTAAATATCAAAATGATCCTGATCCATGGATCAAGCCATTGCACCAGAATGTGAAGAAGTTAGTGGAGCATGACATACTCTTAGGTGATTTTGAGAGGAAGTCAAATTTAATGAAGAAGGAATTGACACTTCCTAGTTGTGACTTGATCCCACGGGTTTTTAGGAAGAATGGTGAGCTCAAAGAATTGATCAAATGGCGAGCACAAATTGATGATGATTTCTCTGCTAGGATGACTAGCATTTTGACCCTAGAGAACACTTTATTCTTTATTCATACTATTGAGACTTTGATTTCTGCTAAATCTATGTTTGATTTTATTTAGCGAGAGATTAGCCAATTGGAAGTTAGGTGGGGATAGTTGTCTACCCAAAATGCATAATTTGCAAGTTTTGAGTTCCCAAGCGAAGAGGTGTACAATAGGTGGAGTTATCAGTACATACCTCATGTAGAAAAAGTAAATACTCCGCCAGCCTCTTGAAACAAGTAAAATAGTTACTTTTTGAGCCATCGGGGTTGTTGAGATGCAGAAAGGCATTTATTGTAGGATTGATAGCAAAGATATTACAATCAGATTTTTTGAAATAAGTTGAGGACAACATTGAAGACATAAAGCAAGGCAGCTCATCCAAAAAATATCTCACTTGTTTGATCAATTTATTTATTGTAAACCCAATAGGGTTGTTGTAAAGCTTTTAGGTTAGGATTAAACCCTAGAATGATCGGTAGCTTTTTGCATTTCCTTGTATATAAAGGATTTTCCATGATCATTCTAGGCATTGAGAGTTTAGGTGTTAAAAAGATAGAGATTCTAAAACCCTAGCCCTCAGTCGAGGATTGTAACTTATTGTATTATTTTTATCAAAGAAATAGAGAAGAAGTATAGGTTGTTGCTGCTATTTTGCAAGCTTACTATTTAGAATATGATGTATACAATGTTCAAGGTTATACTTAATACAAATCTCAAATCTTTGTCTCTCCTTTGAGTTTATTCTATGAATCTCTAAATCTTTCTGAGATTTATATCTACGTATTTGACTTTGAGTTCTAATCTAGGATTAGATTAAATATTTCTCAGGGTGGGATACATGTTTACTGAATCTGTTTGAATTTCTATACGTAGGAAAGAGTTGGGGTGTTTGTATTTATGTTTAAAGACTAGTTCTTTTCAAAACATCTTTGTATTCATTCTGTCTTCTGATATTTTACCCAATAGATAAGGCACTAGCCTGTATTTTCCTATATTTCCTTTGTGAGGTATGATCAAGATCTTGTAATCCTAAAACATAAACTCAATACCAGTCTTTTACTTTTATTTACTTTATACAAGTTGTTCTACCTAGTGATGGAGAGTCAATGAATAATAGGTTGTTCTTTAGTACTTTCAAACTATCATCTATTGTAAATCCAATATTAACTAAAGAATAGAGTTGAATTTATTGCATCAGGTGTACCCACCTTGGTTTTGCAGAGCCAAAAGTGAAGAGGGTAGTCTTGTCCCTATAGTTGGTCCAATTGCTTATAGATTTCTCATGTTTGGAATTAACCACTCCTTAACATTAGTCATAAGCATATTGGTATCTCATGGAGTGTAAAATCTTTTGAAGAACCAATAGACACAGAGTCTGATGATCAGTAGAAGTTAAGTTATGCAATTGATATTCACCAATAGCAATTTCCTATGTTTGTAGATAAGAGCCAACAAAGATTACATTGGTTCTAGAGTTGCACCTATCATTTCAGTATGTGCCTTTGGATTTGAGCTTGGAGAAGAGTTAGTAAGGTTAGGCTAAGAGAGCATTAGGTAATTCAACTTGAGGAGAAAGATCTAGTTGTTTTGGTAGAGCTGACAGTGTGTAGCGTGCGTCTATAATTATCTTATTGGATAGGTCCTAGAATGTGTTTCATGCTTAGTAGAGCTGACTGAATTATTATTGGAGTTTTTTATGAATTCTCTATAATGGTTTCAAGGTGGTTCTAATAGGATGACCTGATTATATCATTTAGAGGAAAGATATTTATAGGAAGTAATTTTTAATTGCTAGAGTGTGGTTCATAGTTTGTGAAGAGAAGAAGAGAGTGTGTGAAGTGTTGAGCCATCAGAAGAAGGTCTATGTGACCAAGTAAAGTATTTGTGATATTCATTAGAACTGATTCAGACATTGGGCCAAAGTGCAGTTCACCAAGATCTAGATATAGTGTGTATCTATTATTCAGAAGGTTGTAGCCTTTGCTCATTTGAGAAGTGTGCTCTCAGACAGTGCATCCTCACCCCTAATAGGGTTAATTGTAAAAGAATCCTAGTAGGGTTTGACCCTTGACCAGGTCTACTATACTAAATATATTGTAAAGAAACTCCTAACAAGGTTAAGGATCTTCTAACAAGGATCATAATACACTAGTACATAATATTAGTGGGTGTCAATTCCCACTAGGGTTTTTACCTATTTGGGTTTCCCTGTAACCAAATATTAGTGTTGTGTTGAAGTGTTCTTTCATTGTGTTTATGCTTTATGTTTAAGTATACTTAATTGGATAAAGAATTGAAACTTGTAGATAATTGATTCACCCCCCCCTCTCAGTTATCTCTTGGGACTATTCCTAACACATGCATCAACATTATTTGATTTTCTAATAAAGTAAAGGTTGATGCAACCTCCTAATCAGCTTAGTCATCAATAGACAGGAGATGGACCCCTAGTCTAGTCCTCAAGTACTCAAAAGTATTCTTTGGTAAGGGTTTAGTAAATATATATGCAAGTTGTTCTTTAGACCTCACAAACCCTAGTTTCACTTTCTTTTCTTGTACTTGTTCCTTCAAATAGTGATACTTAATTGATATGTGCTTTGTCTTTGCATGCATCACCAGATTCTTTGAAATATTTATGGCACTTGTGTTATCATAATATATAATCATTAGATCAATGATCTCCTCATTCATTCCTTTCAATAATTATTTTATCCATGCAATATTTGAATAATTAGTAGCAACAACATTGTCTACTTTAGTAGTTGACTAAGAAATACATGCTTGTTTCTTACTTATCTGTGTAACTAACCTTTCTCCCAAAAATGATACTCCACCAGTTGTGCTCTTCCAGTCATCTATATTTCCAGCCCAATCTGTATCAGTGTAAACTTTTAGTTCAAAATTGCCTTCCTTCTTGTACCATAACCCATAACCCATGATGCTTGGTGTTCTTCAAATATCTCAAAATTCTCTTAACAATAGTCATATGTGATTCCTTAGGATTAGCAAAAAATCTTTCTACAATCCAAAGTTCATGTGCTATATCAGGCCTACTATGTACAACATACATCAATTTTCCAATCATTGATCTATACAACGTATGATTTACCTTGGTTGATTCATCATCTTTTGTCAATTTGCATCTAGTAACCATAGGTGTTCCAACTGGTCTTGAATCTTCAATTTCAAATGTCTTCAATACTTCCTTGATGTATTTTGATTGTGTGATGAATATGACTTCATTTTGTTGTAGTATTTACAGTCCAAGAAAGAATTTAATCTCTCCAAACATTGACATTTTAAACTCCTTCTCATTTCAGCAGTGAAAGATTTGCAAAGATTATCATGTCCTCCAAATATTATATCATCAACAAAAATTTCAGCAATAAGTATATTATCATCAATTCCATCTTTCAAATATAAATTTCTATTGTCACTTGTTCTCACAAAGCCAATACTAATAAGATAAGCATGCAATCTTTCATACCATGCTCTCGGTGCTTGTTTCAGTCCATATAGTGCTTTGTGCAATTTGCAAACCATGTTCTTCTTATTACGATCAACAAAACCTTTAGGTTGTTCTATGTAGACTTCTTCCTCAAGAATTCCATTTAGAAATGTAGATTTCACATCCATTTGATAAACTTTAAATCCTTTATAAACATCATATGCAAGTAATATTCTGACTCCTTCAAGTCTTGCTACTGGTGGAAAAGTTTCACCAAAGTCAATTTCTTCTTCTTGTGCATATCCCTTGCATACAAGTCTTGCTTTGTTTCTAGTAACTTCAGCATTCTCATTCAACATGTTTCTAAAAATCCACTTTATTCCAATTACATTTTTATCACTTGGTCTTAGTGCCAATGTCCATGTTTTTTTTCTCTATCTTCTCAATTTCTTCATTCAGTGCTTTAATCCATTCTTCATTCTCAAGTGCATCTTTAACATTTTTAGGCTCAAATTCACAAACTAAACATGTGTTCTATCTTAACTTAATTTGAGCCATCATTCTAGCTTATTTGTCTCCAATAATCTAGTTTTGTGGATGACATCTTCTCACAAATTTTGCCACCAGTTACTCTCTTCTTTGTTCATTAGTCGGTGCAGGCTTAATTTCTTCCTCGGTAACATCTTCTTGATTCTTGGTTTGTATTTTTTGATTCTCGATAGAATTTTCCTGTTGCTTGTTAGACTCAACCTGTGGCTTAGGTAGATAGTCTAGATGATCAATATATGTATATCTACCATAGTCTTCAAGTTCCTTCTTGCTTTCTTCATCATTTTTCTCAGCAAACTCATCAAATTTCACATTAGCACTTTCAATCATTTTGTTAGTAGCCTTGTTCAAACATTTGTATGCTTTTCTCTTAGTAGAATATCCTAGAAATATTCCTTCATCACCTTTAGAATCAAATTTCCCATTTCTATCATCTTTCAAAATGTAACATCTGCTTCCAAAAATTCTGAAATAACTTACATTAGGTGTGTAGCCAAACCATAACTCATAAGGTGTCTTGTTTGTATCTATCTTCAGTTGAACTTAGTTTAATGTGTATACAACAATGCTAATAGCTTCTCTCTAGTACATTTGTGCTACATCCTTTTCAATCATCAATATTCTTGCACAGTCAACTATAGATCTATAACTTCTTTCTGCAATACCATTACATTGTGGTGTCCTCGGTGCAAAAACCTATGTTTTGATTCCATGCTCATTACAAAATTTAGTGAATTCATCAGAAATAAACTCACCTCCTCTATTTTCCTTTTCCACTTTAGCTTCAAATTTCTCTTTTAAGAACATAACTATCATCATCCTAGAGTAGTCATTAACAAATAAAATGAAATATTTTTCACCATAATAGCTCTGAGTTCTCATAGGACCACAAAAGTTGATATGTACCAACTCCAAAATACCTTTAGAATAATAGTTCTTACTATTAAAACTAGATTTAGTCATTTTCCCTTTCTAACATCGATTACACATGACATGGCTAGGTTTAGTTAGACTAGGTAAACTTCTAACTCTTCTTTTCTTATTGATCTTAACCATGTTATCAAAATTCACATGACACAGTATCTTATGCCACAACCACACATCTTCATTTCTATCCAACAAATCAGAAGTTTTAGAATTATCAAGATAAAATAGATTACCTTTGGATTGTTCACCAGTACCGACCAACTTTTTGGTTTCATCATAGATCTTCACCTTTATACTTTCAAATGCAACTCGGTGACCTAAATTAGTCAATTGTGCTACACTCAACAAATTATAGTTAAGTACTTTCACCCAATATGCATTCTCACATCTAATCTTATTGTTGAAAAAGATAGATCCCTTTCCTTTCACTAGACAAGGTGTATCATTTCCCATTTTAACAGATCCTCCATTATAGTGTTCAAGATATTCAAAATTTTCCTCATCACCAGTCATATGATGTGTACATCCACTATCAATAATCCATGTATCATTCTTGCTAAATTTAGATATAAGTGTTGTTTCAACATACCTTTCTTCTTCTTCTAAATCTTCTTTCATAGCTATGAATACCACCTCAATGTGTTCATCAATTTCGGTGTCAGTATCAACATCATCATCTACAGCTAGGTAACAAGCCTTCTTTCCTTTATCTTTATAGTCTAAGTTATTTCTTCTATCATATTATTAGTTTCCTCTATGCTCTCAGTTATCTCTTCTATCATACTTTCTTTCACCAAATCGGTCATCGTCCTTATCATCATCTTTCCTATTAGGACATCTAGTAGAAATATGGCCAATTTCTTTATAGTTAAAACATGATAAAGGTAACTTTCCTTTATACCTTCCTTTACCTTTCTGAAGTCTCCTAGCCATAAGTGCTTCAAGCTCATCAAGTCCATCTTCATTGTTAGTGTCACTTTCATTTCTTATATTATGTTTACTGCTAGACTTACCAATTTTCAAAGATGACATAAATGCAAAATCAAAACTTGGTACAATACTGTTATCATAGTTATTCAGCTCAAAAGTAGTCAAATTTCCGATCAGACTATCAAGTGTAAGAAAATTGTTAGAAAGTAAAGTCCACCAAGATAATTGAGAGGGGGGGGGGGGTGAATCAGTTATTTGATAATTATATCTTTTATCAACTTCAATAGATTTTAACCATGTAAGAAATATAATTACCAACCATAGAAAGATATTCATACACAATAACATAATGACACAAGATATGTTGACTAGGGAACCTCTTGATCAAAGAGTAAACCTAGGTGGGAATGATGCCCACAAAAGATGCACTAATATGAATATTCCTTGTGAAATGATGGACTTTGTTAGGAGTCTTATGAAATACATTCAATACATATGAATCCCTATTAGGATATTTTGAATCCCTACTGAAAGATTCTAACTCTATTAGGAGTTATGGAAGACAGAAGGACCCACTGCCCAAATAGCTTCAATGGAAAGATCACTGAACACACTATTCAACTAATCTCTAGATTATTCAATAGAATAATATCAAATCATTACTGATCTCAACAATATGTTACCTCTTCTCTGACTATGCCAAACCACACTCATTGCTACACTAGATCTCAATTTCATATCTATGTACCTCGCATGTCTTCCTTCATGAATTCACTTTCACAATCATTCACTTTATCAATTCCATTCATCTCACTATTAAAACAAGGAAAATCATTCCTTCCTTTATACCAAACTCAAGTAATTACAAATGAGTCGGCATCCAATTACAAAATAAAAGTTTCCACTCGTTACATAAAAAATTACACAAAACTGTTGGCTTCCAATTAGAATAATTCTTCACTCATGTGACCTCAAAGTTTGTGTTGTCATCCACATCACCAAAAATATGTATTTAACTTATTTTTAACTATGCAAAACTAGATTCCATCCCGATTAGGAGATATCATCCGATTTCCACAAACCGCTACTCAGGAACACTGCTTGAATACTCCTTCCACCAAAATGATCATAACTTTCATGAATAAATGAATTACTATCTGCACTCTTAACCATGAACATATAACATATCAAAGAGTAAATCCTCAACATTGCATAGCTTTATCTACAATATCCCACATGTGCTAATCAAAACACTGTTTGCTCCTCTGCTAATCTCCAATAAATCATTGTGCTGACATCAATGACAATCATAGTCATGAATGCAACAACAACTGCTATAGAATGGCTGTCAATACTCCCATAGGATATATTTAGCATTCATTCCTAAAAATCTCCCCCATTGGCATTAATGGCAACATAGATGAAAAACATCCAATGTTCCATGAACCCAATACTGCAATTCAGCTGCTCTGAATTTTTTTTTTTTGAATCCTCTTTATCTATCAAATCTTGCTTCATTTTCCTATTCAGTTCTCTCAAACAAATGGTACAAATGGTTTTTCATGTACACTTCTCCCTCATTAACATCAATGACATAAATTTCATCATTATGTCAACAACAACTCTAATGTCAAAAGACACTGTTCAGAAAATACATTCACTAGAGTCCTCATGACTCAGCTCAGATACAAATACTCCCCCATAGAGGAAGTACCAACATCCACTCTAGAAGAAAGATACGGCTCATATACCACTAGATGGATGAAATCAATCTACATCACTTCTCAAAAGTAGGCTGGGGCATAACACCAAGCATACCTCTTAGATACTCAAATGTATTCTTAGGCAAAGGCTTTGTAAATATGTCTACTATCTGCTCTTTTGTGCTTATGTACTCAAGTCTGACTTCTTTCTCAACAACTTTCTCTCTTACTACATGATACTTAATCTCTATATGCTTTGTCTTAGAATGTAATACAGGGTTCTTAGACATACTAACTATGCTGGTATTATCACAATGTATAACAATAGGTTCAACAAACTTTATTCCAATATCCTTTAGCATTTGCTTCATCCAAATTATCTGGTTGCAATTTTTTGCTGCTGCTACATATTATGCTTCTACTATGCTCTGGGAAATACAATTCTGCTTCTTGCTTAGCCAAGAAACCAATCTTCCTCCAAGGAAAAATGCTCCACCACTGGTTCTTTTTTTATCATCAACACTACCTCCCCAATCAACATCTATATATGTGCATAGGGTAAAATCATCAGAATTTTCATACCACAATCCATAGTCCATTGTGCCTCTTAAGTATCTTAGTATCTTCTTTACTACTACATAATGTGATTCTCTAGGTTCAGTTTGAAATCTTGCTACAATTCCAACTGAATGTGCTATATCAGGTCTTGTATGTGTCAAGTACTACAATCCTCCAATCATAGATCTGTACTTCTTTTTTTCAACTGTAGGAGTCTCATCTGTGCTAGATAATTTATGTCTAGCTACCATAGGTGTTCCAACTAGTCTATAGTTCTCCATTCCAAATCTCTTTAAAAAATCATTCAAGTGCTTTGTCTAGCTTACAAAGATACCATCACTATTATATGTTATCTATAATCCCAAAAAGTATTTCATTTCACCAATCATACTCATTTCAAATTCAATTTTCATTTCATCAGCAAATTTATTACTAGCTTCATCTTCTCCTCCAAAAATAATGTCATCAACAAAAATAACTATAATTAACAAACCATTTTCAATTTCTTTTGTGTATAGGTTGCTATCAGTTGTTCCTTTTGTAAATCCCAATTTTAACAAATACTTATCCAATCTTGCATACCAAGTTCTAGGTGCTTGCTTTAGTCCATATAAGGATTTCTTTAGTTTACATACCATGTCTCCTTCTTGAGTCAAAGGAAAATCTTTAGGCTGCTCAATATAGACTTCTTCTTCCAATTCTCCATTCAAAAATGTTGACTTCACATCCATCTAATATACTTTGAATTTCTTAAAAGCTGCATAGGCCAAAAACATTCTTACTGCTTCAATTCTTGCTACTGGTGCAAAATTTTCTTCATAGTTAATTCATTCTTGCTGTAAGTATCCCTTACATACCAATCTTGATTTGTTTCTTACTACTTCTCCTTGTTCATTCATCTTGTTTCTGAATACCCATTCAATTCCAATAACATTCTTATCTTTAGGTCTAGGGACCAATTCCCATGTCTTGTTCTTCTTTCATAGCTTTAATCCAATGTTCATCTTCACAAGCTTCACTAGTAGATTTAGGTTGAATTTAAGAAATCAAACATAACTGTTCTTGTACCTTATTTCAATTTAGAACTCCTCTATCTACGCTTCCAATAATCTTCTCAATAGGATGATTCCTTGATAAGTTCCTGTTAGGTGTCACTATCTTAGATCTCACTTCAGGTGTCAGTTCTTCAATGATTTCACTATGGATTTCATTCAACAAGTCACTATCAGTTTCATAGAATAATTGAGTAGTTTCAGTGTTAGGTTTAGGATGAGTTCCTTCATCAGATTCATAATCAAGCATTCTTTCTTGAATTTTGAACTTTTCATCAACTTTAACATTTTCACTCTCAACAATAGTCTTAGTTCTCTTGTTATAACATCTATAAGCTTTTCTCTTCAAAGAATATCCAAGAAATTTATCTTCATCACTTCTAGGCTCAAACTTTCCAATATCATCATCTCTCTTTATATAACATTTTCTTCCAAAAATTCTAAAATACTTAACTGAAGGTGCATGTCCAAACCATAATTCATAGGGTGTCTTGTCTGTGTCTACTCTGATTTGTACTCTGTTCATTGTATACAGTATTATGTTCACTACTTCTCCCCAGAATATCTTTGCCAAATCATTCTCAAATAACATATCTCTTTCTGCTTCAGTCACTGATCTGTTTCTTCTTTCTGCAATACCATTTTGTTCAGGTGTTCTAGGGGCTGAAAACTATCTCTTAATACCATTCACTTCATAAAAGGTGTTAAAATCTCTAGAAGTAAATTCTCCACCTCTATCAGATCTCAAACATTTAATTTTCATTCTAGATTCATTCTCAACTTTATTCTTAACAATCTTAAACTTATCAAATGCTTCAAACTTTTCTTTAAGAAATGAAATCCACATAATTCTTGTAAAATCATCAACAAGAATCATAAAATACATTTCTCCATAGAATCCTCTAGTCCTTGTAGGACCGCTCAAATCTGTATGAACAATCGACAAATTCTCTGCAGATGTAAACTTCTTACTAGGAAATGAACTTCTCTTCTATTTCACCATCACACATTCCTTGCAAATCATGTTAGTAGGCTTCATAATTTTAGGCAAATCTCTTACTACAAGTGTAGTACTTATTTTCACAATGTTATCAAAATTTATATGACAAAATCTTTTGTGCCATAACAAATTGTCATCAATCTTAGTAATCAAACATGTCATCTCAGTAGGATTCAACTGAAATACATTACCTCTGGTTCTAGATCCAGTTCCAATCAAATTTCTATCTTTATCTTTTATCCCACAAGTTTTCTCAGTAAACCAAACTTGATATCCCTTATAAACTAACTATCCAACACTCAAAAGATTATGTTTCAAACCATCCACAAAGTACACATCATTAGTATTAGTCTTCCCATCAAGAGTAATAGATCCTATACCTTTAATCAAACAAGGTGCATTGTTTCCAACTCTAACAACTCCTCCATCATAATTGTTAAACTTTATGAAATTTTTCATGTCTCCAGTCATATGATGTGAATAACCACTGTCTATAATCTAATAAGATTTCTTTTCAACTTGAGAAACTAGGGATTTTTCTTCCTTAACATCTATTTCAGGATTTTCTTCTTTAATTGCTACAAATCCTATGTCATCATTATTCTCAGTATCACTTTCACTTAAAGTTCTCTCTATAGTAGCTTCAAGATCTTCATCATTAGCATAATAACATTCCTTAGATCTTTTAGGCTTGAAATTGTTTCCATAATTTTTAATTCTCTTAGGACATTTAGATGCAAAATGACCATATTCTTGTCAAGTCCAACATTTAAAATGTTTCTTACCATTTGGTTCTCTCTTCACAAGTAAGGCAATACCTTCTTTAATCTTCCTGTCTTCTTCATTTCTAGATCTACTACTACCAGCATAATCTCCACTTACACTGATGCTTCTTGACAAAGTAGGCTGAACACTAAGAGCACTAAATGTTGTCTCCATTCTAGGCAAATCTCCTGATAACCTCAGGTTCATTTATGTTGCTTCCAATCTTCCAAGAAGAGTCTCTCGTGTAAAGTTTGAAGTACAAGGTATAACTTGTTCAAGCATTTGTGTTGTCTACTTAAACGCAAGAGTCAATGTCCTCAGAATTTTCCATATAACTTCATTTTTTGTCTTTGTTCCTCCACAAGATTTTATGCCTGCAACAATTTTTGACATTCTACCAATATAGCTTCTAACAGATTCATCTTCCATCATTCTCATATCTTCAAATGCACATATCCAATTAGGTAATCTAAATTTCTTTGCATGTTCATCACCTTCAATAGTAGAGTGTAAAGCTTTCCAAATTTCATAAGATGTTTTCAAACATTTTACCTGACTATACTCATTCTCCGGAAGGGCTGTCAAAAGTGCTTCTCTGGCAAGTATGTTACACATGAATAGATCTATCTCATCACTAGAACATGTTTCAAGATTATCCTCATCAATGATAGTCTTCTCATTCTTTGTAATCAACCAATAACCTGGTCCTAAACACAGTAGATGTGTCTTCATCTTTTATTTCCAGCTGTCAAAATTCACTCCATCAAACTTAGGGCTTTCTTTCCTGAAATTCGCCATGGATCTCATTAAGCTACGAAACTTTTCTTTCAAGGACCTGCCACTCTAATACCAATTGTTAGAAAGTAAATTCTACCAAGATAACTAAGAGGGGGTGGGGTGAATCAGTTATTTAATAATTATATCTTTTATCAACTTCAATAGATTTTAACCATGTAAGAAATATAATTACCAACCATAAAAAGATATTCATACACAATAACACAATGACACAAGATATGTTGACTAGGGAACCTCTTGATCAAAGAGTAAACCTTGATGGGAATGATGCCCACAAAAGATGCACTAATATGAATATTCCTTGTGAAATGATGGACTCTGTTAGGAGTCTTATGAAATACATGTTAGGAATAGTCCCAAGAGATAACTAAGAGGGGGGGGGGGTGAATCAGTTATCTACAAGTTTCAATTCTTTATCCAATTAAGTATACTTAAACATAAAGCATAAACACAATAAAAGAACACATGAACACAACACCAATATTTTGGTTACGGGGAAACCCAAATAGGTAAAAACCCCGGTGGGACTTGATACCCACTAATATTCTGTACTAGTGTATAATGATCCTTGTTAGAAGATCCTTTACCCTGTTAGCAGTAGATTTACAATATATGAATTACAATAGAAAGGGTTAAGGGTCAGACCCTATTAGGAGTCTTTTACAATTTTCCCTATTAGGGGAGAGGACGCACTATTCGAGAGCTCACTGCTCAAAGGGGTGAAGGCTACAAACTTTTAAATAACAGATACACACTATATCTGTATCTTGGTGAACTGCACTTTGATCTACTATCTAGATCAATTCCAGTGAATAGAACACATACTCTACTTGGTCACATATACCTTCTTTTGATGGTTCAACACTTCACACACTCTTCTCTGCTCTGCTTAATCAACCATGAACCACACTTCAGCAATCACAAATGACTGCCTATAAATATCTTTCCTTCAAATGATATAATCAAGTTAGCCTATTAGAACCACCTTGAAATCATATTAGAGAAACCATAATAAACTCCAACAAACATTCTATTGGCTCTATTATGTACGCAACTCATTCTGGGACCTATCTAATAAAATAATTGTAGACGCACGCCACACACTGTCGACTCTACCAAAACAACTAGAACTTTCTCTATAAGATAAATTAACTTATGCACTCTTAACCGAACATCAATAAAACTTCTCCAATCTTAACTCCAAGGGTGCATATCCTCAAGATAGGCGCAACTCAAGAAACAATAAAATCTATGTCAGCTCTTCTGAACAAACACATGAAACTACTACTGGTGAATAGTGACTACATAACTTCACTTGTGTTCATCATTAGACTATGTGTTCATAACTAAAACATCACTAACATGTCTTCAACATACATCCTAGGGTGCATGCCCATAAGACAACTGTGTGGACAACCATACACAGAACACTGTCTATAACTTTGTCAAGAACACTGCTGACACAAGTTGCTGTAAAACTATCTTACTCACATTCAACCTCTATACCCATGATATCATGCTGATATCATGTCCATGCAACATATATAGAAGGCTTACTACATAAGACTTCCATGCATGCTACTTTTCATATATTGTCATCAATGAAAAACATACAGTCAGTAATCTCCTGTTGGCAAATCTCCAACAATCTCCCCCTTTGGCATTGATGGAAACATGTGGAATGAAAAAACACCATCAACCCAAATGAATAATTCTTTTATAACATTCTCCATTTCCTCTTCAAAAACTTCCCCAAAGATGAATCCTCCATTTGCTGCAATATTTTCTAATATTCTCCATTTCCTCAATTGAACTGCTGTCACAACTGAATACTACTCCCCCTTAGTATATTACTCCTCTTTTTACTTTATTTTTCATGACTCTATATATATACTCCCCCTTTGACATCAATGGAAAAAGGTGCCATTTATTTTAGGCACCGATACTACTCCAGAAGTAGAGTAGTCAACCTTCCATTAGTCCCAGAGGATTGATGCCATTCCTACTTCCTTCTAAGTAGAATCAGGGAAGGGAATTACTACCAACTTCCCCCTAAGATACTCAAAAGTATCCTTAAGCAAGGGCTTTGTGAATATATCTACCAACTGTTCTTTAGTACTCACATAGTCCAACTTGACTTCTTTCTCTGCCACTTTCTCTCTTAGGAAGTGATACTTGATCTCAATGTGCTTTGTGTTTGCATGCATCACAGGGTTCTTTGACATATTGATAGTGCTAGTGTTATCATAGTGAATAACAATAGGATAATCAATCTGAATTCCAAACTCTTTTATCATCTACTTGATCCAAACAATTGTAGATCAATTCAAGGCAAGTGCAACATACTCCACTTCTACTTTTGACTGAGAAATATAGTTTTGTTTCTTTCTTGTCTAAGTGACAAGTCTATCACCAAGAAACACTACTCCTCTTGATGTACTTTTTCTGTCATCAACACATCCTAGCCAATCTACATCCATGTACACATGAAGCTCAACATTTTTTGAATTAGGATACCATAGACCATAATCTATAGTGCCCTACAAGTATTTGATTATTCTCTTTACTGCCATGAGGTGACTTTGTTTAGGCTTTGCTGCAAATCTTCCAACTATACCAACTGCATTGGAAATGTCAGGTCTAGTCTAAGTAAGATAAATGAGTTTACCAATCATTGACTTGTATAATGTTATATCAACTATTGGTGAGTCATCTTCCTTTGTAAGCTTGCATCCAGTAATCATAGGGGTTCCTACTAGCTTGCAATCATCCATCTTGAATTTCTTCAGTATCTCTTTCACATACTTTGATTGATTAATGAAAATCCCTTTTTATGTTTGCTGCACATTTAATCCCAAAAATTACTTAATAGGACCAATCATACTCATCTCAAACTCATTTTGCATTTCTTTGGAAAATTCAACACTGAGTTTGTCATTACCTCCAAAGATAATGTCATCAACAAATATAGCTACAAGTAATAAACCTTTAGATGTCTCTCTAATGAATAGATTACAATCTACTGCTCCTTCATTGAATCCAATCTTTGCTAAGTATCCATCTAGTTTCTCATACCATGCTCTAGGGGCTTGCTTAAGTCCATAGAGGGCCTTCTTTAATCTGCATACCATATCAGGTCTGTTTGATAAGGTGAATTCTTCAGGCTGCTCAATGTATACTTCTTCTTTTAGATCTCCATTCAAGAATGTTGACTTGACATCCATCTGATACACTTTGAAGTTTTTGACTGTAGCATAAGATAGAAACAACTTAATAGCTTCTAATCTACTCACAGGTGCAAATGTGTCTGAATAATCAATGCCTTCTCTTTGCACATATCCCTTACATACTAATCTTACTTTATTTCTTACTACTGTACCATCTTCATTCATCTTTTTTTTGAATATCCACTTTGTTCCAATCACATTCTTATCACTAGATCTTGGGACCAGTTCCCAAGTGTCATTATTAATGATTTGATCAAGTTCTTCTTTCATAGCATCGTGCCAATCTAAATATTTACAAGCATCTTCAACACTTAAAAGTTCAATCTGAGATAGTAAACATACCACATCATTGCTAGCTGAGTTCTTTGCTTGTGATCTTGTTAAGACTTTGCCGCTCTGATCTCCAATGATGTCTTTCTTGGAATGATTTCTTGATGTAAAATTTGGAACTTTAGGTGATGCTAACTCATCAAACTTAGGAGTACCTTCTTCACTTGCCTTAGGGTCATTGAACAACACATGAATGTTGTCAAACATTTCTTCAATAACTGTCTCAGTAGTGGAGGGTCTAGGTTCTTCTTTAATCATGGGTGAGTAATCATGATATCTTTCTTGAACCATAAAATTTTCATCAATCTTCACATGAGCACTTTCAATGATCTTTTTCAATCTTAAATTGAAATATCTATAAGCTTTACTTTTAGTAGAGTAACCAAGGAAAATACCTTCATCACTTTTTGCATCAAACTTGCCTATTGCTTCATCCCTCTTGATGTAGCACTTGCTTCCAAAGATTATGAAGTATTTTACTGTGGGAACACTACCAAACCATAGCTCATAAGGTGTTTTGTTAGTGCCAGACCTTAACTAAATTCTATTGATTGTATAGACTAATGTATTGACCGAATCTCTCCAATAGGCGTGTGTGCAACTTTTTCTTCTATCATAATGGTGCATGTTGTATCAAGAATGATCCTATTCCTTCTCTTTGCAATTCCATGTTGATGAGGTGTTCTAGGTGCACTTAACTATCTCTTTATGCCATGTTCTTCGTAGTACTTATAGAGTCTATTAGAGGTGAATTCTCCTCCTCTATCCGATCTCAAACATTTTATCTTTAATCTAGATTCATTCTCAACCTTAGCTTTGAATATTTTAAACTTTTCAAAAGCTTTTGACTTATCTTTTAAGAATGCGACCCACATCATCCTAGTATAATCATTAAAAAACAAAATAAAATACCTTTCACCATAGTATGATCTTGTTTGAGTTGGTCCACATAGGTCTGTATGAATCAGATCCAACTTATTCTCTGCTAAATTTTGCTTGCTCCTGAATGAATTTCTCACATGCTTCCCCATCACACATTCCCTGCATATAGTATCAACTGGCTTTTCTATGCTAGGTAGATCTCTTACTACTTTAACATTTCTTATCTTTACTATGTTATCAAAATTGATATGACATAGTATTTTATGCCACAACCAACTATCATCAACTTTAGCAACAAAACAACTTGCTTCTGAATTGAGTTGAAAAACATTACCTCTTGTATTTTTTCTTGATGCAATCATAACACCATCTTTGTTGTTAATGATGCATCTGTCATCTTTGAACTCCAACTGATAGCCTTTACCAAGTAACTATCCAACACTGAGAAGGTTATGTTTCAAACCATCAACATAAAGAACATCATCAGTACTATTCTTTCCATCCAAAGTGATGGCTCCTCTACCAACTATAGGTTTAGGAGTGTTGTCTCCAAATCTGACCATACCTCCATTGTATTTTTCCAAATGAACAAACCTACCTTTATCACTTGTCATGTGATGTGAACAACCACTATTTATAATCCAGTCTATCCTTATATCTTCTTGGGAAATCAATGCTAGCTCTTGATTTACTTTCTCATCTTTAGGAACTAACTTACTATTCATTTTGTCTACAATAGCAATGAATCCAATTTCTTCTTCACCTGATTCATCATCTGAAACTCCATCTCCAGTAAAGTAACATTCCTTAGAGTACTTAGGCTTGTAATCCTTTTTGAACTTTCTAACTCTAGTAGGACACTTAGATGCAAAGTGACCTATCTTATTACATGAAAAGCACTTGAAAGGAAATTGACCTTCATATTTTCCTTTTCCTTTCTTTTCTCTTTTAGCAACCATAGCAATAAAATCATCTAGTGTTTTATCTTTATCATCATCATCAAAATTACCAGAAGTGTTTGTAGATTTCTTACTATGAATTGTTGCTTTGAAGGCTATCTCACTTTTAGGTTCTATCTTCAATCTTGAAATCTCAAAAGCTGAGATTTTGCTAATCAAGGTCTCCATCTTAAAAGTAGATGTAAGCTGCATGGTCTCATCAAGGATATTGATCTTTCTTTCATATTTTGGAGTGAGAGTAGTCATCAACTTGTCCATAATATCTTCTTCTGAGATCTCTCCACCATTGTTCCTAATTCCAGCAACTGCTTCATTGACCCTTTGATTATAAGCTCTGATGTTTTCTTCAGGTAGCATCTCTAATGCATTGAATCTCTTCTTCCATGTCTTTCTATGTGAATCCTTTTCTTTCTTTTCTCCTTCAAATATGTCTGCAAGGTACTTCCATATCTTGTGGGTGGTGTCTACCTTCTTTATCTCTAAAAAATCACTATCAGATAGTGTGCTAATAACGGCTTATTTAACTATAGCATTATAATGAAACAGTTCCTTTTGAGTGTCAGTAGCATCATCCTGTTCAAGGTCTTCTAAAGTAGGAATCTCGGCTGCTTTGATAGTTACATTGAAAACTTCATAAGCAATACACTGCAAATGGGTCATCATCTTGTTCTTCCAATCAAGATAATTTTCTCCATCAAATTTAGGACTCTCTTTCTTGAAGTATTCCATCTAATCAACCTCAAGCTATTAAAATTCTCTCCAAGGCACTTGGATCTGATACCAATTGTTAGTAATAGTCCTCAGAGATAACTGAGAGGGGGGGTGAATCAGTTATCTACAAGTTTCAATTCTTTATCCAATTAAGTATACTTAAACATAAAGCATAAAAACAATGAAATAACACATGAACACAACACCAATATTTTGGTTACAGGGAAACCCAAATAGGTAAAAACCCCGGTGGGACTTGATACCCACTAATATTCTGTACTAGTGTATAATGATCCTTGTTAGAAGATCCTTTACCCTGTTAGGAGTAGCTTTACAATATATGAAGTATAGTAGACTGGGTTAAGGGTTAGACCCTATTAGGAGTCTTTTAAAATTTTCCCTATTAGGGGAGAGGATGCACTATCTGAGAGCTCATTGCTCAAAGGGGTGAAGGCTACAACCTTCTGAATAACAAATACACACTATATTTGGATCTTGGTGAACTGTGCTTTGACCTACTATCTAGATTAGTTCCAATGAATAGCACAGATACTCTACTTGGTCACATAGACCTTCTTTTTCTGGCTCAACACTTCACACACTCAGCTCTGCTTTTCTTAATCAACCATGAACCACACTTTAGCAATCACAAATGACTGCCTATAAATATCTTTCCTCTAAATGATATAATCAAGTCAGCCTTTTAGAACCACCTTGAAATCATATTAGAGAAACCATAATAAACTCCAACAAACATTCTGTCAGCTCTATTATGCACGCAACTCATTCTGGGACTTGTCTAATAAAATAATTGTAGACGCATGCCACACAATGTTGGCTCTACCAAAACAACTAGAACTTTCTTTATAAGATGAATTAACTTATGCACTCTTAACTAAACATCAATAACACTTCTCCAAGCTTAAATCTAAGGGTGCATATCCTCAAGATAGGCACAACTCAAGAAACAATAAAATCTCTGTCGACTCTTCTGAACAAACACAAGAAACTACTACTGGTGAATAGCGACTACATAACTTCACTTGCGTTCATCATTAGACTATGCGTTCATAACTAAAACATCACTCACATGTCTTCAACATATATCCTAGGGTGCATGACCATAAGACAATTTTATGGACAGCCATACATAGAACACTACCTGTAACTCTGTCAGGAACACTGCTGACACAAGCTACTTTATAACTATTTGTACTCACATTCAACCTCTGCGCCCATGATATCATGTTGATATCATGTCCATGCAACATATATAGAAGGATTACTGCATAAGACTTCCATGCATACTACTTTCCATATATTGTCATCAATGAAAAACATATAGTCAGTATTGGCCTGCTGGAAAATCTCCAACAATACATTCAGTACATATGAATCCATGTTAGGAGATTTTGAATCCCTGCTAAAAGATTCTAACTCTGTTAGGAGTTATGGAAGATAGAAGGACCCACTACCCAAACAACTTCAATGGCAAGATCACTGAACACACTGTCCAACTTATTTATAGATTATTCAACAAAATAATATCAAATCATTACTGATCTCAACAACATGTTACCTCTTCTTTGACTGTGCCAAACCGCACTCACTACTACACCAGATCTCAATTTTAGATCTATGTGCCTCGCATGTCTTCCTTCATGAATTCTCTTTCACAATCATTCACTTTATCAATTCCATTCATCTCACTATTAAAACAAGGAAAAAAATTCCTTCATTTATACCACACTCAAGTAATTACAAATGAGTCAGCATCCAATTACAAAATAAAAGTTTCCACACGTTACATCAAAAATTACACAAAACTGTCAGCTTCCAATTAGAATAATTCTTCACTCATGTGACCTCAAATTTTGTGTTGTCATCCACATCACCAACAATATGTATTCAACTTCTCTTTAACTGCACAAAACCAAATTCCATCCCGATTAGGAGATATCATCCGATTTTCACAAACCGCTAATAAGGGGCACTGCCTGAATAGTGCTTCCACCAAAATCCTCATAAATTTCATGAGTAAATGAATTACTATCTGCACTCTTAACCATGAACATATAACATATCAAAGAGTAAATCATCAACATTGCATAGCTTGATCTGCAATATCCCATGTGTGCTAATCAAAACACTGTCTTCTCCTCTGCTAATCTCCAGTAGATCACTATGTTGACATCAATGACAATCATAGTCATGAATGTAATAACAAATGCTATAGAATGGCTACCAATACTCCCATAGGATATATTTAGCATTCATTCCTAACAAAAATTACCTGGTATAGATCTCATTTCATGAATAGAAAAGATTCTAATAGCATAGACTGGCAATAAGGTTCTAAGAATTTTACTCACAATAGTGTCTTCATCAATAACACCTCCTGCTCCTCGGATAGAACTGACAACCTCCTTGATTTAGTTGTTATAATGTGTAATTTTTTCACCTTCTTTCATCTTCATATCATCAAATCTACCTCTAAGGCTTTTAGTTCTGGCCCTTAGTACATTTTCATCTCCTCCATGAACTAGTGCAAGTTTGTCCCACATTGTTTTTGTTGAAGTACATGCTTTGATATCTTCAAATTCTACATCAGATAGGGTAGAAATAATCTGTATCATTATCATGTTATGTTCATGGTTGTCTCTCAGCTGATAAACTGTCAAAGGTCCAATAGACAGTTGTATGTACTCATTAGTCAAGTAGAATACTACATATTCACCAATTCCTGATATGTGCAATTTCATTCTACTTTTCCATGTTGCTAAGTTGTCCTTGTTTAGCTTGGGTACCTCCCTTTTATAAATCTTGTGATCTTTAGCTCAATTCCTTCAAACTTCCTTTTCAAGAACACACGCTCTGATACCAATTGTTAGATAACTAAGAGGGGGGGGGGGGGGGGGGGCGAATCAGTTAAACTAGTTATCCTACAATCCCAAACTCCTAGATGTACTTTTTCAAACTTCTTCAACAAAATAATCAACTCAGTAAGATATTAAGATTAACTTTCTGTTCATTTACTGATTGCCAGTAATTTCCAAAACTATGTTTCTCGATTAATGAAATATGAAATATGTAAAGTATGATAGAAATCCAATCACAAAAAATAACACATAACACATATTTAACATGGAAACCATGCTAAGGGAAAAAACACCTGGGACCGGTAACCCAAAACATTTCACTCTTCTGAAGTGAGCTCAATTAGGAGCCAACCCTATTAAAGGTTATAAAACACACTATAAGGTGCGACCTTGTTAGAGGATTTATCACTAATAGTTCTCCCTCGACTAGCATTCACTATGGGGTCAACAAGAAAAAAATTAACATTCCTTGAATATCATATTGAAATACAAAATACTGTTAAGTCCACTCAGTTAAGAGATTTAGCTGTAACAATGATTAAACTGATACAATAGTGATATGATTCAAATACAACTCAATTTGCAAGTATCCAGATCTATGCTAAGCTCAATATAACTCTTCTGATCAATAATCAATTCACTCCATTATATCCTCCAAGTTACTTCACTTAGTGTATAATTGTCTAATGCTCAGAAATACTCATAGTCCATCTTGATTCTTTCTATAACCAAGTTGATTAGTGGTGCCTGAAAAATGTCTTCATGCAAATTCTCTTGTAGTCTCAATTCATCTGACCTATTCAACAATGAATCTCATGGCTCTTAAATAGACGTGTAAACCATTTTCATATCATCCATTAGATTTTGTTAAAATGATAACAAAATATAGAGAATTGTAGGAAATTGTTTAATCAATTGAGTTAGGAGTAAGAAGATTTACCATGAATTAATGCAAAAAACTAGGAGTATACACCAAAAATAAGCAATGAGGAGACAAGATTTTGAAGGGGAAAAGCATAGAAAACACCCTCTGAAATTAATGAAAGTGACAACAAATGCCTAAGAATGAGAGAGAGAGTGTGTGTGAGAGCAATGCTCATACAATATTCGAGAGGAAGAAGAATCTCATTTGTGAGAATGAGAATGAGAAGGAGAGCCATCTATTTTAATAGAGATGTGAGAAAGGAGTTACATTGTAACTCCCAGTTCTGTGTATGCCACATTTCACTAGTGTGTGCGAAAAGTGTGAGATTCCTCATAAGGAGGAATATCTATTTTCCTTAATAAAGGAAATTACAAATATTAGATGTCCTCTCACTTGAACTAGAGGATGAATACATTAGGATACCTTGGTTTATCTTTTAAATACATAAATACCAAGGAAAGATTAAATTCTAACACCCCCCTTTAATCTTTACTTGGGGTAATTACATCAATAGGTATCAAACCTAAATGTTTACAATGAATTTGAGATGTTTCTTTAGAGAGAGTCTTCACTAGGATGTCTTTTGCTTGATCATCTTGCATGTCTTCAACTTGTGCTTTGGAGCTTGAATGGTACATAGGAGCTTGAATAGCATGTTGAGGAGAGCCCAAATCTTTAAGAGACCATTGAGATTCTTGAGATGTATTTACGTAGTTTGTATATTCATTTCCAAAAAATAGAGGTGGAGCATAATCAATACTTGAGCCTGCAATAAGGCAAAAAACACTAGTAGTGAATCATGAGGATAATAAGTAGGAATGCAATCTTCAGTTGCATAAAAAAAATCATAATATGAGTCATGAGTCATTAAATTAGAAATGCAATCTTTAGTTGCGTAAGATAAATTTGTAGTGTAATCATCAGGATATGAAGCATCAATAAGAGATTTAATATAAGCATCATTATTATTAACCTCCACAATAGTCATAGGAATAGTACTATCAGCATGAATTTCATCTTGAGTAATAAACATATCTTGCAAAGTAGCATTAAGAAAGTTAGATATAATTTCCTCTTCTTGGTCAAACATATCATCAACATGAGAGCAAGGAGGAGTAAATAGATTATTACCATCATCATCAACCTATAACAAGTTATCTCTATGAGAAAAATAGGAAGCGAGGGGATCATCCCAAAAACAAACATCATCACATGGGTCATCCCAAATAGGAAAGTTATTCAAAGGATACATAATGTCATAGGGCAGAGTAGAGGTTTGGTGAGTTTGAAATGTATTCTCCAAGACATGCCAAGCCTGATGAGCCTCAATACAATTAGCGATAAGGTGATATAAGTCTAGGTGTAAGGAGAATCCAATTAAACCAAATGCTTCCTCATCGTTAAACTGCCAGGCATCTTGGTCAGCCTGAGGAGCGGTAGGTGTCGGTTTCAAAAATGGTGAAGTCACAATATCCAAAAGGTGACGAGTTTGAAAAAAAAAAATACATGTGCGTCCTCCAAACAGAACAATTTAACCTTGTAAGTTTAAGATCTGACATTAATGTTGACATGATTAAACAAAATTACAATTTACAAAAAATTCAAAATTTAATGAAAAGTTTTAAAAAAAAGCTAGGAATTGAAAAAATATATATATCAAGAGAAAATTAGTGAATAAAAGGATAAATAGAACAATGTTAAATAGATAACTTTAATTGTTTACTCAAAAGGATAAAAAAATTTGATAAATTTACATGAATAATAATAAATTTTTTTTAAAAAGAGATGAATATATATATATATATATATATATATATATATATATATATATATATATATATATATATATATCAACCAAATTTGAATAAATGGATTAAGAATTATAATAATGATGAAGAACGAAGAGAATAAAGTAAAGTTATTAAGTATTTGACCACAATAAATGAATGAGTCAAAGTGAATAACTAAAATTAGATAAAGATGAGAGAGTAAGTAGAACTGTTTTCTTGCAAGCTAACCTGCAGAGGTTAGAAAACAAAGCTATTATAAGAATAATAACCAGATAACTGCAGAGCTATAATAGAAAGAATGTTTGACAGAAATGGAGACAAATAATAATGCTGAATTAAGGCAGACAAAAGAATAGAACAAAAAATTGATTACTTTAAATAATGAAGACTTAATATACTGCAGTGAAACGTTTTAAAAAATCGGTGAAGACTTTATAATACTGCAATGAGGCATGTAATACTACAAATATCCAAGCTAAGAAAAATGTTTTATAAACTGCAGACTAAAGTGAAACGTATACTTTAAAGTGAAACGTTATAAGATATACTTGTAGTCAAAAGTCAAAAGAGATGATTAAAAAAATAGAACAATTGAAACGTATGCTGCAAATATTAATGCTAATACTGCAAAAAAGGTATGCTACAATGATATACTAAATCTGTTACAATAGAAGATACAAAAATTAGAGGTGATGCAGTGGTAAGTACCAAGAATAGATGCATATAACAGAGGCCTTAAATAATGAAACACTGATTGAAACATATATAATGAAACGTATATTATGAAGGAAGCATATTTAATAAAATAGAACAATTGAAACGAATTTAATGAAGAGATAGTTAATAGTTTAATGAAAAGGATTATCAATAATCTTTTATAAACTGCAGTGGAGACAATTATTTATTCAAACTTTAAATTGCAGTGGAGACGTTTTATAATATACTATGCAGTAAAAAATGAAACATATTAAAAAAAGTTTGGATATAAAACAGCAATGTTAGAGTATGAAATTAATGAATGACAACCAAAAAATTTAATAAAAGAAAAAATAAGTTTCCAGTAAAATGCTAGAGGCTGCAGCAAAAAAAATTAGACTTATATAAAGTAAATGTCTCCAGCAAAAAGGAACGTTTTTAAAAATAAAGTTCAAACTGTTTCAATAAACTTTAAAACAATAAATTAGAAATATGAGAGATGTTAAATTGCAGTATGCAATATTTAGGAAGCTGCAAAGAAAATTTTAAATGCCTGCAACGATTAGACAAATATATGATTAACAAAATAACTAGATTAAATGCAGTTCAAATAGAAATATATGAAACCTAGAGAAGGTTGCAGAATAAAAACAACAAATATATAAGATTATTTAAGTCGATCTAGATAAAGATGTAAATAATGAATAAAGATATAATTTTTTTTGTGAAACCTACAAAATAGAGAACCTATACAAAAGAGAACTTGCACAAACCAAAAGAATGAATCCAATAGATAAGCTGGGTTTGGTGGTAAACCAGCCAAACCAAAAAAAAAATTCATTTTTTTTTCCAAATCAGATTAGTCAAAAAAAAAAAAACTCTCTCAAGAGTCTCCGATATTGGAATGCTCCAAGATATGGTAGCTCCTTCACCTATACACTCAATAAACGATTAAACCAACCTGCTCTGATACCATGTTAAAATGATAACAAAATATAGAGAATTGCAAGAAATGTTTAATCAATTGAGTTAGAAGTAAGAAGATTTACCATGAATTAATGCAAAAAACTAGGAGCATACACCAAAAATAAGCAACGAGGAGACAAGATTTTGAAGGGGAAAAGCATAAAAAAAACCCCTCTGAAATTAATGAAAGTGGCAACAAATGCCTAAGAATGAGAGAGAGAGAGAGTGTGTGAGAGCAATGCTCATACAATATTCGAGAGGAAGAAGAATCTCATCTGTGAGAATGAGAATGAGAAGGAGAGCCATCTCTTTTAATAGAGATGTGAGAAAGGAGTTACATTGTAACTCTCAGTTCTGTGTATGCCACATTTCACTAGTGTGTGTGACAAGTGTAGGATTCCTCATAAGGAGGAATATCTATTTTCCTTAATAAAGGAAATTACAAATATTACATGTCCTCTCACTTGGACTAGAGGACGAATACATTAGGATACCTTGGTTTATCTTTTAAATACATAAATACCAAGGAAAGATTAAATTCTAATAGATTTTGCCTCTTAATCTCCATCATCTGTTTTGCCTCTTCAAGCTTCCTCAGTAGTTTTATCAATAACACGTTTCAATCTCTTCCCTTTGATTATCTCTGAATTTTGTTAGTCATTGATCTTTATAACAAACTCTATCTCTTACCTCAAAATCATAAGCATCAGCTAGATCAGCAATTTCAGTTAGCTTGTGGTGGTTCCACAACACGCGCCCCATTTTGGCCACTTGGCCTAGTGGGGACTCCCTTTTTTTTCATTTTTAGTTTCTTTGAGGGAGCCTTATGGTCATTTGATTAGGCACCCGATGAGTCAGATTGTGGGCCTGCGTGCTCCCGATAGTTGGATGTCAATTGAGTCAACTTTTGGTATTTTTTCCCTTCTCTTTTCTTTTCCCTTTTCTGGCTACTTTTTTATTTGTGTTTTTTCTTTGAGTTACTTTTTTCTTTTCCTATAGACTTAGTTGCTCTAGTTTAATTTCATGTTTTCAATAAAGATTACTGACAAGGCATCTTTTGTGATTGCAGAACTGAGAATCTCAATGTGGCATGTTATGAACGAGTGAGTTAAGATAAATTTTTTGATGGGATTGATTTGTAGTTGTATGAAGATATTATGAAATGAAACAAAAATAGTTGGATGCTATGAAGTTACCCAATTTTCAAAATTTCAAAGTTCAGAGGTTTGAAGTGCAAAGGTCCAAAGTTCAAAGTTCAAAGTTTGGAGTTCAAAAGTTTAGAGATCGGGATTCGAAGGTTCAAAGCTCAGAGGTTTGGAGTTTGAAGTTCAAATTTTTTGAAGTTTTGAAGGCTGAAAATGCCAAAATGCCAAAATTTCATAAAACCCCAAAAGGCCGAAAAATGTTGTGGACTTAGCCTTTTTTCCAAAAATGTCAAAATTTTGTGGACTTAGAAATTTTTTCCCTCAAGTTTTTCGGAGTTTCAGAGGCTGAAAATGATGAAATGCCAAAATTTCACAAAACCCCGAAAGGCTGAAAAATGTTGTGGACTTAGCCATTTTTCCAAAAAATTCAAAAATTTTTGTGGACTTAGAAATTTTTCGGAGAAAAATTTATGGACTTAGAAATTTTTTCCCCTCAAGTTTTTTTGAGTTTCGGAGGTTGAAAATGTTGAAATGTCAAAATTTCACAAAACCACGAAAGGTCAAAAATGATGTGGACTTAGCCATTTTTCTGAAAAATTCAAAAAAATTTGTCGACATAGAAATTTTTCGAAGGAAAAATTTGTGGACTTCGAAATTTTTTCCCCTTAAGTTTTTCGGAGTTTCGGAGGCTGAAAATGCTAAAATGCCGAAATTTCACAAAACCTCGAAAGGCCGAAAAAGTTGTGGACTTAGCCATTTTTTTGAAAAATTGAAAAAAAATTTGTGGACTTAGAAATTTTTTCCCTCAAGTTTTTCAGAGTTTCAGCCTTTGAAAGTCTGAAATTTTTGCCGGCATGGTGTTTTGAACTTAGTCAATTTTTCAAGAGTCATTTTTTGGAGTAGGGGTCAAGATCTAAAATTTTTGGGCTATCACCATCATGAACTTCTAGTCTGCTACGGTGGATTTCTAGTTTGATTGACCACATGTCTTGGGTCATTTTTGCATGCTTTGGAGACATCTTTCAGTCATAACTATGAAGGGGAGCCATGATAAGGAATAATGTGAAGAACTCCAAAATTTGAAAGAAGAACAAGCTAGGAAATGGCAAAATTCTAGAGTAGATTTTGAGTTCTTTAATGCATCTTAGGCTTCAAAATTGTATTGCATGTGGATCAAATCTGTGCTAGATAGTTTAAGGTTTCTTGAAGAGTAGTTTTATTTTAGTTAAGCTTTAGTTTATTTATTTCTCAAAGTTGCATGCATAGCTAAAACCCTAACTATGAAATTTCTTTCCCTAAAGGGTGAAGCCCTATAAATTGTTAAAAAAAATAGTGTAAAGGGGTCGGTTATTATTGCAATACAATATATACAATTGGTGCATCAATCGTGGTGTGATTTTTCTTCTATCTTTGCAAAATTCATGAATGTGTGTTTTCTCGTTCATTTGTTTCAAAGAGCCAATTGATTGTACAGTGATTTTGATTTGCGATTCTTTTAGTCTAGTGTTTATCTTTGTTGCATTGCTTTGTTGTGACGAATTATTGGGAAGATCTCTTTTTTTGATGCGTTAAGAAAAATCTATCTCACGTGTGTGTACATCTGTGGTGGCTTTGTGATCTGATAAATTTTGACTTATCATACATCTAGCATTTATTTCCATAGATGATTGCATCTGCTAAGCTAGGATTGTGATTTATTCAGATCTTTGTTTTATGGGTTTTCCTTACCTTCCTGGTGTTTTAATTTGCAAGGCAATGCAACATTGGTTTATGTCCATAAGTTTCCCTTTTTGTAAATTTATTTTGAAATTCTTGTTACCCTGCTCCTTACTTTTCTTTGCAAATCAATCACTATAAATTAAATAGATTAAGGTTTTTTTCATTTAAAAGATTCAAAAAATCCAAAAAAAAGAGAAATATTGTTGTATTTTTAAGATTTATTTTGCAGTCCCTTGACATCAAACTAGCAAAGGCCTCCTCATGAATAGATTCACATTTATCTTCAGTTGAGCTATCTAAGTTGTTGAGACCCAACCTAGAAGGAACCTTGAGATTGATTTGTATCATTGTTCCAAGAGGGGAATTTTCTCATGTAAATTCCTAGCTATTTTCTTGTGTAAAAATGACACTCAACAAAAGTGGTGCTAGGAGGGCTGAATTAAAATTAAGTATTGGAACAAATTAGAAAAATCAAAGTTTTGGTGGTATGCAAACCCTCCATCATCAAGCCAACATAAGTGGTGCTAGAAGGAGGGCCTGAACCAAAAAATTTCATGGTTATAATCACATTAAATAAGTTGGATCTTGGGAAAATCTATCTTCAATGGATAGTCCATTGTGTATACTGGGAGGTCCCCATGAGATTACTTTGCATGCACATAATAGGCTTCCTTTGTCCTTCCCCGATAATGGACAAAATGCTACAAATCATGTAAAGATTTACAAGGATCTAATGTTTTTTCTCAAAATTGAACATGAAGATGTTGTTTTCAATCTATTTATCAAGACATTTCAAGGTGTAGCACTTCAATGGTATGGGAGACTCCCATCCAATTCTATTTTCTCATGGATTGAATTAAAGGATTTATTTTTAATACAATTTTATCCCAATGTGAGTTCACAAGATTCACTATTTTATTTTTCTACTGTAAGAAGGAAACCTCAAGAGTCCATTGCCCAATTTAATCATTGATTTCTTCTCATGTATCAAAGGGTTCAAGATTCAGAAAGGATGGTGCATGATTCAATGTTTAAAGAGCATTATTTATTGTGTTTGGATGTCTGATTTGCAAGCATTATTAGACCTTTTTGTGAGATTACTACCTTGCATGATGCATTCAACAAGGCTCTTTTCTTGGCATGATGCGGATGTGATATTACAAATGGTACGAATAGTCCCGATGGAAGTTTCAATATGCAATTGATTAAAAAATTTGAATCATTGAAGCTCTATGTCAACCCAATGAATACATCAATTCAGATGCAATCATCTCATTCAACTAGTTACAACATGCTTGATATCCAGATGATGCAATCAACCAATCAAAATAATTTGATCAATCACATTCAAGATCATATTTGGGGTCAAAATTCCCATGATACGACCTTGGACACAAGTATTTTTCCACCCAATGATGCTCCTATAGATGTCTTGTCATATTCTTTCTATAATCCATTTCTCAATCCATTAAATCATGATGATATTTCAAATGGAAAGCTTGCTGGTCAGTTATATGAGAATGATAAATTATGCAACAATGAAAGTGAAATGATCCTAAATGCTGATTGTAATCGAGAATCCAAGTTACCAAATGATTTTTCCACAAAAATCACTCATGGGATAACAAGAAATGATGAAAAAATCTAAGAGGATGAGAGATATTCAATGTTGCCCCATAAGTATTTCCATGAAAGATCAACAAATACAAAATCTTTGACATCTTCACAAAATAATGTTGATGTCTCTTTTGATAATGAAAGGGATTCACATGAAAAAGACACAGATAGTCATTGTTGGGTGGAGATTCCACTTGAAAAAAGTAAACTAAATGAGAAGTTGTGAGAATTGGGTATTCCTATGTCATTATCAGATTTTGCATGGTTAGAAGGATGTAGGATACACCTAACGAATCGACATTGTGAGATGGACTACCCTATTTTTCTTGGAAAGATGAACTTATATTTGAAAGGAAAGATGACTATTGAAGAGGTATTAATTCCTATAGCAGATCATTGAAATAGTCAATCAAGGAAGGGAGAAGATGAAAATGATCAAACCCAAGAGGCTATGGAAGAGATGTATTAGCCTATTGAGGGATGGAAAGTGATCAGCATACAATAAAATAATGGTGAGACATTTCAAAATGATGAAGAGAATGAAATCATAAATACATTCATAGACATCTTCATGAAAGTTAAAAGTGGAAAGGTTACTTCTCATGAAATCATAAATGATGATGCACTGCCTTTTTTGAATGCTAATCATGATGGAACCCAAATAAATGATATACAAGAGGTCCAAGAGGATGATCAAAAGAAAGATGATGAAGATGAAAAATTATTCCATGAGGTAGATGACTCTCAGTGTTTACAAATAACAAACAAGATGAATCTCAATTTTTATCATTAGAGGAGGTAGACAAAGTGCTTGATTTGGTATCATCTTTGTGTTGCCCAAAATTTCATATCTATTCATTTTGGTCATAAGCTAAATTTAGTCAAAGATCCTAATGCTTCAAGCCCTGTTAGCACCCTGAGAAAATTTCATAGCTCTATGTCTTTTCCTCTGGTCTCTACAAGTGTCTTGTCTATCTCTGGCTTCAAAAAAAACCTAGGTCAAAATTCATAAAATTAGTCATTTGAGGCAAAGGCCCTAAACCCCTAGGCCTGTTCTAATTCATAGTTACTTTTTGGCCACTTAAGTCTCTTATTTCTTCATGTGTACTTTAAGGCTCTTCCTTCAGTCATGAGATCTCTTAATCCCCGATGGAATATTCTTTTCATTCCTTGACTACATGAATACCTATGTTCGCAAGATCTCCTAGTCAGAAAGATTTTTTCATTTTTATTCTGTGACTTGGTGATGGTCTTTCCAGTCAGGTAATCGCTCAATAAAATCTAGGGGCACCAATCCTTCCATGCAATCATGTGATGGTCGTCGATCTTCATTATCATCAGTGCTTCAGTTGTCAGGTGGGTCCTATGCCAGATGGTCCAAGGTGTGCATTTCTTATTGGTCAAAGGGATGAGGATGTGGTGCCATGTTAGAGTGGGCCTGACATGTTGTCTTTCTTGAAGATCTATGGCTATCGTATGATCACATGGAATATTCTTGGCCCATGTGATCATACACCAACTGTTGATCTTACTTTATCTCCATGCCCTGTTAGATGGGTCCTCTTGTTCCAACATGCTCGTGTTTCATTGGCTGGCTGGATTATGATGTGGAAACTTGTCAATGGGTCTGGTTATTAGAGGATCTGTAGAGTTGATGAAGATCTATGGTTGTCACATGATTGTGAGGGATCTTCTGAGCCCATGCAATCATGTGACCACCATTTGATGCAGAGTCAAGATTCTTTCTTAAGTAAGGTGTCAGTCATGCTGAAGTGTTCACTTCTCATTGGTTTTGACCAATGAGTTGGTGCTTGAATTTTTAAAGGGTCTCCCAATTGTTACAAGGATGATCTGGGCCGTTCATCTGCAGGGAAAAATAGATATCAACTGCCATGTTTTAAAATTAGACCTGCTAGCCATTATTTTCAAATTTAAATATCTTTCAAGGTTTTCTTGCTGGTTCATTACAGTTGGTCGATGGCATGGCGCGGGTAGCTCAAATTGAATTCTTCAGGATGATTGCAGTTGGGAGGATGATTAGAAGATCTGATGGTCATCTCCTACAATTTTTCAGGGTACCATGTTGATTTTCTCACGCTGAAGAAATAATAAAGAGGTTGGCACCACCTATGGCCTCTTGTACTTCAAATTGCAAACATTCATGAGAGGTCCAATTTGCAGAAGGGTAGATAGATCAAGGTGGCTTGTCCATAGGTAGATGCAGTATAGATATGGGCACGCAAAGTGATATCTGATCAATTGAGATATTTCCATGCAATTATGATCAGACATGACATAATTAGGGTTTCTAATTATTTTATGTAAACATATGTAACCCTAATTAGGTTTTGACTCCTGCCTATGTGCAAAAAAGGAGATATATATATATTGTTTTTGGAGCTTTTTAGAGCTCAGAGTTAGACAATTGTAAAGGATTTTTTATTTTTTAGAGGTTATATGTGGCATTCTTTCTGCCCTTTGGCTTCTGTAGTTGTAAAATTTTCATTAATTGTTTGGATATTGCAAAGGCATTTTATGACATTTTCTCTATCCCTGTGCCTTCTTGTCTAAATTTTCTCTTATTGAATATGATATACTGGCTTTGTTAGAGAAATTTTAGATTTCCAGATCCTTTCTTTCTTTCAGCTTATGCATGTACTACTATATTCGATCTGATTTGATTGAGTTTGTGGGTATACTTTAGCCCCTTGTCATTCTGTCTCATTCCTGTGCCCCTTTTGCTGAAGAGAACATTTGCTTGCAGGTCACAGACTATGTCTTTTATTTTAGACCCTTCTGTGAAACACTTATGCAAGCTTGTTTAGAAGGATTGTGTTCTTTTGGATTTGAGACCTTTCATGCTGATATTTTTAGTGTATTATGTTCATTTCAATTCAGTGTATCACCTAGTAGGTAGTTTTCTTTCAGTCATTTTCCTTTCAGTATTCCTTCTATCCCTTTCCCCTCAAAGATTTACTTTGTGATTATCCAAGAGGAACTAGCCTAGAACCTAGAGGTCTCATCACATTTAGCATAGGTCCCACAACCTAGAGATGATTCCCATGTTATACTAAGTTATCAAGACCAAGAGAGCTTGAAACAGGGTGCAAATGTAGTGTATAACAATTCTAGCACTCCCGATGGGACTAAGGTTTAGATTCAAATTCAGAAGACACCCCACCTTGGGCATAACAATTCTACACACCTAGTGGGACTAAGGTTCAGATTCAAATTCAGAAGACACTCGACCTTGGACGTAACAATTTTGGCACACCCAGTGGGACTAAGGTTCAGACTCAAATTCAGAAGACACCCCACCTTGGGTGTAACAATTCTGGCATGCCCAGTGGGACTAAGGTTTAGATTCAAATTCATATGACACCCTGCCTTGTGCATAACATTTTTGGCACGCCCGATGGGACTAAGATCAAATTCAAATTTAGAAGACACCCAAACTTAGGGCATAACATTTCTGACTATAAAAGAAGTTCATTTTTGAAAATATTATGTTATCTCTGATATACTGATTACATAAGACAGGCTTTCAAAAGTTTTCTATCAAGTATATCTGGCAACTCCATTGATTTCACGGAACCAGGCTAAGCTTGTTTAAAGTTTATGAGAAAGATTGAGACTAGAAGCTCAAAGCCTACTAAATTTTTAGAGTTTCCCTTAAAAAGAGGCTACAAAGGTAGATCAACTCAAAGAACATCTCCTCCAAGGAGAGTACAGTCTACACCAGCAGATACCTTAGAAAGGAGACCTTTTCCCTTTCATCTCAAAAGAAGAGGAAGATCTCTAACTAGAGATCTAGAAGAAGATTCAAATCTAGCAGCCAGCACAACTCACACAGTTGCTACTCATCAGGTTTCAGTTCCTACAATGGCTAGATAGTTTGCTTTTGCACCTTTCAACCAAGGGAGTCGATTAAAATTTTCTCAACATCATGATGTGCCCTTGGTGGCGCTAAAGAGTCTACCTGATTTCACAGGTGAAGGACAAACTACTACTTTTGAGCATATAAAAGATGTGACTACTATCTGCAGTATACACAATATAACTCAAGAATATGTGGCCACCATATTATTAGTAGCCTCTCTAAAAAGTAAGGCTCTTGAATGGTTTAGAACTTTAACTGTTGGTTCCATTACTTCATGGGATGAATTAGGGGATGCATTAAGTAAGCATTTTGAGGATAAATCAAACAACTTGTCTTTGGTTAAACAGTTGATGACCATTAAAAGAGACCCTCAAGAACAAATGATAGATTATAATAATAGATTCCTCAAGACATAGAATAGAATTCCAGTCTCTATGAGGCCATTAGCTGATCATGCTTTCCTATACTTCTTACAAAGCTTGAATAGCCAAATTTCTATCATGATCCAATCCATGGCTAGTACCTCTTTACCCCAAGCTTTTGACATAGCTGTCAGAGCTAAAAATTGTTTAATCCAAGTAGGTATGATAGCTAGAAGGCCACCCATGCCCATCTTTCCTAGCCTTCAACCTATTACACCTACACAACTACCCCCATTTACCCCTATTCCCACCATATTAGCACCTCAAGCCAGTACTAGTGGTCAAGAGCTAAAAACAAGTTTCTCTCAAGAGCTGCAAGAGATAAAGAACAGTCAAGAAACTAGTCAGCAAGAAATGACAAATTTTCTATAGACTTTGACTAAGGAGGTCACAAATCTAAAGAGGCTAGGGCAAGTAATTAGACCACCCTTTTAGCCACAAGGCCAAAGTCCTAATCAATAATATCAAAATCAGGGACAACCTTATCAACAAAATAGGCCACAATACCAAGGAGGGTATCAAGGGCAAAGACAAAATTTTAATCAAAGACCATTCCAACCTTATAACCATGTACCTCTTAATTCTATGAATCCAGTTAGGGACATGGTCCCTAATCAAAATAATATGGCTATGGACAACGAATGGTGTTTCCCTGGTAATTAGCCTCATAATCAGGCTACATGTTCAAATGGATGGATGAACCAAGCACTAATGGTTCAAAATGCCTCACAAGCTCAATCAAAAGCTTCTTCTAGTGGATCAGTTCCTCAACAAGAGCCACGAGATAATGAGACTACTCTTTTCAATTGGGAGCAGAAAGATTTCAATGGAGTTATTGGTGAGCCTTCCATTGCTACCAACACAAGGTCAAAGAGAAGAGCTCAAGATATAGATCGAGCAGACTCTGGTACTAAAGCTACTACATCTATAGAGCCACTGCAGCAAGCTACTCCTATCGCATTTAAGAAGGCTCCTGCCATTACAAGAAAAGAAGTTCATACTCTCAAAGAGGTGGAGCCCATCATAATAAAAACGCAACAAAGAGTACACACTGTAGCACCTTTCAAAATTGTAGACAACATGAAGAAGGTGAACATTACTATGTCTATGTGGGACTCTTTAGCTATTCTAGGGAAACTTGAGATTTTGAAGAAGGCTATGACTAAAATGACTACTCCTCAGCCTACAAAAGAAGCTACAAAGCCAGTGTTGGTCAACACTGATCAAGAAAAGGAGGCTCCAAGTTGCAACTCCAAAGGTAATACAATTGAAGGTAGGAACTCAAAACCACCTCCCTTTTATGTACCTTTAATTATTGGAAAATCCTTAGTACATAATTGCATGGTAGATAGTGGAGCTACTAGTACTATAATACCCAAAAAGGTGGCTGACCAATTAGGACTCAAATATGAACCCCTCCAAAAGAAGGTAACACAACTTGATGGATCCTCAGTTAATACTATAGGTGTGACTAAGGATACCAGTCTAATCCTTCATGCTAGTCCTAATTTTTCTATCCTTCTTGATATTTATATCATAGATCTCCTTGCTTTATTTTCCATATGTTTATCAAGGGAGTTTACAACCAAAATAGGAGGCTACCTTTCTTCTGATTGGTCTCACATGCTTTTCCACACAAGATATGGTACCAAGGTTACCATTAAATTAGAATCATTGGTAGCACACCATATAGAACCATATGTATCCAATACCATCAATGCAAGCTACCCTATATTTGATGATAGTGATTTCCCAACTATCAGAGAAGGAAACACTAAAATAGAAAGTATCCTTGATATTTTCTTAGATGAACTAGAATCAGAAAATGCTTTTGAAGCCCAAGAAAATGTCATTTGGGATGCTAGTTTGGGAAGTTATTTGATACAAGAAAGTGGATACATAGAGCCAAGTCTTCTTAAAGAGGACATTGATTCAGAGGATCAGAGCAATCAGGTTTGGGAGATTTTTTTGATGGAGCTAGAAGCAGACATGGTTCTGGTGGTGGTGCTATGCTAGTGTCCCCAAAAGGAGAAAGATATTATACAGCTTTCAGATTCAGTTTCTCCTACACTAGCAACATTGTAGAATATGAAAGCCTAGTCAATGGACTGGAGTGGGCTAGGAAAAGAGGGCTTAATGCCTTAAAAGTTTATGGTGATAGTGAGTTAGTAGTTATCCAAGTGAGAGGGATAAGTGCAACCAAAAATGACACCTTGAGAGCATACAAACATAGAGTTTGGGATGCAATTAAAGACTTTTGTGCTTTCAATATTGTTGCTATCCCTAGAAAACTAAATCAAAATGTAGATAGATTAGCTACTGTTGGGTCTCAATATGACATCCCCAATAGCATTTCAAAAGAAATAGACCAACATCATATCAAAGTGATTGTTAGACCCTCTATCCCTGATAATGATACTAATTGGCAAGTGTTTGACAATGATGAGCAAATTTTGCAATTCTTGTTTGAAGAAGATGTCTTCTCAAAACATAACCAAGATAGACTATCAAAAAACTATGGTGACCAAGTGATACAACTTAAGTCTAATAAGATGCCTAGAGGTCTTGTCACCTTAGAGACTATCTTCAGCAAGGATGATCAAGTTAAGAAGAATAAAGCAGGCCTGGTAGTTCAACAAGAATATTGTGTTGAATTAGAGTTGGAACCAAGTAAAAGTTTACAATTTGGAAAGGTAAACACTGATTTAGAAAATCAAGCTTACACCCAATTATTTAGAGAATTCAGTGATGTTTTTGCATCTAAATATGAGGACCTCAAAGGTTTTAATCCTACCCTTACCCAGCACACTATTGAATTAGAGCCTAATGCAAAACCAGTAAGGTAAAAGAAAAGGCCTGTTAATCCCAAGCTTGAGCCACTTATGCATAGGGAAGTGCTCAAATTGATAGAAAGTGGTATCATCTACCCCATTAAACATACTAGTTGGGTTTCCAACCTTGTTCCTGTAAGGAAGAAGAATGGGGAATTGAGGTTATGTGTTGACTTCCAGGATCTTAATAGAGCTTCTTTAAAAGACCGCCATCCATTACCCTCTATGGAACAAATCTTGCAATGTGTCTCTAGATCTGAGAGATTTTCATTATTAGATGGCTATTCAGGATACAATCAAATCTTGGTTAATGAGGAGGATCAATACAAAACTGCATTTACAACCAAGTGGGGAACCATGGCTTATCAAAAAATGCCCTTTGGTTTGTCAAATGTAGGTGCTACATTTCAAAAGGCAATGGATATGGCCTTTAAAAGCCTCATGTGAAAGTTTGTACTAGTCTACTTAGATGACATAACTATCTATTCTAAACATGCAGCAGACCACATCAAACATCTAAGGAAAATATTTGAAAGATGTAGAGAGTTTGGGATATCTCTTAATCCCAAGAAATGTGTGTTTGTAGTACATGAAGGAAAATTGCTGGGATATATAGTATCCAAGAAAGGAATTATAGTAGATCTTGAGAGGATTGCAGCCATTCTAGAGCTACCATTGTCACATCATAAGAAAAGTCTCCAATCTTTCATAGGAAAGATTAATTTTTTTAGGCATTTCATGCCTAATATTGTAGAGTTATTGAAGCCTTTAACAACCATGTTAAAGAGGAGTTCAACTTTCAACTGGACTAAAGAAGGAAAAGCTAATTTCCAAGCCATCAAAGAAGCCTTGAATGAAGCCCCTACTCTATTAAACCCAAATTTCAGTAAGGATTTTATTCTTTATGCTTATGGAGGTCAAGATGCTATATCTACTATGTTGACTTAAGAAAATTTAGAAGGGTTAGAGTAGCCTATTGCTTTCTTCAGCAAAGGTTTAGAAGAGTATGAACAAAGATACTCTTTTGTAGAGAAACATGTACTTGTTGTGGTAAAAATTCTTAAAAAGTATAGATATTTATTGACCCATAGCAAGGTACACTTGAAAGTTACTCATCCAAGTGTTAAAGAGTTTTTTCTTTCTAAGGACCTGAATGAAAAAAAGAGCTAGTTGGATTACCAAAGTAATGGAGTATGACATTGATATCCAAACCACCAAGCTAGTTAGAGGAAGAGGTCTTTGTGAGCATTTGGAAGGGGGTGAAAGTTCAAAGAAATTAGAGAAAATAGATTCATCTCTGGTTGTACATGATTCAAAGGGACATGCCAAGGCATCAGGTTGGTTGCCTGACATGATTCATTACTTTAAAACAAGACTATGTCCTACAGGCCTAGATTCAACAAAAAGAAGGTATTATAGGTTACAATCTATTCCTTTTGTGCTGATAGATGAAGTTCTTTTTAGAAAGGATCACAATGGTGTCCTTTTAAGATTTATTGATTCAGAAAAGATAGCTGATGTCCTATTTGAATTTCATGATGGACCTTCTGGAGGCCACTTTTCTCCTAGGACTACTGCTTTTAAAATCATGAGGGCTGGATACTATTGGCCATCTATCTTTAAGGATAGTCATGATTATGTGAGAAAATGCATCAAATGTGCTATGTTTGTAGGAAAAGAAAGACTTGCAGCTTTTCCCCTTCAGCAAATCAGAACATAGCAACCTTTCATGAGATGGGGTATAGATTTCATTGGTATGATCAATCCTCCATCTAGTGCAAGACACAAGTGGATAATCACTGCAATAGATTATTTCACTAGATGGATAGAGGTAGTTGCCTTAAAAGAATCAAATGAGAGTGTTGTATTAAGTTTTTATGATGATATAATTCACAGATTTGGCACTCCAGACTCTATAATATCAGATAATGCATTGGCATTTACAGGCCTTAAAGTCTCAGAATGGGCAATCAGAAATGGCATATATCTGAATACAAGTTCAAATTACTATCCTCAAGGCAATGGTTTGCCAGAGTCAACTAACAAGAACTTGATTAGGATAATCAAGAAAACTTTGTAGGATAATCAAAGGGACTGGCATACTAAGTTGAAGTCTACCTTATGGTTAGACAGGATCACTCCAAAGAAGATCAATGGGAATTCTCCTTATGTGTTGGTGTATGGCTGAGAGGCCAAGTTGTCCATTTCAATTGAATTGCTAGCTTTGGACTTGGCTAATCAATATGCCCTATTTGAAGAAGGGGATCCCTTACAAATTAGATATGCTTAGCTAATGGAGTTAGAAGAACTCAGAGACAAGTCCATGAAGGATATGGAGTTTCACCAAGTTCAGACAAAGAGAAGTTTTGATAAAAGAGCCAAGGCCAAAAATTTCAAAGTTGGAGATGTAGTTCTCAAATGGGATGAATTCAGATCAAGGCCTGGCAGACATACAAAATTTGAGTCCTTCTCGGGTGGACCATTTGTTATTACAGAGTGCAAGGGGCCTAATGCTTTTCAGCTATCAACTCTTGAAGGAGATGCCCTACCTATATCAGTGAATGGATTCCATTTAAAGCCCTATTTTGAGGTCAATCCTTCCTTGTAAATACTTGTAAATATGTTTCCCTGCTTTCTTCTAGTTTTTTAGCTTAGTTTTCCCTGCTTTCCAAGAAGTGCCTATGCATAATTTTGCTCCTCTGGTTCCAGGTTTGTCTCTCTGTCAAGAATTTTTGTGCTCAAGAAGATGACCCCATGCCAAATGAATATGTCAAGGCCATTGGTTTCAATGTCTAGCAGGCTTACATCCAGCAAAAATTGCCAAAATGTTGCCCAAAATTTCATATCTATTCATTTTGGTCATAAGATAAATTTAGTCAAAGATCCTCATGCTTCAAGCCCTGTTAGCACCCTGAGAAAATTTCATGTCTCTGTGTCTTTTCCTCTAGTCTCTACAAGTGTCTTGTCTATCTCTAGCTTTGAAAAAAACCTAGGTCAAAATTCATAAAAGTAGCCATTTGAGGCAAAAGCCCTAAACCCCTAGGCCTGTTCTAATTCGCAGTTACTTTTTGGCCGCTTAAGTCTCTTATTTCTTCATGTGCACTTTAAGGCTCTTCCTTTAGTCATGAGATCTCTTAATCCCCAGTGGAATATTCTTTTCATTCCCTGACTACATGAATACCTGTGTTCGCAAGATCTCCCAGTCAAAAGGCTTTTTTCATTTTTATTTCATGACTTGGCGATGGTTTTTCTAGTTAGGTAATTTCTCAATAAAATCCAGGGGCACCAATCCTTCCATGCAATCATGTGATGGCCATCAATCTTCATTATCTTCAGCGCTTTGGTTGTCAGGTGGGTCCTATGCCAGATGGTCTGAGGTGTGCATTTCTTATTGGTCAAAGGGCTAAGAATGTGGTACCATGTCAGAGTGGGCCTGACGTGTTGTCTTTCTTGAAGATCTATGGCTATCATATGATCACATGGAATATTCTTGGCCCATGTGATCATATGCCAACTGTTGATCATACTTTATCTCTAGGCCTTTTCGGGTGGGTCCTCTTGTTCCAACATGCTCGTGTTTCATTGGCCGGCTGGATTATGATGTGGAAACCTGTTAGTGGGTCCAGTTATCAGAGGATCCATAGAGTTGATGAAGATCTATGGTTGTCATGTGATCGCAAGGGATCTTATGAGCCCATGTGATCATGCGACCACCGTCCGATGCAAAGTCAGGATTCTTTCTTAAGTAAGGTGCCAGTCATGTTGAAGTGTTTGCTTCTGATTGGTTTTGACAAATGAGTTGGCGCTTGAATTTTTAAAGGGTCTCCCGATTGTTACAAGGATGATCTGGGCCGTTCATCTTCCAGGAAAAATAGATATCGATGGCCACATTTTAAAACTAGACCCGCTAGCCATTATTTTCAAATTTAAATATCTTTCGAGGTTTTCTTGCTGGTTCATTGCAGTTGGTCGATGGCATGGTGCGGGTAGCTCAAATTGAATTCTTTAGGACGGTTGTAGTTGGGAGGATGATTAGAAGATTTGATGGTCATCTCCTATGATTTCTCAAGGTACCATGTTGATTTTCTCGCACTGAAGAAATAATTAAGAGGTTGGCACCACCTATGGCCTCTTGTACTTCAAATTGCAAACATTTATGACAGGTCCAATTTGTAGAGGGGTAGATAGATCAAGGCAGCTTGTTGGTAGGTAGATGCAGTACAGAGATGGGGATGCAAAGTGATATCTAATTGGTTGAGATATTTCCATGCAATTATGATCAGACATGACATAATTAGGGTTTTTTATTATTTTATGTAAACATATGTAACCCTAATTAGGTTTTGATTCCTGCCTGCGTGCAAAAAAGGAGATATATATATTATTTTTGGAGCTTTTTAGAGCTCAGAGTTAGACAATTGTAAAGGGAGTTTTCTTTCTTAGAGGTTATATATGGCATTCTTTCTGCCCTCTAGCTTATGTTGTTGTAAAATTTTCATTGATTGTTTGGATATTGCAAAGGCATTTTGTGACATTTTCTCTATCCCTGTGCCTTCTTGTCTAAATTTTCTCTTATTGAATATGATATACTGGCTTTGTTAGAGAAATTTTAGATTTCCAAAGCCCTTCTTTCTTTCATCTTATGTGTGTACTAGTGTATTTGATCTGATTTGATTGAGTTTATGGGTATACTTCAGTCCCTTGTCATTCTGTCTCATTCCTGTGCCCCTTTTGCTGAAGAGAACATTTGCTTATAGGTCACAGACTGTGTCTTTTGTTTCAGACCCTTCTATGAAACACTTATGCAAGACTATTTTGAAGGATTGTTTTCTTTCAGATCTGAGACCTTTCATGCTGATATTGTTAGTGTATTATGTTCATTTCAATTCGGTGTATCACCTAGTAGGTAGTTTGCTTTCGGTCATTTCCCTTTTAGCGTTCCTTCTATCCCTTTCCCCTCAAAGATTTAATTTTCATGTCAAGAAGAAAATTAAGGTGATTATCCAAGAGGAACTAGCCTAGAACCTAGAGGTCTCATCTCAGTTAGCATAGGTCCCACAACCTGGAGATGATTCCCATGTTATACTAAGTTATCAAGACCAAGAGAGCTTGAAATAGGGTGCAAACTTAGTGTATAACAGTTTGAGTAAGGAAATATCCATTTATGGGTATTCCATGCACATATCAAACCTTGTAGTAGCCAATTCATGTAGGATTCATCTCTTTGAGTTACATTCAGAGGCAAGTTGTCAAGAATTCTTGTTAGCTTGGGAGATTGTCTTAGAAGGTAAGTATGATTTTGAACATGTTACTTTAAGGCATGAGGGAGAAAATGATTTGAATGATGATACTAATGATTCTTTTAGTTTTGAGGAAATTCTTATGAGTGAAATTATTAGTCCTAATGAGGTCAAATTTGATGATTTATTATTTAGGACTAATGATAATTATAACAATGATCATAGTCTAGATGTTTTGCCTTTTGAACCTTGTTGTAATGACAGGTATAGTACATCACTAATGAATATGTTTTCATGTGGTCTACATTTACTTGAGGAGGATGGAGTGGTGTACCACGAGCTAAGATCTCTAGAACAAAAAATCACATTGAGTGAGTATATGCCCATGGTTGGGAACTCACTAAACCAGGTTGTATCTGTCCATTATCCCTCACTTTTTGATAATTTACAGTTTGAATATGATAAAGGTAAAAAAACTTGTTTGTGGATTAATTGTGATTATGGAGAGTTGCCACAACTTCTGATTTTGTGTAATTTGTACCTAGAATTTGAACAAAACCTATCTAAATTCTATTTTTTTAGTACAAAGATGAGTTCTCATTCCTTAGAACTATACAGGGTGTGTTATTTCTATTGCATGGAAAGAAAAATCAATTAATAGGAAACTCATATGATTTCTCTATGTTTTTTTTATATAATTTAACTTTAGTTATAATTAGGTAGGTGTTAGTTACTTTACCTTGTGTTTTAGTGGTTAGTTTTGTTTCTTGTTTCTTGTTTTGGTTAGGGTGTTTGTCTATGTTCTTGGTTGCATGAGTGTGCTTATTCTTTTTATTTTTTGGTCTTGGGGTAAGTTTTTTTTGTCAGGGATGTTCCATGCAAGTAGTCCATACCAAGTGGTTCTCGATAAAGAGGTAGAGGTATTTCTTAGTCAATTATTTTGATTAGATTTTGTCTTGCAAGAAACTGGGTACAATAATTAGGAGTGGAGGGACCTTCTTCTCAACAATCAAGCTGATTTTCAAAGCTGATCATCCTCAACACAAATACACACTCTAAAAAAATTCTAAGATTGTGGTTTCTTGGATAAAATGTACGCCAGAGTTGATTGGAACCCATGGTTATGGAGGAAGTCAAAGTTCAGAACCCTTTTCCATCTAATTCTTGACTAAAAAAGAGCAAAATAAAAAAGGAGGAATGCAGAAGACAAGATCAATGAAATTATAAGATTAGAGCTCCAATGCTTGGCTAGCACAACCTAATCACTACTCAAGTTATAAAAAATAAAATCATCCAATCAGGAGTTCAAATACTGAAGTAGCACAACTAACGATGCTACTCTTGGTGTATTACAATTCATGCTTAAATAAAGTGGTCTAGAGAAGGTACATATGCAAATAAGAAGATACATGTGCAAAAAAAAAATGTTGAGTCAAGATCCCTCCAAGAAGTTTAAAACTTCAAAATCTCGTCAGAAGTAGGAAAATGGTGACTTTAGAAACCTCTATCAGGGCTATCAATGCCTGAATGGTAGTAGAGAAAGGTTAAAATGACTTTGACCAATTCATTTATGTGGGTGAAGGTTTAATCCTAGCCAATTTTTGAATTCAAGGGACTTTCGATAAGGGATCAAGGAAATCAACACACGTGTGCACACACTGGAAGTGATAGTGAGGGATTTCAAGTTTTGACATGTTGATGGGAGGATAACCACTACGATTGATAGTTGTGTTTGGTTTATTGCAAGATGATATTCCTTTAAGTTTTGATGATAAACAAATGTCTTGGTCATTTCTTCTATTTTGTCGGGGCTATTTGTTGTGGTTCCACAATACACACCCCATTTTGGCCACTTTGCCTAATGGGGACCCCCTTTTTTTTCATTTTTAGTTTCTATGAGGGACCCTTATGGTCATTTGGTTAGGCACCTGGTGAGTCAAATTGTGGGCCCATGTGCTCCCGATAGTTGGATGTCAATTTAGTTGACTTTTGGTGTTTTTTCCCTCCTCTTTTCTTTACCCCTTTCTGGCTTCTTTTTTGTTTGTGTGTTTTTTCTTTGAGTTAGTTTTTCTTTTCCTATAAACTTAGTTGCTCTAGTTTAATTTCATGTTTTCAATAAAGATTACTAACAAGGCATATTTTGTGATTGCAAAACTGAGAATCTCAATGTGGCATGTTATAAACTAGCAAGTTAAGATAAAATTTTCAATGGGATTGACTTGTAGCTATATGAAGATGTTATGAAATGACAACAAAAATAGTTGGATGCTATGAAGTTTCCTAATTTTCAAAATTTCAAAGTTTAGAGGTTCGAAGTGCAAAGGTCCAAAGTTCAAAGTTCAAAGGTTTGAAGTGCAAAGGTCCAAAGTTCAAAGTTTGAAGTTCAAAAGTTTAGAGATCGGGGTTTGAAGTGCAAAGGTCCAAAGTTCAAAGTTCAGAGGTTTGAAGTGCAAAGGTCCAAAGTTCAAAAGTTAAAAGATCGGGGTTTGAAGGTTCAAAGTTCAGAGGTTCGGAGTTTGAAGTTCAAGTTTTTCAAAGTTTCGAAGGCCGAAAAATGCTGAAATTCTGAAATTTCATAAAACCCCGAAAGGCCAAAAAATGTTGTGGACTTAGCCATTTTTCTGAAAATGTCAATTTTTTTTAGACAAAATTTTTTTGGAGAAAAAAATTGTCGACTTAGAAAATTTTTCCCTCAAGTTTTTCATAGTTTCAGCCTCCAAAAGGCTGATTTTTTTCCCGGCATGGTGTTTTGAACATAGTCATTTTTTCAAGAGTCATTTTTTGGTGTAGGGGTCGGGATCCAAAATTTATGGGCCATCACCGTCATGAACTTCCAGACTGCTATGGTGGATTTCTAGTCTGATTGACCACATGTCTTGGATAATTTTTGCATGCTTTGGAGATATCTTTCAGTTAGAACTATGAATGGGAGCCATGATAAGGAATAATGTGAAGAACTCCAAGTTTTGAAAGAAGAACAAGAAACAAAATAGCAAAATTCCAGAGTAGATTTTGAGTTCTTTAATGCATCGTAGGCTTCAAAATTTTATTGCACGTGGATCAAATCTATGCTAGATAGTTTAGGGTTGCTTTAAGCGTAGTTTTATTTCAGTTAAGCTTTAGTTTATTTATTTCTTAAAGTGGCATGCGTAGCTGAAACCCTCACTGCAAAATTTCTTTCCCTAAAGGGTGAAGCCCTATAAATTGTAAAAAAAAAATAGTGTAAAGGAGTCAGTTATTATTGTAATACAATATATACAATTGGTGCTTCAATCCTGGTGTGATTTTTCTACTATCTTTACAAAATTCATGAATGTTTGTTTTCTCATTCATTTGTTTCAAAGAGCCAATTGATTGTATGGTGATTTTGATCTATGATTCTTTTAGTCCGGTGTTTATCTTTGTTGCATTGCTTTGTTGTGATGAATTATTGGGAAGATCTCTCTTTTCGATGCATTAAGATAAATTTGTCTTATGTGTGCATACATCTATGGTGGCTTCATGATCTAATGAATTTTGACTTATCATACATCTAGCATTTATTTCCATTGATGATTGCATCTGCTAAGCTGGGATTGTGATTTATTCAGATCTCTATTTTTTGGGTTTTCCTTATCTTCCTGGTGTTTTAATTCACAAGGCAACACAACATTGGTTTATGTCAATTACTTTCCCTTTCTGCAAATTTCTTTTCAAATTCTTATTACCCTGGTCCTTACTTTTCTTTGTAAATCAGTCATAGTAGATTAAATAGATTAAGGTTGCTTAGATTTAAAAGATTCAAAAAATAAAAATAAAAAGAGAAATATTGTTGTCTTTTTAAGATTTATTTTGTAGTCCCTCAAGATCGAACCAACAAAGGCCTCCTCGTGAACAAACTCACATTTATCTTCAGTTGAGCTATCTAAGCAGTTGAGACCCAACCTATAAGGAACCTTGAGATTGATTTACATCATTCTTCCAAGAGGGGAATTTGCTCATGTAAATTCCTAGTCGTTGTCTCATGTAAAAATGACACTCAACATCACTATTATAAAAATTTAATGTTTTCATCCTACTAGGTTAATACAAAATGCGTTGGTGATAACTAAATCAGTTATTACTATCAATCGGTATACACAAGACTGACTCGATGTATACAAATATATTCAATTACTGACCACATTAACTTGTTCAATTCTGATCTCTTCTTCATTATAGAATAATGTAACATGTGCAAATCAACAACATAATGCCATAGAATCATCAATAATTTACCCAATGTATACCTTATTCATATCTATCATATTCATCTTGTTCTTATGTAGATATCTCATTTCTTCACCATTTCTTCCATCTACATATGTTTAGATGTTTGTAACTATCATGATAAGTATAGTCAAAACTAGTTGGCATCAATGTCAACATATTGACTGACTTAACCATCTTACATATTACTTTAACAGCTCATTGACCTACTAAATATTCATCAAGATATTCAATTAGTTGTAGGTTAACACATACCATTTGTAACATCACATCCACATTGTTCCAAGAAAAGAGCCTTGTTGAATGCATCATGCAAGGTAGAAATCTCACCAAAAGATCTAATTATGCTTGCAAATGAGACATCCAAACACTATAAATAATATTTTTTTAACATTGAATCATGTACCAACATTTTTGAATCTTTAACCATTTGATACATGAGAAGATATCAAAGATTAAATTGGGTAATTGACTCTTGAGGGGTCGTTCTCACAAAAAGAAATAGAACAATTTATCTTGTGCACTCACATTGGGGTCAAATTGAATTAAGAATAAATTTTATAACTCAACCTAGGAAAAAATAAAATTGGGTGGAAGTATCAAATACCATTGGAGTTATACACCTTGAAATGTCATAAAAAATATATTACAGACAACATCTTCATGTTCAATTTTAAGAAAAAATATTAGATCCTTTCAAACCTCACATGATTTGAATAATTTTGTCCATTATTGGGGAAGAACAAAGGAATACTACTATGTGAATGCAAATGAATCTCATGGAGAACCCCTAGTATACACAAAGGACTACCCATTAAAGCTATATTTTACCAAGATACAACTTATATAGTGTAAATGTATACATGATGAATATTTGGTTAAGCCCTCCTTCTAGTGTCACTTCTATTGAGCATCGTGATTGCATGATGTCATAGTAGGGAATAGAGATACAATTCCCTCTCTTGAAATAATGATAGAATAACTTCCAAGGTCACAAAGGTTATTTTTCAACCACCTGGGTAGCTCAATTGAATACTTATGTCAATTGTTTACGAGGAGGCCTTTGTTGGTTCGATCATTTGGAGGATACAAAACAACTTAGCAATTCTTTCTTTTCTATATTTTCAATCTTTTAAATGAAATACAATTTCCTAACAATAAATTTAGTTTAATCTATTATGATCAATTTGTTAGGAATAGTCCCAAGAGATAACTGAGAGGGGGGGGGGGCGGGGGGGTTGAATTAGTTATCTACTAGTTTCAATTCTTTATCCAATTAAGTATACTTAAACATAAAGCATAAACACAATGAAAGAACACTTGAACACAACACCAATATTTTGGTTTCAGGGAAACCCAAATAGGTAAAAACCCCGATGGGAATTGACACCCACTAATATTCTGCACTAGTATATTATGATCCTTGTTAGAAGATCCTTAACCCTGTTAGGAGTTTCTTTACAATATATTTAGTATAGTAGACCTGGTCAAGGTTCGGACCTTGTTAGGAGTCTTTTAAAATTAACCCTGTTAGGGGTGAGGACGCACTGTCCGAGAGCACACTACTCAAATGGGCGAAGGCTACAACCTTCTAAATAATAGATACACACTATATTTGGATCTTGGTGAACTGCGCTTAGACCTGCTATCTGGCTTAGTTCGAATGTATAGAAAAAATACTTTACTTGGTCACATAGACCTTCTTCTGATGGCTCAACACTTTGCACACTCTCTTCTTCTCTTCACAATCAACTATAAACCACACTCCAGTAATTAAAAATGACTGCCTATAAATATCTTTCCTCTAAATGATATAATCAAGTCGACCTATTAGAACCACCTTGAAATCATATTAGAGAATTCATAACAAACTCCAATAATAATTCAGTCAGCTCTACCAAGCACGCAACACATTCTGGGACCTATCTAATAAGATAATTGTAGACACACGCTACACACTATTGGCTCTACCAAAACAACTGAATCTTTCTCCTCAGGCTGAATTACATCATGCACTCTTAACCAAACATTACTAACACTTATTCAAGCTCTAATCCAAGGGCGCATATCAAAATTATAGGTGGAACTCCTAAACCAATATAATCTTTGTCAGCTCTTCTGAACAAATACAGGAAACTGCTACTAGTGAATAACGACTGCATAAATTCACTTCTACTGATCATCAGACTCTACATCCATGAATGAAATATCACTAGCATGTCTCCATCACATATCCAAATGTGCAAGGCTCCATGATAACTGTATAGACAACCATTCATAGAATCACTACCTGTTACTCTATCAAGAACACTGCTGACACAAGCTGCTATATAACTGTCTGTACTATCAGTCAACCTCTGTACCCATGATATCATGGTTATAACATGTTCATGAAACATATACTTAAATCTTACTACATAACTCTTCCACACATGCTACTTACCATATGTTTTCATCAATGACAAACATACAGTCAGCACTGGCCTGCTGGAAAATCTCCAACAATCTCCCCCTTTAGCATTGATGGAAACATATGGAATGAAAAACTCCACCAATCCAAATAAACATTTCTTTTATAAAATTCTCCATTTCCTCTTCAAAACTCCCCCAAAGATTAATCCTCCATCTACTACAATATTCTCCATTTCCTCAACTAAACTACTTCCATAACTAAATGTTACTCCCCCTTAGTATATTACTCCTTCTTTTACTTCTATTTTTCATGACTATATATTACTCCCCCTTTGACATCAATAGAAAAGGGCACCAATCAGTTTAAGCACCAGTACTACTCTAGAAGTAGAGTAGTCAACCATCCATCAGTCCTTGAGGACTGATTCTCTTTCCTCTTTCTTCTAAGCAAAATCAGGGAAGGGAATTACTCCCAACTTCTTCCTGAGATACTCAAAAGTGACCTTTGGAAAGTGCTTTGTGAATATGTCTTCTAACTGATCTTTAGTACTCACATAGTCCACCTTGACTTCTTTCTCTACCCCTTTCTCTCTGAGGAAGTGATACTTGATCTCAATGTGCTTTGTCTTTGCATGCATCACAGGGTTCTTTGACATGTTGATAGTGCTAATGTTATCACAATGAATAACAATAGGATAATCAATCTAAATTCCAAAATCCTTTATCATCTATTTGATCCAAAAAATTGTAGAACAATTCAAGGTTGTTGCAACATAATCCACTTCTATTGTTGACTAAGAAATATAATTCTATTTCTTGTTTGTCCAAGTGGCAAGTCTGTCACCAAGAAACACTGCTCCACTTGATGTACTCTTTCTATCATCAACACATCTTTCTCAATCTGCATCAACATATACATGAAGCTCAACATTTTCTAAATTGGGATACAATAGACCATAGTCTATAGTACCTTGCAAGTATCTGAATATCCTTTTTACTTCCATGAGGTGACTTTGTTTAGGATCTGCTGTGAATCTTCCAACTATGCCAACTACATTGGAAATATCAAGTCTAGTTTGAGTAAGATAAATGAGTTTATCAATTATAGACTTGTACAATGTTGTATCAACTACTGGTGAATCATCTTCTTTTGTAAGCTTACATCTAGTTATCATGGGTGTACCTACTAGCTTGCAATCATCCATCTTGAACTTCTTCAATATCTCTTTTACATACTTGGACTAATTAATAAAAATACATTTCTCTATCTGTTGCACATTCAATCACAAAAAGTACTTGATAGGTCCAATCATGCTCATCTCAAATTCGCTCTGCATCTCCTTAGAAAATTCAGCACTAAGTTTGTCATTACCTTCAAAGATAATGTCATCAACAAATATAGCTACAAGTAGTAGTCCTTCAGATGTCTCTCTTATGAAGAGGTTACAATTTTATACTACTTTCTTGAATCCTATCTTCGTTAGATATCCATCAAGTCTCTCATACCAAGCTCTAGGGGTTTGCTTAAGTCCATAGAGGGATTTCTTCAATCTGCATACCATATCAGGTCCATTTGATAGGGTAAATCCTTCTAGCTACTCAATGTATACTTCTTCTTTTAATTCACCATTCAAGAATGCTGACTTAACATCCATCTAATTAAATTTAAAGTTTTTGAATGTTGCATAAGCTAGAAACAACTTAATAGCTTCTAATCTTCTCACTGGTGCAAAAGTGTCTAAATAATCAATGCCTTCTCTCTGCGCATATCCCTTACACACTAATCTTGCCTTGTTTCTTACTACTATACCATCTTCATTCATCTTGTTTTTGAATATCCACTTTGTTCCAATCATATTCTTATCACTAGGTCTTCGGACTAGTTCCCAAGTATCATTCTTGATTATTTGATCTAGTTCTTCTTTCATATCATCATGCCAATATGAATCATTGCATGCATCTTCAACACTTAAGGGTTCAATCTGAGATAGTAAACATACAACCTCATTGCTTACAGAACTCTTTACTTTTGATCTTGTTGTGACTTTTCAACTCTGATCTCCAATGATGTCATCCTTAGAATGATATCTAGATGTAAACTTCAGAGCTTTAGGTAATACTGACTTATCTTCCTTAGGAGTTTCTTCTTCACTTGTCTCAGAGTCATTGAATAGCACATCAATACTATCAAAAATTTCTTCAATAACTATCTCACTAGTGGAGGGTCTGGATTCTTCTTCAATCATGGGTGAGTAATCATGATATCTTTCTTGAACCATAAAATTTTCATCAATCTTAACATGAGCACTTTTAATGATCTTTTTCAATCTTAAATTGAAACATCTGTAAGCTTTAATTTTAGTAGAGTAACCAAGGAAAATACCTTCATCGCTTCTTGCATCAAACTTTCCTACTGCTTCATCTCTCTTGATGTAGCACTTGCTTCCAAAGATTTTGAAGTATTTTACTATGGGAACATTACCAAACCATAGCTCATAAGGTGTTTATTCCACACCAGGCCTCAATTAATTTCTATTGATGGTATAGACTATTGTATTGATTACATCTCTCTAATAGGTGTGTGCAACTTTTCCTTCAATCATGATGGTGTGTGCTATATCAAGGATGATCGTATTTCTTCTCTCTATAATTCCATTTAGCTGAGGGGTTCTAGGTGCACTCAACTACCTCTTGATGCCATGTTCTTTGAAGTACTCATAGAATCTGTCAGAGGTGAATTCTCCTCCTCCATTCGATCTCAAACATTTTATCTTTAGTCCATATTCATTCTCAACCTTAGATTTGAATATTTTGAACTTATCAAATGCTTCTAACTTATCTTTTAAGAATGAAATCCACATCATTCTAGTATAGTCATCAACAAACAAAATGAAATATCTTTCACCATAGTATGATCTTGTTTGAGTTGGACCACACAGGTCTGTATGAATCAGATCTAGCTTGTTATCTGCTAAATTGTGCTTGCTCCTGAATGAGTTTCTCACATGCTTTCCCATCACACATTCCCTACATATAGTATCAACTAGCTTTGCTATGCTAGGTAGATCTCTTACTGCTTTTACACTGCTTATCTTTACTATGTTATCAAAATTGATTTGACATAGTCTTTTATGCCACAACCAATGGTCATCTACGTTAGCAACAAAAAATCTTGCTTATTGATTAAGTTGAAAAACATTACCTTTAGTCTTTGATCTTGATGCAATTATTTCTCCTTTATTTTTAATGATGCACTTGTTTTCATTGAATTCCAATCTGTAACCTTTGTCAAGAAACTACCCAACACTTAATAGGTTATGTTTCAAACCATCAACATAAAGAACATCATCAGTACTATTCTTTCCATCCAAGGTGATGGCTGCTCTACCAATGATGGGTTTAGGAGTGGTTTCTCCAAATCTAACCATACCACCATTGTATTTGTCCAGATGAACAAATATGTCTTTATCACCTGTTATGTGATGTGAACAACCACTATCTATAATCCAGTATGTCCTTATGTTAGCTTGTGAAATCAATGCTAGCTCTTGTTCCTCTTTCTCATCTTCATGGTCTATCTTATTATTCATTTTCTCTATAATGGCAATGAATACAATTTATTCTTTAGCTGAGTCATCATCTGAAACTCCATCTCCATCATAGTAGCATTCCTTAGAGTATTTGGGCTTATAGTCATTTTTTAACTTTCTAGCTCTTGTAGGACACTTGTATGTAAAGTGACCAATCTTATTACATGAAAAGCATTTAAATGGAAATTGACCTTCATAATTTCCTTTTCCTTTCTTTTCTCTTTTGGAAATCATAGAAATGAAATCATCTAGTGTTTTCTCTTCATCATCATCATCAAAATTACCAGAAGTGTTTGCAGATTTCTTACCATGGACTATTGCTTTGAAGGTTGTCTCACTTTTGGGTTCTATCTTCAATCTTGAAATCTCAAAAGCTGAGATTTTGTTGATCAAGGTCTTTCTCTTGAAATTTGATGTAAGCTGCATGGTCTCATCAAGGATGTTGATCTTGTTTTCATATTCTAGAGTGAGAGTAGTCATCAATTTTTCCATAATGTCTTCCTTTGAGATCTCTCCACCATTGTTCCTGATTCTAGCAACTGCTTCATTGATCCTTTGATTTTAAGCTTTGATGTTTTCTTCAAGAAGCATCTCTAATGCATTGTATCTTTTCTTCCATATTTTTATGCACGCATCCTTTTCTTGTTTGTCTCCTTCAAATATGTCTTCTAGGTACTTTCATATTTTGTGGGTTGTATCTACTTTCTTTATTTCTAAAAACTCACTATTAGATAAGGTGTTGATAAGGGCTTCTTTGGCTATTGCATTCTGATGAAACAATTCCTTTTTCTTTTCAGTAGCATCATCCTTTTCCAGGTCTTCTAAATTAGGGTTCTTGACTACTTTGATAGTTACATCAAAAAATTCAAAAGCAATGCATTGCAAATGAGTCACCATCTTGGTCTTCCAATCAAGATAATTCTCTCCATCAAACTTAGGACTTTCATTTTTGAAGAATTCCATCTGATCAACCTCAAGTTATTAAACTTTCTAACTGAGGCACTTGGCTCTTATACCAATTGTTAGGAATAGTCCCAAGAGATAACTAAGAGGGGGGGGGGGGTGAATCTGTTATATACTAGTTTCAATTCTTTATCTAATTAATTATACTTAAACATAAAGCATAAACACAATGAAAGAACACTTGAACACAACACCAATATTTTGGTTATGGGGAAACCCAAATAGGTAAAAACCTTGGTGGGAATTGACACCTACTAATATTCTGCACTAGTGTATTATGATCCTTGTTAAAAGATCCTTAACCCTGTTAGCAGTTTCTTTACAATATATTTAGTATAGTAGACCTGGTCAAGGGTCGGACCCTATTAGGAGTCTTTTACAATTAACCCTATTAGGGGAGAGGATGCACTATCTAAGAGCACACTTTTCAAATGGGCAAAGGCTACAACCTTCTGTATAATAGATACACACTATATCTGGATCTTGGTGAACTGTGCTTAGACCTATTGTCTAGATCAGTTCCAATGTATAGAAAAAATACTTGACTTGGTCACATAGACCTTCTTCTGATGGCTCAACACTTCGTACACTCTCTTCTACTCTTCACAATCAACTATGAACCACACTCCAGTAATTACAAATGATTGTCTATAAATATCTTTCCTCTAAATGATATAATCAAGTCAGCCTATTAGAACCACCTTGAAATCATATTAGAGAAGTCATAAAAAACTCTAATAATAATTCAGTTGGCTCTACCAAGCACACAACACATTCTGGGACCTATCCAATAAGATAATTATAGACACACACTACACACTGTTAGCTCTAGCAAAAAAACTGAATCTTTCTCCTCAGGCTGAATTATATCATGCTCTCTTAACCAAAAATTACTAACTCTTCTCCAAGCTCTAATCCAAGGGCACATAAAAAAATGATAGGTGCAACTCCTAAACCAATATAATCTTTGTTGGCTCTTCTGAACAAATACAAGAAACTACTACTGGTGAATAACGACTGCATGACTTCACTTCTATTGATCATCAGACTTTGCATCTGTGAATGCAATATCACTAACATGTCTCCATCACATATCCAAATGCATAAGGCTCCATGATAACTATACGGACAACCATTCATAGAATCACTACCTGTTACTCTGTCAAGAACACTGCTGACACAAGCTTCTATATAACTGTCTATACTAATAGTTAACCTCTGCACCCATAATATCATTCTTATAACATGTTCATGCAAAATATACTTAAATCTTACTACATAAGTCTTCCGCACATGCTACTTACCATATGTTGTCATCAATGACAAACATACAATCAACACTGGCCTGTTGGCAAATCTCCAACACAATTTTTGAAAAAATGGAAAAAGAGTAAGGTAACAAGAATTGAAGGAAATTGCTAAAATGAAAACCTAATGGACATAAACCATTATGTATCATCTTGTGAATTAAAACACTAGGAAAATGAATAAAATGCACAACACATAAATCAAAATTACTCACAATTCACTCTTTGTAGATGTAATCATCAATGGAAAATTATGAAGATGTATGTTTTTTTCAAAATTCATCAAATCATGAAGCCACCATGAATGTGCGCGCACATGAGATAAATTTATCATAAAGAACAAATGAAAATATTCCCAATGATTAATCACAACAAGAAAATCATAGAAATGATTAACTCCAAATTACTTGATCGCAGATATAATTCACAATAACACATAGCTGGACCTTTGAAAATCATCAAGAAGCATTCACTAATTCATAAAATTTTCATAGATAGCGGTAAATCCACACCATAAATGAAGCATCAATTACATATAGCTTTATTGCAAAAAAAAAAATAATCAACCCCAATTACATTGTTTTGTGATCTATATATAGTGCTTCATCTTTGAAAACAAGAAACCTGAAGCTAGGATTTCAACTATGCATAAAACTAAAAATAAAATTAAACTATTTCTTTTATATGAAAATCTTCTTCTAAACTGATTTCTAACTACTATGCATGGATTCTCATCCATTTACAACATGCATTTATACAAAACAAGAAAAAATCCACCCAAAAATGGAGGAAACTAAGCTGTAGTTCCACCGATATTCATCTTGACTTCAACTTGGCTTTAGACTTTTCACCTAGAATCCTTCACTTCAATTATCCTAGGTGTATGCAATTGATTGATATGCCCAAGACATGCAAAAACAACCCCAAATCCCCATGCAAATTGGCCAAAAATAGAATCCACATGCAAAAATACAAAAATGTGTGACTGCCCAGAAATTTAAGAGTCGACTCCAACTCCAAAAAATGAAGTCCGAAAAATGGCTAAGTATGGAACTTGATTCTTAAAATTTCAAGCTAAGGAAAATTTTAGACTTTCAGAGTCTGAAACTCCAAAAAATGTAGTCGTAAAAATTTCTAAGTCTGAAAAAACTATGTTGTGATTTTCTCCAACATCTGAACTTATTCTTTTGGCAAGATTCCTGAATGTTCTCCATAGAATCAATCAATGATCTATTATATCTCTTCATAGTTGAGTAATGACATAGATTTCAACCTTTTTTTTTGTGCCTTCTTAAACTTATTGATGCATATAGAAACCTTCTCAATATCTTCAACACTTTCCATGACCTTCTTTATATATCCTATGTTTTCACTGTGGTGACTACCTCTGTGAATTGTTGGACAATGTTCTCTATAGAATAGAGTCATGTTTTGTCCTCATCTTGGTGTGTGTTTGATACACCATAAAGTGGTATTTAATCAGTAGAATATTTTTCATATCTAGGATTCTAGATACAAAAGTAGTTATCAGTAATATCTTATTAAAAGCATAAAGAATATTCTAACTACCTAAGCTAATTGTGCAAGAAAAAAAATGACCAAAACCCTAAACGAAGTAATAAAAGTCCCTCAAAACTTAAAAAAAACAAAAACTACAAAATCTCTAAGACCAATCATCTACTGGAGTTTTAAACTTACGTACCTTCGATGTTTGAAAAGATAATCAGACTCTGAAAGTTAAAAAGTCTGATCTCTTTGTGCACAAGGTGAAGTAGGAAATTCAGAGGTCCCCTTCTCCTTCAGAGAGAAAAACTCTAAAAAAGTCTAGAAGACTTTGAAACTCTGAAAAAAGTCCGGTAAAATGTCAAAATTATGGACTTCCAGACTACCAAAATCTAGCAAAATTCCAAACTGTGAAAGTGCGAAAAACCAGTGAAGGTCATGTTGATCTCTAAAGTTTTGTTGTCTATTAGTTTCTTACACTTAGTCATTTTCTAAGAAATGTTGGTCGGTCATCACTGCAATTGAGTCATCATATATAGGCCGAGTCATGTATAATGTACATTTACCAAGAAGTAGTCACTGTCGAGTAAAACAATGGTCATCGAGTACTTTAGTATTAGCTGAGTCAACTTTTGCCAAGTTATGTAAAGAAGACAATGTCGAGTACTAGGGTATAAAGAATAGTGAATGCCAAGTGCCAAAGATATCAAATGCCAAGCAAGCCAAAATTGACATATGTGTTTTTTATGGCACAAACACTTAGGTAAACCATTTTGGCCCACATTCATATTTCATTTATTTTTTGTTGAGGAAATCACAGAGGTGATTACACTCTTGTATTGTAATAATTAATCCCTATGTAACACATGTAACTAATCATAATTAGGGAAAGGTTAAGTGGCAAAAAGAGACAATCTAGATCGTAGATCTTAAATCTTGGAGAAAGTTAATTGTCTATATAAGATGTGATCTGAACCCTAAAATAGAGTGTGCGTGAGAGAGAAATTGAGAATAGTAATTATCATGAGAAGAAGAGTATGAAGGAGATCTTATACTTTTAGAATAGAGAAGTATTTTGATGATCAGAGATAGAGTTCAGTGATCGAGAAGGATAGAGAAAAGCAGTGAAGGACAGAACATAGACATATTTGATAAAAGAGATCAAATCTATATTGTAAGGAGGAGATCTATAATCAGTATCACAGTCCAAACTAAAGGATCAGGTACTGAGACATTTTAACAGGTGTATCAGGGTAAATCTCTTAACAAAGTGGTTTTGATAGACCTTAGTAAATCTCTTAACTGAGTGCTTACTTAGTTGTAAGTCTTAAATCTTTTTTCAAGGTAGATTGTATAGTTATCAAAGCTCTTAACAAGGAAGACCCCTCACAAGATAGATCATATTTTGTGATCAAACTTGTAGCCCTAAAAGGTGAACTTTATACTGTAGTAGTGAAGATTTGTGGGTGTCATCCCCACCCTAGTTTTACCTTTCAAGGATTTTTGGGTAACCAAAATCATTGTGTTATATTTATTTTCATGGGTGGTGTTTAGCTTATTAGATCTATTACAATGTTTAGTTTTATGCTAAATGATATGCAAATTTCATTTATGTCAAAATGGATAAATCAGTGATATTTGATTCACCCCCCTCTCAGTATCACATTTTCTCAATAGATTTCCAATAGGTCCAACAAAAAATCTAGCACTGCCTTAGCCGCATGTAAGGTGATCAAGCTTTTGGGGCTTCAAATTTCCTTGGACCTCTGAAAGTCTAAAAAAGAGATAAAACTACTAAGTCTTTAAAAAACACAAACTAATCACTAAACCTAAGAGGAAAAGGACAAGCTGGAATGAAGAGAGACCTACTAGGAAATATAAAAAAATGTATCTACCTAGGGTTACCCTAAGGATTGCAAACCACCTAAAAGGATGAAAGACCAAAAAAAGGGGGTCCCCATTAGCCCAAGTCACAAAAATGGGGTGTGTGTTGTGGAACCACAATAAGTGAAATAAATATTTCAAAGCATCTAGTATTGCATTGAAGGAAAATATACATTTCAATCTGATATCACTTTTTGAGAGAGAAATATTTGGAGAATGAGGTGAAACTTGAGTATGTGTCTACAAAAGAACAAATTATTGATATGTTTATCAAGGCTCTTTCTAAGGATACATTTGATTATCTCCAAGAGAGATTAGGGGTTATTGCACCTCTTTTTTAGAACTAGATGCATATATAGGTGCATTATTCTAATGGACTTCATATATAATTTTAATTTGGACTGATGGTGGAGAGTTCTTCTCAGGTGGTGCTAAGTGCAGTTGTGAGTTGGTGTGTATTAGTTAGTGGGATCTAAGTAGAATGAATAGATACATTTGAGTCTATTATTTTCCATTGATTTCATAGGGGGAGAGAATCAAGCATGAAATATTTTTTATTGGGAGAGAATTCGGCATGAGAGTGTTGTTGTTGTTGATATGTTTCCATCAATGAAAAAGGGGGAGATTGTTACAGGTTTGAGAAAAATGAATGAAGAATGATAATTTGGATGAGTTATTGATGTTTTCATTGATGTCAACATGTCTCTATTATCATTACTGATTAGTTTTTTCACATTTTCTTGATGTTTCCCTAAAGTGGTACTAAGATTTATGCTCTACATTTCTTTGTACTATCATAAATTGTAAGCACCCTATAGGTATATATAATTTCAAGATTGTTTAGCACCCAACTTAGTTATTTCCATTTTAACTTGCATAATAGGAAATCATATGGAATGGTCCTTTATTATTTCTCCTATTCAATTACTTATTAGCCGATATGTGCCCTCTTAGCACTCAAAAAAAATTTCATGGCTCTGGCATTTTTCTTCTGGTCCCTGCAATTATTTTTGTGCCTCTGGCTTGAAACCCTTACAAGAAATTCATAAATTTAACCATTGCATAGTTAAACCCTAGCGTGCCTTGTTTTTAAATCTAATTTCATGTTACCTTTTTGGCCCACTTAAATTTCCCAAAACACTGCACTTTTCTTCCCTGTCAGTCGCCTGTTCGCTTAATCCTTGGCAGTCATATCTTTTCTTTCAGTGATTCAGTGAACATTCAGTCACGTAATCTCTTAATATTGGGTGGTTATGTCTTGGCATTAGGTGACTTGGCAAAGCGGTCTTCTTTTCCTTTGGTCATTGAATCATGAAATGGTGGTCCCTTCCTTTAAATAGTGATATGTTTGGGCTAGCTGTCAGAAATGTGTTGAGGTGGTGGCTTGTCATTGATCAAAGAATGGTGATCTATATCCTAGCAGTGGGACCTAGTTTCTGACTTATTAGAAGGCTTTGAAAACATCTAGATCTAACGACTGTCATTAAAGTGCAAGTGATGTGTTAGAGGCTTGTGAGATTGCGACAGCCGTCGATTTCTCTTGATGACGTAGCTTTGCAGAACAATAGGTCCACATGCCAAGTAAGCTGATTTGGCGGTGTCTGATTGGTCCATGAGGTCTTGACTAGGCAAGTTGTCAGTGGGTCTGCTAGTTTATAAAATGGTTAAAGATTGATGAGATCTGGTGATTGTCATTGCACCGTTGAGCGAAGATGCATGTCTTTTAATAGCAACGATGTAGTGACAACCATTGATTTCATCTGGTGTCAGAGGGTTGTCAGGGTAGGGAATGACTCTTGATCTAATGGTTGTCTTAAGATCTAATGGAATCTTGTTAGGCCATGTGATCTTAAGATGACCATTTGATCAAAAGCTTGTATTCTATGGTTCCTATGTTAGTGGTGACTGGGTGGTGAGTAGCGAATAATATGATGACAGGTGGCATAAAATGGGCCCAAGATGGGATCCAATGTCTAGCGGTTCTGATAAAGTACTTGGCGACTCTGAAAAAATTATAAAGGGTTTCATACATTCACAAAATAAGATAACGATGCTCTAATCTGATTGGCGATTACGCGAACAAGCATTCGCATAATTGCTAAACTATCTAGCGGAGGTAAAAAGTATTTTGCGACCTGGTGAAAACCTTCAGTCATCGGTTCGCTAACTAAGGGACCAAGTTTAAGTTTTAATTTTTTCACTGGTTCACGGAGTTAAGCATGGGTTAAGGTTTTCACCTCGCGAATAAGGAAAAGTCTTGTCACGTAGTTGCTAAGTGTTAACCTAGGGCTAGCGGTTGAGTTTGAGTCATAAAGCTTAGAAAACATGAAGATTTGATGGCTGCGACTTAAAGTTAATCTCAGTTTAAATGATGACCACTAATTTGCTGCTGGTGCCAAGGATATAGCCATTTTTTTTCAAATTCAAATTTCTTAAGGGTTTCCAACGACTAGAAGTACCAAAATTGATGATTTTAGCAGCTGGATTTGGTAAGATTGATCTTGTTGACAATTGCAGTGTGGTCCAGGGTGTTCCATGATTATCTGTAGGGGATTTTGTGCTATGATGGTGTTGCTTAGAGCATGTTGCAAGTAGCTAAAAGGACTGATAAGCATGGTGTATTCATGATCTCCAGTACAATACTCTGAGATCTTTTCATTAATGGAGATCATTCTGAGATCTGATTATTCTGGTCGACTGGTTTTCATCCTATGCAGTTAATTTGTGACTATTCCTATTTGATTTGGTGGGTGAAACCCTAACCCTAGTCATTTGAAGCTTGCTGCATCCTCTTTGAGGATCCCAAGGTGACTAGGGGTATAAGTAGTTATTTTTTTGGTGGAGTTGGGGTTCTAGTTCCAGTTTCTTCTGTGAGCTAGTTTCATGAAGGGTCCTTTTACTGTAGATTTTCTCTACTTCTCTGCATATAGAGTGTTCTTTCTTCCTTTTTGGTTTAGAGAATACAATACATATTGCAATTGATTTGTCTTATGTATAAGATTCAATATATTTCTAGTATTATCAAATTGTCTCCATTTGAGTTTCAGACTTATTGATTGAAGCATCAAGGGTGTTTCCATCTTTCTATTTGCATTTCCTTTGTGTCTGTAATAGATTTTTTTTCATAGAAGCAACGAGGTTTGGGATTCATTTTCAGGTGTGTATGAACTGGGGTATCAAGGGTATCTTATGTTTTTCTTCTAGTGGATGCTGGTTAATGTATTACTTGTTTATAGGTCTCTTCCAAGGGGAGAGTTAATATCCTTTAAAAAGGTGATAGCACATTTTGGGTACATAGGTGGATTGTTGAAGTATGACCTAGTTGATGGTGTATGTTTGGTGTAAGGCATCAACATATTAGAATATATTGTCTTCTTATTTCATAGCTGTCTATTGCAATAGGGTATTTGACTCTGTGGCCCATTGGACAAGGCACTGGTCTATGAGAGACTTAGTGTATCTCAGGAGCCCTTCCAACCCAACATCAAATCAAACACCTTTCCCTTTCATGTTGGTAGTAGTAGTAGGAGGTCCTTTCTAGTCTTTAGACTCATTCTATGCAAGTAAGGCTATTGCATGTGAATTGGCTTCATTGGGGTACAAGTTACCTTAAGGGGTTTGAAGATTATTCCACAATAATCTATCTGCAGACCTATTGTTTATCTTAAGGTTTCTTGAGTGTGCAGATAAGGCAATACTCGCCTGAGTGATGTGGAGCTCAAAGAAGAAGGAGGATGTTCTTTATCCTCATCAATTGGACTATTTTCTTGTTAAACTTGAGTGCCTACCCTAAGAATTAAGCCCATCTATTGATTCAAGTTTGGTCCTGCAAAGAAAAGCTCCAACAAATTGACAACTCTGCTGGGGAAATGATAAATGACAACAAGTTTAAGATGTCCATTTCCTTGCTTTGCTAAACTATCCCAGAGTTTGGTTATATGATCAGAGAGTTAGATACAAAATAAAGCATTTGCTAATATCTTCTCAATAAGTGTTGAGTGGCGACTCTGAGGTTCTCTATTTGATTAGTGCAGTTTCTGATAAATAGTGAGGCCTTGTGAAGTTCTTGGTTGATCAGAAGAAGACACAAAAGGTGAAGTATTTTTCCTCTTCAAGGAGGTGGTGACTCTACATTGTAAAGAATCTAATGGAGCTACATGGTGAGCTCTAGATTTGCCTTGCCTTCCAGTCAACAAAGTTTTTCTGCTGTAGAACTTCCAGGTATCATGCTTTCATGTTTAGAAATGTTTCCTTATTAAGTGATCAAGCACTAAGAAAAGGAATAAGGTGTGAAGTATGTAGGAGGGGTTCAGTGACAAAAGAGGATTAGTTTCAAGTATAGATTTCCTATCATTAGTCTTGAAGATTTTCAAGTGGATGTGCAAAAGCTCCAGCTAGTGATGGATGTTCATTGGGTTTCTTTTGTCGGAGGATATGTGCCATTTTGTTATGATGGCATACCTAGCTTCCCTAATAAGGTCCCTAATGGAATCAGGAGATATTTACCAAAGTATAATAGGGACCAATATCAGTCAGCAAGGAAACATGTTCAATGCTTTGTTGATGTGATGTGTGATTTTGATGTTTTCCATGAAGACCTATGGATGAAATTGTTTGTTCAAACTTTAGAAGGTGATGCTAGAGATTGCTTCTCTTTTCTACCTGTATGTTCTATCTCATCTTGGAGTGAGATGCATTCAGCCTTCATGGAGCAATTTGGAGAAAGGGTAAGCATATCTAATTCCTATGATAAGTTTTAAAAGATTCATATTGACAATGATGAACTTGTCCCTCAATTCAATATTAGATTTGCTAAAGTATTGAATGATATCCCTGAGAATAATAGACCCAATGATCAAGTATGTATGAATGTCTACTTTAATGCATTTGGTAAGAAAATGAACTACTTGCTGAGGAATAAAGAACCTAGGTCATTATATCAGGCATTTATAACTGCGATGGACATTGAGAACAATTTGAAATATGGATTGACTAGAGGTCATTTTTCCATGAGTGTGTGTCGGTATAATGAATATGAAAGAAAAGAAGACTGTAGTGTTGATACCACAATTCCAAATCGGTGTATCAACACTCCTGTTGTAATTTGTAATCAAGTTGAAATGTACAATTAAGATATGTGTATAAATGTTGTTGAGTCTTTTGCTACTGATCAGACATGTGTTTAGGATGCTACAATAGTAAGATATATTCCAGACCTTGGTAGAATTGAGCAGTGTGATGGTGTTTTGAGTTGTAAATTTTCCACTACAATTAATTCTTATAATTTTGATTATAAGCATGATTTTTCTAATGTTCCTAGGCATAAGGTTGCTACTTCTATGTCTCAATATCATACAAATGAAGAGGCTAAAAGTTATGTCTCTAATGATGAGTTTGAAGTTGCTGCACTTGATGAGGAATGTGATTCACAGATATATCAGTCATAGTCTAAGGAACATAGTGCTGAAGGTGGTTACTCAGGTGAGAGTGATGAAGGTAGTGATGTGGAGGTGTCTTCATATGAGTCAGATGCAACATGGGAGGAGGAAAGTAATGATGGAAGTGAACACTCCTTTATCAGTGAAGGTATGTTTTCATTTTCTAAATCTGAAAATGAAAGTGCATCTCAATTTGTACATTGTGCAAATTAGCTTGTGTATGAGGATGTTGAGAATGATTTGTCCTCAAAGTTTGAAGATAAAGAAATGGTAATTCAATGTGATATCAGTGAGGATGAACATGAAGATTTGAGTAAAGGGTTATCTAATGGTCCTACATTGGATAATGAAGTTGTAGCATATAATAGAGGGTTTAGGAGTGAACCATGGTTTTGTTATGATGGTTTTCCCAAACAGGATAATGAAAAAGATGCAATTATGGACACTATATGCTTGGTATGTGATATTGACTGTGAATCTTCATATAGTCCTAATTTTCTTTATGTGTTGAGAATCTCCATGGAGATGAAATAGGTAGTGAGTTTAAAGTGTTTTCTAATACTTTATATGATGAGGACTATGATGATGATCAACCCATTTTTTGTCATAATGTGCAACAAGGAGTATTACATGGAATTATTAACCCATTGTTTGAGGAACACATGGAGGTCTCAAATGTTATAGAATTTGATAATAATGACATGTGTGAATATAAACTTGATTATTCTTTTTAGCTCCAACCAGTTACACCCGAGGATATGCAAAGTCGAGGTATGAATGAAGATTTTTATCAAATAAAGTATGTGACTTTTGCATTTTAGATTGATGGCATACATGAATCAGTAGAGAAAGAACAATTTCAATTTGATGATAGTATTCATTGGCATGCTGAGTTTTACTTTCATAGTGAGTAGGATAATGAGAGCGTTCCAAGTTTTTACATGCACTATGAAGGTGAAGATAAAATTTTTGTTTTGCCTAAAGGGCTGATTGAAAGTATTGATATGCCTGGTGAAACAAATGGGAATAAAGTATCCAGTTTACCTCAAGAAGAAAGAAATGAAAACCAAATTTTTGACAGGGGCAAAGATTGGTTCAAGTTTTGAGGTTTCAAGCTTTTTGTAAAAAATGTGTACACTTTGTATTTAGTTTCCCTTCCTCTTTTCCCTGGTGTGTTTCCTATGTTTTTTGAGGTCTCTGTGACCTTCTTCCAGTAGGCGGTCTACTTTTCCCAAAGATCTGAATTCTTGCATGGACACAAGTTGCCCATCATCCCCAACTAGAGCCACTATTAGCACTCAAAAAAAAATTCATGGCTCTGGCATTTTTCTTCTAGTCCCTACAATTATTTTTGTGCCTCTGGCTTGAAACCCTTACAAAAAATTCATAAATTTAGCCGTTGCATAGTTAAACCCTAGCATGCCCTATTTTTAAATCTAATTTCATGTTACCTTTTTGGCCCACTTAAATTTCCCAAAATGCATGTGCACTTTTCTTCCCTATTAGTCACCTGTTCGCTTAATCCTTGGTGGTCATATCTTTTCTTTCAGTGATTCAGCAAACATTCAGTCATGTAATCTCTTAATATTGGGTGGTTACGTCTTGGCATCAGGCAACTTGGTGAAGCAGTCTTCTTTTCCTTTGGTCACTAAATTGTGAAATGGTGGTCCCTTCCTTTAAATGGTGATACATTTGGGCTAGCTGTCAGAAATGTGTTGAGGTGGCAGCTTGTCATTGGTCAAAGAATGGTGATCTATATGCTAGTAGTGGGACCTAGTTTCTGACTTATCAGAAGGCTCTGACAACATCTAGATCTAATGACTATCATTAAAGTGCAAGCGATGTGTCAGAGGCTTGCAAGGTTGCGACAGCTATCAATTTCTCTTGATGATGTAGCTTTGTAGAACAACAAGTCCACTTGCCAGGTAAGCTAATTTGGCGGTGTCTGATTGGTCCATGAGGTCTTGATTGGGCAAGTTGTCAGTGGGTCCATTGGTTTATAAAATGGTTAAAGATCAATGAGATCTGGTGGCTATCATTGCACCGCTGAGTTAAGATGCATGTCTTTTAACAGCAGTGATGTAGTGACAACCGTTGATTTCATCTGGTGTCAGAGGGTTGTCAGGGTAGGGAAAGACTCTTGATCTAACGGTTGTCTTAAGATCTGATGGAATCTTGTCAGGCCATGAGATCTTAAGATGACCATTTGATCAAAGGCTTGTATTCTACAGGTCCTATGTCAACGGTGAGCAGTGAATAATATGATGAAAGATGGCATAAAATGGGCCCAAGTTGGGATCCAATGTCCGATGGTTTTGATAAAGTACTTGGTGGCTCTGACAAAATTATAAAGGGTTTCGCTCATTCATGAAATAAGATAATGGTGCTCTAATCTGACTGGTGATTATGTGAACAAGCATTTGCATAATCACTAAATTATCTGGTGGAGGTAAAAAGTATTCCACGACCTGGCAAAAACCTTCAGTCACCGATTCGCTAAATAAGGGACTGAGGTTAAGTTTTCCTTTTGTCATTGGTTCATGGAGTTAAGCGTGGGTTAAGGTTTTCACCTCGTGAATAAGGAAAAACCTTGTCACGTAGTCACTAAGTGTTAACCCAAGGCTAGCGGTTGAGTTTGAGTCATAAAGCCTAGGAAACATGAAGATTTGACAGCTGCAACTTAAAGTTAATCTCAGTTTAAATGATGACCGTCAATTTGCTGCTGGTGCCAAGGATATAGCTGTTGTTTTTCAAATTCAAATTTCTTGAGGGTTTCCAGTGACCAAAAGTACCAAAATTGATGATTTTAGTAGCTGGATTTGGTAAGATTGATCTCGTTGACAGTTGCAGTGTGGTCCAAGGTGTTCCATGATTATCTACAAGGGGTTTTGTGTTGTGATGGTGTTGCTCAGGGCATGTTGCAGGCAGCTAAAAGGACTAATAGGCATGGTGTATTCATGATCTCTGGTATAATACTCTGAGATCTTTTCATTAATGGAGATCATTCTAAGATCTGATTGTTCTGGCCGACTGGTTTTCATCCTATGCAATTAATTTGTGACTATTCCTATTTGATTTGGTGGGTGAAACCCTAACCCTAGTCACCCAAAGCTTGATGCATCCTCTTTGAGGATCCCAAGGTGACTAGGGGTATAAGTAGTTAGTTTTTTGGTGGAGTTGGGGTTCCAGTTCCAGTTTCTTCTATGAGCTAGTTCCATGAAGGGTCCTTTTCCTATAGATTTTCTCTACTTCTCTGCATATAGAGTGTTCTTTCTTCCTTTTTGGTTTAGAGAATACAATACATATTGTAATTGATTTGTCTTATGTATGAGATTCAATATATTTCTACTGTTATCAGATTGTCTCCATTTGAGTTTCAGAATTATTGATTGAAGCATCAAGGGTGTTTCCATCTTTCTATTTGCATTTCCTTTGTGTCTACAATAGAGTTGTTTTCACAGAAGCAACTAGGTTTGGGATTGGTTTTTAGGTGTGTATGAACTGGGGTATCAAGGGTATCTTATGTTTGTCTTCTAGTGGATGCTAGTTAATGTATTACTTGTTTATAGGTCTCTTCCAAGGGGAGAGTTAATATCTTTTAAATAGGTGGTAGCACATTTTGGGTACATAGGTGGATTGTTGAAGTATGACCTGGTTGATGGTGTATGTTTGGTGTAAGGCATCAACATATTAGAATATATTGTCTTCTTGTTTCATAGCTGTCTATTGAAATAGGGTATTTGACTCTGTGGCCCATTGGACAAGGCACTAGTCTATGAGAGACTTAGTGTATCTCAAGAGCCCATCCAACCCAACATCAAATCAAACACCTTTCCCTTTCATGTTGGTAGTAGTAGTAGGAGGTCCTTTCTAGTCTTCAGACTCATTCTATGCAAGTATAGCTATTGCATGTGAATTGGCTTCATTGGGGTACAAGTTACCTGAAGGGGTTTGAAGATTATTCCACAATAATCTATCTACAAACCTATTGTTTATCTTAAGGTTTCTTGAGTTTGCAGATAAGGCAATACCCACCTGAGTGTTGTGGAGCTCAAAGAAGAAGGAGGATGTTCTTTATCCTCATCAATTGGACTATTTTCTTGTCAAACTTGAGTGGCTACCCTAAGAATTAAGCCCATCTATTGATTCAAGTTTGGTCCTGCAAGGAAAAGCTCCAACAAGCCCTATGTTACGATTTGAAATCTTTGTCATCTCTCTTGACCATGAAATCACCTATACCTCAAAATATGGTATCACCTAGTTATAAAAAATGCACGGTTAAAATTTAAGCCTTGATTGGTGGGTATAGGGTGACTAGGAATCATATACCTAGGTATAGGGTGCCTAGGCATCCTATTCATCGAGTTTTAGGAAAGAAATTAAATCAGGCCTGCTTATCATGATAATTTAGTGGGATTTTTAGATTTGTGGTCATCTCTCCTAAGTTTTAACCTCCAAAATATTTTGAGAGGTATATAAGTGGCCTATCTCTCCTAAAAAAATTACATCTACTCTAAAGCATGTGCATTCAATATTTTGCATCTATCACCCTCAAGGAAGAAGATCATACAATCAAGCATCCATACACATTCATCAAAGAAAATAAGTCTTCAAACTGCCTCTCTCTCTCTCAAGCATTATGACAAACTATAACATCAATTACACAAGGTTTTGTCTTCCATGATTTTATTTTGAGTTTTTTTGTTAATTGAAAGCTATTGCATCAACATATTTGATTATATTCAAAGAAGAATTTACATTGCCAAGGTATGATATACATAATTTCTCAGATCTAGCCTCTTCTATAGGAAAACATAATTTCATTAATCTTATTTCATTTCAAGGTTGATTCCAAATAGGGGTTTGAGAGAGGAAAACCCCTCTATACAATCTTATTCCAAGTTTTATGCATGTTGGAATAGGTGGTGAACATAGCATTTCATATCTAGAAAGTACAAGATCTAATGGATGATCTTTGAAATTTTTGGGCAGAAGTGCAAGGTAAATGGTGGGAAGGCATCCTATACCCAGGTACATGATTCCTAGGTGACATATACCCTCCCAAAAAGCCTCATATTTTTGTTGAAAATTTTGAATAACTGAGAGGGGGCGTAACTTAGTTATCATAAAATGATTTTCTCAAACTTAATTAATATGGAGAAAACTTAATTCAATCAGATAATTAAAACATATATAAAAATGAAATCACATAAACACCATATACCATTAACACTAGAATTTATGTGGAAATCCAAGATGGAAAAAACCATAGAAAAGTTAATTCTCATGAATATAAACACCAATTAAGGTGACATATTTTAAGGTTATTTTTACAAGGGCTCACTATCAGCTTTCTCACTACAAGTAAGGCTCATTTCTTGTAGATCTCACTATCCAAAAGTAATAAGGTTCATTTCCAATAAAAAAGGCTCACTTCTAGAAGAATAATAATGAAGGGAATCCACCACTGAAATAATAGTCACCAACAACAACACTGGAAGAACCTTACTATATTTTTCCTCTAGTCGCACACATTCCAATACTTCACAATATATTGATTTTACCCTTTTATATATTTACATTCATAATATTCACATCATCTCAACAAAATCGATAATATTTTACTTATACTATATTATGCCAAATAAAATTCTATGTCAGCCTAACATAATTTGAAATAGGTAACCACAAAATATTCCCATAGTGGTAAGAAATGAAACATGGACCATACAAAACCCCCTTTCCCAAAGCAACATGCTATATATTCACTATGATATTTAGAACCAAGGAATAGGATATACACTTTACAATGAAAATATTATTTTAAAGCACACTAACCACTTTCCAGATTGGTCTAGACCAAAAGGAGGGTATCACACTATGTTGTAAAATATATGGGAGTAGCACAAATACAACCAAATGTAGGTCTTTACAACACATCATCTAGAGCATGCTAATATAGATCACCAAAGCATCAAATCCTCATTAAAAAAACTATGATATATTGACATTAATGATAACCATTAATGAAAACATCCATAATTACACCAATATCATATTCCAATGATCTCCCCCTTTATCATTGATGGTAACATTCACTAATAACAAAGAAAAAATCAATATCAAATATCAACATCAAAACCTCTATTCTTCTCCCTCGTTAACATCAAATACAAAGGGAACCCCCCCCCCCCCAAAAAAAAAAAAACAAAAAAAAAAAACTCACTCTTCTCCCCTTGAGAGGAAGTCACCAAGCATTGATAAAAAAAGAATAAGAATATAATGCCCAGGACCAATGCAGACACTAGTGCATTTACTATACACTAGAAGGGGAAAAAATCCCAACTTCTATCAAAGATACTCAAAAGTATCTTTTCACAATGGTTTTGTAAATGTATCTACAATATACTCTTTTGTAGGTACATATTCAAGTCGTACTTCATTACCCAATACCTTCTCTCTCAAGAAATTATATCTCATAGATATATGTTTTGTTCTAGAGTGTTATACTAGATTCTTGGAAATGTTTATAGAACTGGTATTATCACACATAATTGAGATAGGTTCATCAAATGATATCCCAATATCCTTTAGAGTCTGTTTCATCCATAGTACTTGAGTGAAACATGAAGATGTTGCACATTGTATTAAGATTTAGCAGTAGATAATACTATAGAATCTTGCTTCTTACTTGACCATGCAACTAACCAAGAGTCAAGGGAATAAGCTCCACCACTTGTACTTCACCTATTATCAACACATTTGGCCTAATCAACATTATTATAAGATTTCAAAGTGAAATATGAGTCCTTTGGATGCCATAATCCATAATCTTGTGTACCCTTCAAATATCTATCTTTTTTACTGTAACAAAAATAAAATACAAAATATTCGGTCTAGTATTAGTCAAATATAACATTCCTCCAATCAATGACTTTTACTTGTATCATCTTTAGGTGAATCATCTTCTTTTTTAAACTTACATCTAGTAACAATAGGTGTACAAACTAGTTTAAAATTGTCCAATCCAAACTTCTTTGGATATTCTCTGGTATACTTGGATTGAGAAATGAAAATTTTCGTGTTGTTCTAATTTACCAACTCTAATCTATGGAAGAAATTTAACTCACCAATCATGAACATTTCAAATTCCTTCCGCATCTCATATGCAATCTTCTGCAAAAATCATCATTTCCTCTAAAAATTATGTCATCAACATAAACCACAACAATCAAAATTTGATCCTGAATAAAATATGTAGTATAAATTACTATTTGCAGATCTTTTTTGAAATCCTTTTCCAATAAAATACCTGTCTAATATTTCTTCAATTCCCCATTCAATAATGATGATTTTACATCCATTTGATAAAAATTGAAATCTTTAAAGGCTTCAAAAGCTAAGATTATATGGATTGCTTCCATTTGGGAAAATGGGAATATGTTTCATCAAAATAAATACCTTCAATTTGAGTGTAACCCTTACAAACCAATATTTCCTTGCTCCTCATTACCTTTCCATTTTCATCTAGCTTGTTCTGGAACACCCACTTTGTTCCAATTACATTTTTTTCTGCTAGTCTGGGCATAATTTTTGAACTCTAATTTTTCTCTATTTGATCAAGGTCTTCTTCCATTGCCTTCACCCAATTCTAATCATTGCATGCTTCTTCTATAGTCTTTGGTTTAATATCTGAGAGTAAGCATAATAATCCATATTCCTGAGATGATCTACTTCTTGTGATAATTCCATTATTGTTATCTCCATTAATCTGATTTTATGAATGGTTTCTCTATACATACCTTGGTGTTTTAACTATAAATGTTGGAGTCTCCTTTGTCTCTTCCTCTTTCTTATCTTCTTTTCCTTTTTCATTGGATTCATCTTATTCATATTCAATATGCTTGTGAGGATTTCTTTGAATATTTTCATCAACTTTACATTTGCACTTTCAACTATCCTCTTTAGTATCTTATCGTAACATCGGTACACTTTGCTTCTTGTGGAGTATGCCAAAAATATTCCTTCATCAGATCTATTGTCAAACTCTTCAAGATTGTCTTCATATCTCTGAATGTATCATTCACTTCCAACTTTTTAAAAGTATTTCACTATGAGATCCCTTGCCTATCGTAACTCATATGATATCTTTCTATATCTCCTTTGGAAATGTACCAAGGTGAACCCACAATAGTGGGTTACAATTTTTCAGAGGAAGGAATTCATCCTGAAAAGCATTTTCAGAAAAATATTCTTTACCAACTTTTGATAGAAACTTGCTTACACTTTCGATCGTAAGTACTAAACTTACGATCGAAAGTCCTTAGACATAGGACTTTCGATCGCAAGTTACCTTTGATCGAAAGTTTCTAATTAATGACTTTCGATCGAAAGTCATTAATTAGGGTTTTATCAAACTTGACTTTCAATCGAAACTAGATGACTTTCAATCGAAAGTATCTTACTAATGACTAAATCCTACATTTTTTGGAAAAGTACTTTCGATCGAAAGTTAATACTTTCGATCGAAAGTGCCTAAAATGGGACATGGTTTCAAGTTTTCAAGAAATTCTAAGAATTTCATGGCTTCGGGCCTCAAGCGCATTGATCAGATGGATGAATAAGAAGACTTCCTTTTCCATACAACAATTACTCAGAACTAGCTTTTTAACGATTATATATTTGACTATTTTTAAATTTATTATGTGTATGGTTTTTGACGTTAAATGAATGAAGGTTTTTTATCAAATATAAACCTCTGAGTTTGACGTTCAATGAAAAATAGTAAAACAAGGAAATTTTTTTTTGAAAAATAACAGTGCCCTCCATATTTGAGTGTAATTTCTATTAAAATAATAATAATTGAAATTCGATAAATACATAATAAGTTATAAGCTATGTAGTCAAGGTAGGTCAAAATTTTGGTTTAGTCAACTTCAAATGTTAATAAAATATGCAATAATAGTGATAATGTCATCAAACCAATTTCATGCCCTCTGTATGGATGTTACAAAACCAAATTCGAAATAATTGCATCCATATCTATTTTACAGAAAAAAGTTATGCTCTATGAAAATAGTGTTACTATTTGAAAATGACATTTTCAGCACCATACAAGTTTTCATGGGAGAAAGAAAAAAGTATTCAAATAAATTATAAATATATATATATATATATATATATATATATATATATATATATATATATATATATATATATATATATATATATATATATATATATATATATATATATATATATATATATATATATATATATATATATATATATATATTTAGAATCTAGATAGAAAATCTAAAAAGAATCTAATTTACTTCATCATCCGATTTCGAGCAGTTCAACGACAATATGCATCTGAATCTGAAAGTTTTTCTCAAAATGTAGAGTTCAGTGTCCGTTCAGGCTAAAAAGTGTAACCCACTATTGTGGGTTCACCCACCATGTTAAGTGTATATACAGATGTATATATTTTTTCTCTCCATTAAACCTTTGGTAAGTCTAATTATTTGATTATTCTCCTTGTTTATTCTTGAACATTTTGACTCATTCTCTTTACTACACCATTCCACTATAGAGTTCTAGGGGAAGAAAATTGTCTTTTAATGCCATGTTCCTCAAAAAAATTGTTAAATTCATCAAAATAAAACTCTCCTCCTATACCACAACTTAAGAACTTTATCTTTTTGTTAACTTCATTCTCAACTCTTGCCTTAAATATCTTGAATTTTTATAATGCCTCTAATTTTTCAACCTAAGCTAATATATAATAATCTTCAATTAAAATCATGTGATGTCGAGTTCACCTTGTAAACTTCTTGTTCTGGTAGGACCACATAGGTTAGTGTGTACAATTTCTAATAGGTCAATGGATGAATTTTCTTTTCCTTTGAATGTCTCTCTTGTATTCTTTCCTTGACATTATTTTCATAGAACTTTGTTATAATTTTATTTGATTTGGTCAGTCTTAGAAAGTCTCTAACTACACTTGTTAAACTTATCCTCATCAAATTGTCAAAGTTGATGTGACAATCCTCCAGTGCTAGATCAAGTGATCATTAAACTAACATAATAAGGAACTCTTTGTAGCTCCTTCTTGTTGATACATGTTTCCACTTGTTCTTGTTCTTGTTGCAACAAATGTTTTGGATCTCACAACCATCATCCTGAAATAAAACATTATAACCATTTTTTAACATTTATCCAACACTCAAAAGATTATGATATAAACCCTTCACATAGTAAACATTTCCAGTGTTATGTTTTCTATCAAAAGTAGTAGAACCACTTCCAATAGTCTATGTTATTTTATCATCTCCAAATATAACATGACCTCCATCATATTTCTCAAGTCTCATAAACTTTCTTTTTTCACTGGTCATATGATTTGAACATCCAATATAAATCAACCATTCATTTCTATTTCTTCTAACATAAAATGCAGTTTCAGTATTATCATTAGATTCTGGACAAATGTTAGAAATTTAAAATATTGTTTCTTCTTTTTCTGCCAAAAATAAACAATCCTCTTGATTTGATTCATCATATGATAGACTAACATTTTCATTAACATAATAGGCCTTCTTATTGAACTTTTTGAACTTTTGTCTTGTTACTTTTTTTGGACACTCAATTGCTAAATGACCAATATTTCCACATCTAAAACATTTAAGAGGTTACAAACCTTTGTATTTTTTGGTACCTTTCTTAGTCTTCTTTTAAATTTTGCCTCCAACTCATCTAAACTATTATTATCCAGATCATGTTTTGTCTTTGTGATTTTAAAGTCTATTTCATATTTCTCCTTTTATTTTCCAAATTTTCTCATCTCAAATGTGATCAAGGTGCAAAAAATTTTCTCTCTAGTGAATTTATTTGGATCATAAACTTCCTTAATAGATAATATCTTATCACTATATCTCTCTAGTTAAGTCATTAGGATCTTCTCCATAACACCTTCATCAGTCAAAGTGTTGTCTTAATTTTTCACTTCATTTACAACATTGCCAACTCTTTAAAAGTATCTTTCCATTTTCAAATTATCATATATGTTCTTTGTTGTTAACTTATTTGATAATTTGACTATATCATTTCCTTCATAGATCTCTTTCAACTTTTTCCAAACTTCACAAGAAGTTTTTAGAGAAATAACTTTTGTTAACTTAGTCTTTGATAAAGAACTAAAGATTGCGAACCTTTATTTTTTATTGTCTTCATAGGTTGAAATATCATCCACAATAGTAGGACCATTTTTCAGCGAAACATATTTTTTCTCAAAAACTTTCTAAGTATTGTAGCTTGGGGAAATCATGCAATCCCTCATCTCTACTTTCAATAAACTGTAGTCAGATCCATCAAATACACAAATTGTCAATTTATGCACCATCCGATATACCTCAAGTAGTTAAGATCTTCTTCAAGGAACCAAAAATATTATACCAAATGTTGAATAGACTAGATAACTAAGAGGAGGGGGAGGGGTGGGAGGTGAAACACTTATCATGAAATAATTTTATCAAACTTTATTAATCTAGAGAAAAATTAAATCAATTAGATAATTAAGACATATAAACATAAAAATGCATAAATGCCATACACCATGAACACTAGAATTTACATGGAAATCCAAGATGGAAAAAACCACAGAGAATCTAATTCTCATGAAAATAAACATCAATGAAGGTGACACTGGTTAAGGTGATTTTTACAAGGGCTCACTATTAATTTTATCACTATAGGTGAGGATCATTGCCCAAACATAATAAGGTTCACTACCAATTGAAAAAGGCTCACCATCAAAAGAAGAATAATGAAGGGAATCCATCACTAAAATAATAGTCACCAACAATAGCAATGGAAGAAATTCACTATATTTTTCATTTGGTCGGACACATTTTCATACTTCACAATATACTATTTTTATCCTTTTACATATTTTCATTCATCATAATAACATCATCTCATTAAACTAGATAATATTTTACTTATATCATACCATGCCACATAAACTTCTAAGTCGATGTAAAATAATTTGAAATAGGTCAACAAAAAATATTCCCATGATGGTAAGAAATAAAATATGGACCACATAGAACCTTCTCATGCAAATCAATATGATACACATTCTCTATGATATTAAAAAACAAGGAATAAGATATACACTTTACTATGCAAACAATGTTCCAAACCATGCTAACCACTTTCCAAATTATTTTGGACCCAAAGGAGTGTATCACACTATGTTAAAAAATGAATGGGACCAAGAAAAACATGACCAAAGATAGGTCTTCATAGCATGTCATCTATAGTACGCTAATCCAAATACCAAAGAACCAAATCCTCATCCAAACAACCAAGATACATTGAAATCAATTACAACCATTAATTACAACAAAAGTAACAACATCAACATCATATTCCAATAATATTAATCATAGGTTAGTGTTGTAGTATAGTTTTCATTTCAGTTCATTATAGGTTCCTGTCTTATTTTTGCATGTCTATTTCTATAAATAATTGTCATTTATCTTATTTAGTCATCTATCTTGCATTATGCAATCCTATCCCCTCAAATCAAACTCATTATAATTCATTATTAGCAAAGGATTAGTGAGTCACTTATTACTTAAGTCCTACTTGAGCCTATTGAGTCATCTTCCTTTCGATTTTGCATTAGGAAAGAGGAAAAATCTACGTATCTTCCATTTTCTTATTGTATATTTTTTACGAACTTGATGTATAAAATTGTTACTATAACCAATGGTGATGATGATGAAGACCAACCAAGATCAGAGGTTTACAAGATTGTAGAAAGATTAGATCAATTATTATCTTGCCATTGGTGTCAAGCAATTGATTTCTAGTTTATATTGTGTTGCCATATTCTTTGGAGTATGATATAAGTTGAATGAGTTAAGGAGAAAAAGAAGTGAGATGTTGTGAAGTTTAAGAACTTAAATGGATAATTGATACAAATTAGACAATAGTAAGATTATGTTGATATAATTTTTTCTACCTAACATATGATTATACCAAGTCAGTAAAAGTATGGTAAAGAAGATTTGACAAGTTGGTAAGAAAAATAGTTTTGGCTATCGTGCAGGAAAATTCAATCGGTAAAGAGGAAAAGTATTTTGGTAAGAGAAAAGTAAGTTTTAGTAAAGGAAAAGGAGCTCAAGACACTGAGAAATTTTTTTTAGGAGACAAGTGAAGTTAACCAAAATTTAGAGTTATCCACCGAGAAAGGAACGTAAATTAAATACAAGGATCAGAATGACATTTAATGATTAGCTATGATGATTTGGAAGGTTATGATGATAAGGAAATTTACTTAAGAGATCTACGATTAGAAAAATTAAGGATGATGATCTATGGCTTATATCTAAATGGTTAAAATAGAAGGAAAAAGTTTCACGAAAGTTCAAGTTCCAAGGTAAAGGTAAAACGTGTTACCGAGATCTAGATACATTGAATTAATATGTGAAATGAATTGAATGACTAAGATTGATAAAAATAAAACATAATAAAGGATATTAAGTGGAAAAAGAAATTCTATATAAAGGATTAATTTGTATGAACAAATGGCTGGAAAATTGAAGGGTTGATAAGTCATTGACTGATGAAGTGAAGAAGGAAAATATAGTTTCTGATTCAGAAAATAGAATCTGATAAAGTTTTGAAGCCAGTGGAAAGTGAAGGATTGAAGTGAATAAGAAGAGAATACAAAGGATCTAATTATGAAAAGGATAGTTGTAAGTCTACAAGTCAATTTATTTACTATTGCTTATTAGCATTTGTAATAGATAAATCTCTTAATCAAGTGGACTTAAAAATATTATTGTAAAATCCTTGCAAAAGGTAACATTCTAAAGAGTGTTCAAAGTCTTATTACTAGGCCACTTCTAACAGGGTGAAGATCCTAACAGATCTGAGGTAAATCTCTTGACCCAATCACACCTAAAAGTGTCTATTGTAATCTTTAACTAGATTGGCTCTTAACCAGACATACTTCAGAAGAGTATTTTTTTAGGGGGTGACAATTCCCACAATGGGTTTTCCCAAAGTTAGGTTTCCATGTTAAATACTGGTGTTACATGTGATGAATGATTTATGTGTTTGATTTGTTGATTGTTAAAGTTTATTTACTGTTGTCGATAAATAGTGAATTGTGTCTAGCCGAGTTGACACTGAGTTAATTAGAGAAATTTTTTTGAGGTACCAAGAATCAAGGATTACTAATTCACCCCCCGCCTCTTTGTAATCTAACAATTGGTATCAGATCTAAGTACTCTAAAGAGATAATTTTGAAAGACTTGAGTAAAAGATCCAAAGATGTATAGAAGAGAAGTACCTAAGCTGAACAAGGAAATTTTCTCAACATGGAAAAGAAAGAGGAGATTGTATCTATATGGGATTGGACAATCTATTCTGAATCTTTTGGATAATGACTACACTCCACCACCCTTAGACCCATGATATTTGATCAATGAGAGAAAAGAAGGAACACAACTCGGTAATGATTCAAATTGCATCTTCCCTGACTGATGTTGAATTCAATGATGTTAAGGACTGTAATAATTTTAAAAAGATGTGGGATAGACTTATGATTATTTATGGAGGTGATAAACATGTACAAAAATCTAAGGTTGATAGTCTCAGAGGAAATTATGATGAAATGAGAATGAAGATGAAGATAAAATTGCTCAATATAGTTTTAGAATCAGGGAAGTTGTAAGTGCCATCAGAGGTACTGGTGGAATATTGACTAATGAAGAAGTGGTAAGTAAAATTATAAGAACTCTTTCATATAAGTCTTCTATTAGAGTATCTTCTATTTAGGAACTAAGATCCATACCAAATAAATTTGTTACTCTTAAAGCCTTAATCAGTAAGTTGACAGCATTTGAGATGAGCAATTATGATAATATTCTACCCACTATTGAAACTACATTCAAATTATTTGTGAGTATTGGAACTTCAAGAAGAGAAAGAGAGAATCATAGTAGTTCATGTGGAAGTGAGTATGTGATGCAGGGGCATTCTAGGGTACTCAGTGAATCTGCATGGGGGTGTGTTGTTTTGGTTTTATGTTACTTAATTGCAGCTTTAACTGATGATCTCAGTTATTGAAGGAAGCTTGGTCACTTAAGGAACTCAGTGGAAATTGTACTCAGTGATGCCTGTGGTACTCAGTTGACATAATTTCTCGGTGATGCCTATGTTGCTTGGTGTTTCTTGGCGTGGTTAGTTGTTTCACTGGTGCTCAGTTGTTTCTCTCATGCTCGGCAGTTCTGGTTTACCAACTAGAGTTCTTGGAGATTTGGTTGACCGACTTGGTGCATTTATTGTTGGTAGCTTTTGTTGTATTCTCCTATGTAGATCTAGAGGTCGACATGGAGAATTAATTGTTTGAAAGGATATTTGAGAGATGACTGTTGTTGCATTTAATATTTGTTTATAGTAGAAACCAACTTGGCTTAGGAGTTAATTATTTCTTCTAGCCGACTTGTGGCTAAAGATTAGTATTTAAGGAGTGTTTGGGTAGTTGTTTAGGAGGAAGTAAGGAGAAGTAAGTGTGAAGGATAGACCTAAATCCTATCAGATATGGAAGATTAGATTGTTTATCTGATAGTTTGTAATAGTAGAGCTAGTGGTTTGTATGCTTAGAGACAAGGAGATTTCTTGGAGGCTTGTGAGCTCAAGTTTAGATTTTCCTTAGTGTTTTCATTAGTTACTGATTATTTTAGAGATGGACTAGCTAGAGGATTGCAAAAAATACTTTGATTATATTTGGCCCTAACCTGGAAGGCATTACTGTCGAGCATGTTAATGAAAATTTAGTTGAAAACATTGTCTTGTTGTGTTATTCTGCATTGTGGTGTTTGGCTTCTTGTTTGGACTATCCTTAATTGGATCCTCCTTACCTGTCCCATGTTAGGTGATATCAGAGCTTGAAGATCTTGAGTGTGTAAACCGATCTCTGATTTGAGGTTGTTTGCACTAGGACCTTGGTTGGTGAATTATTTCTTTGGATTTTTGAAAATCTTGAAGGATGCCTCCAAGAAGATTGGACCCTAAAGCGATTGTAAATCTCTGTGATGCAGTGGAATCAAAGATTACAGAGAAAGTTAAAGTTTATTTTAGATCTGAGATGGAATTGATGAAGAATGAAATGATCACTGAGGTCATGAGAGATATTTCTGGTATGCTGAGGAATCTTGGTACTGATGATGGTTATGAGGAAACTACTGAAGACTTTGAAGTTGTTGGATCTAATGGAGATGACCAGAGAGATAGATCTGGTGAAGAAAAAACTAGTCGGTTGCATAGATCTAGAGCTTAGTTAAGTACTAGTTACTGAATGGAAGTTTCTACTTTCTTTGGTACTTTGAGACCTGAGGACTTGATTGATTGGATTGGTGAATTATAAGAATTCTTTGAGCTTGAAGAAATTGAAGATCCTCTTAGAGTAAGATTAGCACAAACTAAGTTGAAAGGACATGTTGTTGGATATTGCTAATGTATGGAGAGGTGATTGAGACATTTAATATGTTTAATCACTACGTTACTGAATGGGCACTCATACTATTGTCATTTGTGTTTTTTCACAGATGGCAACATATGTTTCTATGAAGGAACCAAACTGGTAATCATAGTGTATGGACACTGTATGGATGTTTTAGATGTTGCAAAGTTAGATGAGAGTTCAGGTGGCTATTGTGATCTTATATCTAAGATCACATCATTAGATGTTTCATAATGAGAAAGATATAGATGTTTTAATGAAGACTTGTCACTGGACTGTGACAGTGAGAATTGACAGAATTAGTCTCTGGGTTTTTGGTATATCTTTCATAAGATTTGGATTCAAGGTATGCATGCTTGAAGGATGATAGATAGGGTACTAAAGGATGTTCATTAGTCAGTGAAAAGAATCAAATGATTGGTGACATCATCTATGGTGTGTGTTCTGGTGATGGCTTATTATGAATCTGACTCGTGAAATGATTTGTGTGTTTTGTTTGGCGAGCATAAATTAAGGATGTCGGTCCTTAATTTTTGTAATGTAATCATTGTAGAATTTTCTTAGATACCACATGTATCTTAGCAAGGGTTTATGTAATTATTTGTAATTAGGAAAGCCTCATGGGCTAACCTGATCATGGTAAATTGTAATAAGGAATATATATAGAGTCTTTTCTTTGGAAAATATATGGATGGAATGTATGTGATATAAAGAGGTTGTGAAAGTTGTGAGATTATGTCTTTTGTATGTAGAGAAGAGGTTTACTAGTGGACTTCATTGGAATTGATCAAGCAAAGACAATTGCTGGAAAATAGTTTAAAATATTGTGTATTTCTTTATATACACCTATGTTGCGAACAAGTGAGTTCTGAAGGTGGATTTAACCTTCTTTGGGTAGTGAGCCTTGGGCAGTGAGTCCTCCCTTTTGTTCTTGACTCCTAACAAGGTCTGTCCTCTAACAAGGACTATTATTCTAATGTTTCAATAAGCTCCTAATAGGGCTATATCTTATAACAAGGATAACTATACTCTCAATACATCATTTGTGGGTGATAATTCCCACTAGGTTTTTTACCTTTAACAAGGTTTCCCAAAAACCAAAATATTGTGTTATTGTGTTGGCATGCATTGTGCTCATTAGATCTGATATTAAGGAGCCTAAAGTTTAAAGTTTAATAATCTTTCATACAACTGATTCAGCCCCCCCCCCCCTCTCAGTTGTATTATGGACTATTATTACTAAAAATTGGTATCAGAGCTTGTGGTCCTTAGAGAGAAAGCTTAAAAGCTTGAGGTGATCTTGGAGATGAAACTCTATAGGAAGGATGGTCCTAAATTTGATCCTGAGAACTTTGACAGTTGGAAGAAGAAGATCTGAACACACTTATTGTATTTGGGCATAGACTACTAGATGATTACAAAGAAGAAGGTAGCCCTGAAGACTGGGAATGATTTTCTGTCTACTACTAAGGATGAGAAGAAGTTATTCTCATATAACATCATCACAAGGGAAGCATTGATTAGCACACTATCTGAAGGTGAGTTCACTGAAGTTAAAGACTTAGATTCAGCACATGAAATTTGGAATAGATTAGAAGCATTATATGAATGAGACAAATATACCAAGCAAGAGAAGTTACAAAAATGGAAAAAAAAGATGGAAAAGCTGCAAATGAATGAGGATAAAAGAATTAGAGCCTATGTTCAAAGGGTCAAAGAAGCATTAGTTGGAATAAAAAATTATGGAGGTACTTATGATGAAGAAGAAGTTATTGTGAAGATCCTCAAATCATTGAATCCTATATATAAGTTCAAGGCAATGTCTATTCAAGAGACTATACCCCTGACTTCAAATTTTAGTAGAGAAATGTTGATTGCAAAGCTAACTAATTTTGAAGCTGTAGAATTAGGAGAAGTTGTACCTAAAGTTGAATCTACATTCAAGGCATCCACACACAAGAAATTGTCTCCACTTCTAAGCACCAACAAAGAAGATCTAAAAGAAGAGCTTGGTGAGTATGTTGAGGAATGGGAACAGATAATGATAGAAGAAACAAATATGGATGAACTTGTGGCACTGATTTCTAGAAGAGAAAAAAGAGGTAAGGGAAAGTTTAAAGGGAAGTTACCCTTAAAATATTTTTGATGCAATAAGATAGGTCATTTTGTATCGAGATGTCCTACAAGAGTTTCTAAGTACAAACCTGATTATGAAAGGATTAAAAGGGACAGAGAATGTTATTATGCTAGTGAAGGAATCTCTGATGATGATTTAGATTGTGAAGAGATTTGATTTGTTACTATTAGAGATGAACCAGTACAAGAAGAAAAAGCTTTATTATCTCATGTTGAGAAGAAAACTAAATGGATAATTGAAACTAGTTGTTCTCATCATATGACTAGTGATAAGAAAAAGTTTGTTAAATTAGTAAATTATGATGGAGGTGTTGTGAGATTTGGGGATAATCTCCCTAAATTTATCATAGGAGTAGGACCCATTACTCTGGATGGAAAGACTAATATAGACAATATACTACTTGTTGAAGGACTAAAACATAATTTGTTGAGTGTCAGATAGTTAATGGATAAATATTTTTAGTTAAGTTTTGTTAATGGTAAATGTTTTATCAAAAGAAAGGAAGGAAAATTGATTTCTACCAGTTCAAAATCTAGAGGTAATGTATTTGAACTAAACACATATTGAGCCTCTTGTTTTGTTGTGAAGGTAGATGATAGTTGGTTATGGCATAGGATATTTTGTCATGTCAATTTTGATAACATTATGAAGGAAAGTATGGCTAATGTAGTAAGAGATATACCAAAGATTGTGAAACCATCTAACACTGTATGCAGAGAATGTGTTATGGGAAAGTAGACTAGAAGCAGTCATAAAAGAAAAGCATATACATCAAAAGAAAAGTTGGGTCTAGTACATATAGGTCTATGTGGACCTACAAGAACAAAGTCATACTATGGTGAAATGTAATTTATACTCTTTATTGATGACTTTTCTAGAATGATGTGGGTTACTTATTTAAGAGAAAAATCAGAATCATTTGATAAATTCAAGTTGTTCAAAGAAAAAGTAGAGAATGAATCAGGTTTAAAGATTAAGTGTTTAAGGTCAGAAAGAGGTTGAGAGTTTACTTTGAACTTATTCAATTCATACTACAAAGAGTATGGGATAAAGAGACAAACATCTACTCCTAGGACTCCAAAGCAGAATGGGATAGCAGAGCGAAGAAACATGACTATACTTGATACTACTAGGATAATGTTGATTGAAGAAAATGTATCTCATATACATTGGAGAGAAGTTGTTGGAACAACATTGTACACAGTGAACATAATTCAAATCAGAGAAGGTACAAGTAAGACTCCCTATGAACTATGGTTTGATTATACTCCTGTAAAATATTTTAGAATATATGGTAATAAATGTTATATCAAGAGGGATGATGAGATAGGGAAGTTTGATGATAGAAGTGATGAAGAAATCTTCCTTGGTTACTCCGTTAAAAGCAAGGCTTAAAAATGTTTCAATCTGAGATTGAGGAAGATGATTGAAAGTAACAATGTAAGAATAGATGAGAAGTTTCAGATACAAGAAAGAATGTATGACAGTAATCAGATTTTAGAGATAAAAGAAACTACTACTGCTGCAGAAGAAGAACTTGTTGAGGAAGAAAGTGAAAAAGAGGCTTGTGATGCTAGCACAAGAAAGGTTACTGAGACTCCTAAAACACCAAGGTATGCACAAAATAACCATCCTGAAAATCAAATTATTGGCAATACTAGTCACAGAGTGCTAACTAGATCAAAAGTTAGAGAAGAAATTTGTTTGATTTCTCAAGTTGAGCCAAAAACTACAAATGAAGAATTTAAAGATAAATCTTGGATAAATGCTATGAAAGAGGAATTGGATCAAATAAAGAAGAATAATACTTGGGAACTAGTTCCTAGACCCAAAAATAAAAATGTAATAGGAACAAAATGGGTTTTTAGAAACAAAATGGATGAAGAAGAAACTGTTGTAAGGAACAAAGCAAGACTAGTGTGTAAGGGATGCTCACAGAAAGAAGGCATAGAATTTGAAGAAACATTTTCTCCTGTTGCTAGAATAGAGGCAGTAAGATTGTTCCTATCTTATGCTGCACATAAAAACTTCAAAGTATATCAGATGGATGTTAAATCTGCATTTTTGAATGGAGATCTTGAAGAAGAAGTCTATATTGAACAACCAAATGAACTTCCTGTATGCGAAGATAAAGACATGGTGTGAAAATTGAAGAAAGCTCTGTATGGGTTGAAGCAAGCTCCTAGGGCTTGGTATGCAAGGCTAGACAAGTATCTACTTGGGCTTGGATTCAGAAAAGGTAATGCAGATAGTAATTTGTATTTAAGAACTAGTGAAGATGGAATCCTGATAATAGAAGTATTTGTGGATGACATTATATTTTGTGGTAATAATGATCTATGTAAGAAATTTTCTAAAGAAATGGAAAGTGAATTTGAGATGTCCATGATAGGTGAAATGAAATTCTTTCTTGGATTGCAAATAACGCAGAATGAGAATGGTATTTTCATTTCTTAGACCAAGTTTCTCAAAGAATTGCTTAAGAAATTTGGAATGGAAGATTGTAAACCAATAGGAACACCTATGGTGACTAGTAACAAGCTAATAATTGATGATGAATAAAAGTGTTTTTTTTAGAATTTGTATAGATCAAGAGTTGGATGACTATAATATCTGACCCACACAAGACCAGATATTGCTAATGCTATTGGAATTGTGGCTAGATATCAGGCAGAACCCAAAGAAACACATCTAGCTATTGGAAATTTGGCTATACTAATGTATATGACTTAATATAGTGTTGTCATGATGGCAACAAAGTCATATAGTAGTTTGGAGTTAGTGCACTTAATGAGAAGATTAGAAATCAGTTAAGTGTTGAAGACTAGACAGTGTACAGAGTTCCTATAGCTCAGAGCATCAGTGCATGTGTCAACGACTGAGTTATGGTGTGCACCCTGGAAGTTAAGTTAGTTTGACTATCTTCATAGTTAGTCTATGAGCACATGATCAGATATGCAAGTATGAGGAAGATACTGACAGATGAAGTTACACAGCCAATGAGTGCCAGTGAAGAATAGAGTAAGCAGCCGACTGTTATCATTTTGAGTTGCAGTTATATTCTATTGATGTAAAGGCTATGTGCCTATTGTAATTAGTTTTCCAACATGTATATATGTTTGTTTTTAAACACACATGATCCAATTCATTTGGAAGCATTATATGTAATAGGTCTAAGGGCCGACCTAGTTGTTTATTTTGTATGCGCATATAAATATGAGATGCGCCCATTGTATTTAGCATGGAAGTTGATATAAAGTTGTGATAAGTGGAGCACAAGTGTGTAAAGAGTCTATAAAATGTATTAGAGCTTTGCAAGAGGTCAAAGCATTAGCACATCAAAGGAATTGATCAGATAAGAAGTGTCATAGTGATAGTTCATCCAGCAGATATAGCGTGTATCTAAGATTAGAAGGTTGTAGCCTTCACCACTTGAGTGGTGAGCTCTAGGATAGTGCATCCACTCCTCTAATAGGGACTATTATAAAAGACTCCTAATAGGATCCAACCCTTAACAAGGTCTACTATACTTAATACATTGTAAAGAAACTCCTAATAGGGTTAAGGATCTTCTAACAAGGATCACTAAACACTAGTACAAAATATTAGTGGGTGTCAATTCCCACCGAGGTTTTTACCTATTTGGGTTTCCCCGTAACCATATTGGTTTTATGTGTTGATTTCATGTTTCATGTTTATGTAGATGTGCATTTCAATACTTAAGCATTTAAGTTCAGTTTAAGGATTAAAGTAAAAAGATAAATATAAAGTGAGCATTGATTCACCCCCCCCTCTCAGTGTTCCCATTCCTAAAAATTGGTATTAGAGATTTGGTCCTCAGAAAAGAAGTTTAACCACTTGAGGAGATCATGGAAAAATAAAAAATGAAACATCTAAAAAGAAATCTGGAAGCTGCTCTTGAAGACCTGGACAAATCTGAAAGAGAAACTGAAGAACTAAGGAAAAAAATCAGTGATGCTCAATTAGTCAACAAAAGGGTAAGGAAAGATTTGAAAGAATGCTCTACTAGTGATCTAGGGACAATGGTCAAGAAGCTGAATGAAGAAAATACATCCTTAAAAGAACAACTTGAAGAATTTGATGATAAGCTAACTAATAATCAGGAAGTCTATGATAAATAGGTCAAAGAGAATCTTCAATTGAATGAAGAATTGAGGCAAGCAAACATGGAAATCTTAGAACTAAGAAACAACAAGGAAAGCTTGGAATTTGAATTGAAAGAGGCTAAGAATCACATTGATAAATTACACACCAGTTCTGATTTAATAGAATCTCAGTTATATGATAGAAGAAATAAAGGAGATACTAGCTGCATTGGATACAATGAAGCACATAATTAGATTGATAACATGCAAGCAAGAATGAAAGTACTAGAAGGAACCTTAGATGCTAAAGAGACTAGAAGTTAGAACAAGGATCATATTGAACCACCTAAGAATGAGTGCAAGCCTATAGACCGCACTTGTTATGCATGTAACAAGCATGGACATATAGCAAGGAACTATACAGAGGTAAGACCTTTCAATAGTTACTATTATTCATGCAATAAATTTGGTCATAGAGCTATGAATTGCAAGACAAGCTAAAAGAACAAGACTCATAATCAAAGAAATCAGAATCAATCAAATGTAAGAAACTCTCATAATGTTACATGTCAAATATGTAACTATAATGGTCACTCAGCTAAACAATGTAAGATGGTGACCCATGTCAATGTGCTAAGGAACATAAGGCCTCCAGTCATTTTTCACACTTGTAACAAGGGTGGACATATCTCAAAGTTCTGTAGATCAAGGACACAAGGTCAGGAAAGCCCTAAAAAGACTGAAAAACTAGTTTTGGATCCTGAAGGAGAAGTTACTTTTGTGAAAGCTTCAAAGGATGTGAGCTTGATTTGGTCAAAAACAAAGAAGGACAAAGCTGATGAGTTTATATTGGATGAATCCATAGTGGACGCACCCTCTACATCTAGATGAATGGCCCTTAGGGTCATAGGGGGAGCTAATTTAGCTCTAGACCCCTGCATGGCTAGTATACTCACTCTCGGAGTATGCGCCTTTGGACTTAAGCTTTTTGAAACTAGAGAAACCTTCATGCAAGAGTGCACTAGCTAATTATTTGTAGAATGAAAGATAGAAATTTCCAAGTGATAGCCTAGTTTACACGGCAAGCATTAATGGTAGAATTTTCACTTTAAGTACACAGAAAGCTTTTTGATTACTCACTACATTCAAATTTAGAGTGATTGGAGAGCAGAAAGAGCTTTAGAAGTTAATATGAAGACTTGTAGATTGATCTATCAGTGATTAGCAGTACATTTGATCAGTTGCAGAAACCCTAGTTTATCGTGCTGATTCAGAAGTCTTTAGATTATCTCAAAGAACATTTGGAAAGTGATAAAACAAGTAAGTGATGGCCACTCCCATAGTATTTGATGTTGCAAAAAAGAAAAGATATGTGTTTAAAAAGAATCCATTTAAGTCTACCCTAGATGATTTAGAGGGAGCATTCTCCCACATGCCTATGGATGTTATGCATGTCAAAGACATTATGGCATACATCTACTATAAGAAGGAACTAGTAGGATTGGATAGATTAAGGGCACACATGGAGACCATGTTAAACCCAAAAAAAACCTTCTTGGATGAATATGCGAAGTGGAATGATCACCCTATAGTGGACTATGCTATGGTATATGAGTTCTATGAGACATAATGGATTAAAATACTTCTGAGAAAAATTCACGATGACCTATTTTGGATAGGTAATGTGCCAGTAAGAATCACTAGTGACCTAATATATGAGATGGCAGGCCTACCTAAGATTGGCACCATCCTTCCTGCGGGCAAGGATGTCAGGAAAATTGTTGAGCAAACATGTAAGTAAGGAAGTGATAGGAACGACATGACAATTGAGCCTATTGAGAAAGCTAACATCAAATTGATGTCCATGATACTTGGATATAGGTTTGAACACACCAGCAAGGTGAATAGTGTGTCTGCAGCCACAATTCTAGTAGCCATTAGACTTGTGAAGGAAGATGGAGAGTTCAATCTGTGTCAGATCTTGTGCACATAGTTTATTGATAACATCAAGGAAACCAAGCATGATAAGACCGAGATATTCAATTTTGGGTCTTTGATCATTTACATGTACCTTCATATAGTTGGGAAAGTATCAGATTCATATTTGGACAAGTCCATTCCAACCATGCCACAGATATCTTACAAGGCATCCACTAAGAGTACATTGAGAGATTACATAACATTGGAGTTGAAAACCTTCAGGGCCAAGATGCAAATGATGTGTTGGTTCCCCTCTTCATTTCTACTTGCAAGTTTACACTATGATTGACAACTAAATGTCACTGACTCTATCACCACTCCAAAGTCTACAAGGAAAAGGGCCAATTAACAAGGATCAAGGAGATCCTCCTACACTTTGAGCCTCAATTCTCAGGTGGTTGTACCCTTGATTCACTTCTTGAAAGGAATCACTAAATATTATACCAATATACCCTTTACTAACTGATTGAAAGATTTTATCATTTATATGTGTGTGTGTGATTGATGATGATGGACTGCTTCCAAAGAATAGATCAGTGCCTTAACCCAAGGAAAAGAGTCATTTGATAACATATATCAACTAAAACCTTAACTCAAACACACTTGAACTTAGAATAAGTGCTTTGCCTATTACTCCTCTCACTCACAAACTTGATCATCAAATTCCAATCCAGCAATGAACTCACTGAAATCACCCTTAAGACTTTAATCCCAACTTTGTTAGGAACTCCAAGATAATTTCACAATACTCTTTGTTTACCATATGCTAATCCACTTTTTGACCTTAACATATATGAATCCATAATAAAAACAAGAAGACAATCAAAGTTTGAGATAGGAATTTGAGTGTATTCTCATTAACTTTCAGAATCAATACCTTACCAAGATGACAAATGCTAGGAACAAGACAAAAAATCCAAGCTCTCCTTGTCCAGTCTTTTACATTGAATTTCAATATAACATCAACAACCACCTAAAATAGAAAAGCTTTAGTAATATATACACCCCCTAGTCATCTTGAAATCCCAAAATAGGATGCAACAAGCTATAGATGACTAGGGTTAGGGTTTCACCCACCATACCAACTAGAAACAGCCAAAAATTTAATAAAAGGGGGGAAACCCAAGTAGCTTGGAGAAAGAAAATCCCATAATGATCCTCATAAATGGTAATTCTCTAATTTGTACCAAGAATTATGAATCTATTAGACTTATTGATCTGATTTCCCTCCTGCAATATGCCTCGAGCAACACCATCACGGTACAAAAATCCCTTGCAAACAATCATGGAACACCCTAGAGTTGGCAAAACCAATTCTACCAAATCTGACTACAAAAGCATTCAATTTCAGTCCTTTCTATCGCTAAAACCCTTTAAAAATTCAAATCCTAGTAGAAACGGTCATTTTCATGGCGCCAGTAGTATATCGATGGTCAATATTTGAATTTTGATCAACTTTATATCGGCACTGTCAAATCCTTCCTTTCCTAGGCTTTATGTTTTAACTCAATAGATATCCTTAGGTTAACACTTAGTGAATACATGACAAGGGTTTTCTCCAGTTTGTGGAATACCTTATGTTACCGCCAGTTAATTTAGTGATTGCATGAACACTCCTTCGCTGAATTGCCAAAACATTTGGAGCACCTCCATTTTATTACATGAATGAATGAACCCCTTAAACTTTGTCAGAGCTGCTAACCTTTTTATTCAAATTGCTAAACCTTAGACCCCCACCTAGGCCCACTTTATGCCACTTGTCACTATACCATTCACTGCTTACCACCTAGTCATTCCTGACACAGGACCCACAAATCCCTTAGTATCAAAATGGATGGCTAGCATATGATCTCACGGAGAAAGAATATTCCATAAGATCATGTGCCAACCATCGATCAATCTCTCTGACATTGGCCCCTCTGACAAAATCCACATCATCCTTCCTCAACCAATCAATGACTACCAAATGAGTACACGTAGCAATGAACCCACTTCACTTTATCACCTCTAAGAAAGGTAAAATCAATAGCCAGCGTAAGATCTCAAACCTTTGACACATCCCATGAGAACTTACACCCATCATTGATTTACCACAAATGTCAGGACCCTCTGACAAGTTGGAAACCAGGTCCCACTAACAATCGACAACGTATTGCCCCATGGACCAACAACAAATTTCCAACTGTGCTTATGTGGAAGTGGACTTGCCGCTTTGAAATGTTACGTCACAAAAGAGAATCAATGGTCATCATGAAATCGCATGCCTCTGACACACTCATTGCACTTTCATGACAACCGTTAGATTGAGATGGTGTCAAGAGACCGGGCCCAAGAAATATTAAGGCTGAAACATTAGGAAAAATAAGGCACAGGACTTAAGAAAATTTATCTTGCCGGACATTTAGACTTAGGAAATATTAAAGGCCGCCGGGGGCTTAGAAACTTAGGAAAAATAAAAAGAAAACCTCCATGGGGAGACCAAAAATATAAAGCATGTGCGTTATAGGAGATTTAAGTGGCCCCAAAAAGTAACTTAAAATTAGTATAGGGCCGGGGTAGACTTAGGGTTTTTTCACTATAACGGCTAGATTTTTTAAATTTGACAAGGGTTTTAGCCAGAGACATAAAAAACATTGCAGGGACCAGAAGAAAAGTGCTATAGCCATGAAATTTTTTGTAGGTACTAACATGATGTACAAAATTCTAGAAAACATTATTGAGAAATACAAAGATACTATTTGTTTTATGGTTGAAACAGATACAACATGCATGGAGGAAGTTGTACCTAAAACAAAGTGGATTCATCCACTTGGATATGAAGTAGATGAACAAGTTTTTGAAGCATATGCTCAAGTATTGGATTCAGCTCCTACTGACCCTAATGAGCCAAGGTGGGGAACTTATGAGGAGAATACAAGAGAGATAGATGCTAAAATAAATAGCGCAACAATAAAAAGAAAGGTTGCTAAAGTCACCTCAGAGATCTTGAGAATACATGGAGTATCTCAAGAAGATCTAGAAAAAGAAAAAGAACAAAAGATTGTTTTGGAATTAGAGAGTGCAGATGTAGCAAAGGTAGAATCACATGATCCCAAGTTGAAGAAGGTGAAGATAGAAAAATCTGATGACACTCCCTCTACACCCAAGGAAACCATTGACCCTACTACTCCTATGGAGTATAAGACAATGGAAAAGAGGAAGAAAGAGTTTGGTGCCATTCATCCATCCTCACGCGCAACAAGAAGTAGGAAGAACACTTAAGCTTCTCCTAAGGTAGGTTTCATACCTAGTTTAAAAGTGTTAAGTACAAGAATCATAAATGGGGGAAGACTGGATCAGGTAGGGAAATTCTATGATAAATAAAATGAAATTGACAAGTCATAAATTCATGGCATAATCATAAAGCATATGATCAAGTTCAAAAGGATAGTCTTGGAACTAAAATCAATGATTCTAGACAAATTTTTGAATATCCTAGAGTCATTGAAGAAACAATCTATTGAAGAAGATCTTAGGATAAGAGAAAAGATCCTAGATGAAAGTCTACCAGTATGTTCCTTAGAAGAAAAATCACTACTGTTAGATCTGGTGAAGCCTCACCTTAGGACCAAGACAAGAACATTGAATATAATGGATAAAAACTATGAATTAGTTGCCAAAGAAATAGAGACAACCTTTGAAAAGGTCTTTATGAATAGACACATGTATCCACCTTCTGCACCCAAAGAAAAAGTATCCATAAAGAAATTCAAGGTGGTAGAGCCCACTAATGCATCAGTAATAGGTCCTCAGGATTTAGCACCAGTAGTGGAAGTAGAATCAGAGGCAGATAAGTCTACACCCACTATAGAGTCACAAAAATACAACACAATTATCATTGATAATGTGGAGATAGCCATGGTGACCATGAACACCAAGTTGGATAAGATTGAAGAAGCTTTTGTGAGCACACAAGAAGCTAAAATCTTATGCAACAACACATATCCCACTCATCAAGAAGTGTTGATTGATGATGAGAAAGAAGAAGAAAAGATGGAAGAAAAGAAAGAACAAGAAAAATAAATAGAAAAAGAAGAAGAAAAGAAAGAAACATAAAAAGAAGAAGAGAGTAATGAACCATTAGTTGAACTAGTCAAGGAAAAATAAGAAGTGATGGATAGCACTCCCATCACTCCCTCAATAGGATTATTGTCAATTTTGACACCTGACACATCTAGTTTGGACTCATGGAGAGAAGAAGATCTGATAAAATTTAGTGTCCTAGCCATGGAAAAGGCCAAAGAAAAACAAGTGATGTGGAATCCCCTCCTGGTAGAATTAGTAAACATTCTAAACAATTTGTTGCCAGAGGAAAAGAAAGTGTCAAAGATACACTCTGTTGATGATGTGAGTATAGTCATCTCAAATTTCAAAAGTAATTTCTCAAGCCTTGAAGAATATGTATCCCTAGTTGTAGAAGAAAAGTACTTGAAGAAGAGGTTGAGTGAATTAATAAGAAACTTTTCACTTGACCTAAGCTCACTCAAGACTGGTCAAGCATCCTTAAAAGAGTTTGCAGATCAAGGAAGAAGAGTCATTGCAAAATGCATGGATTAGGATAAGCTTACTGATGCCCATTTCAAGAAAATAAAAGAGGCAAAAGCTATGATTGAGCAAGTCAAGAGTTCAGTGAAAGACACATCCATAGATGTAAACATGTGTAATAATGTATACCAAGGGCAAATAGATAAGATTGAGAAGGTAGAAAAAGAAATGTCAAAGACCAGGGCAAGGCAAACACAGCTCAGGAATGTTCTTGCACCCTCAAAAGATATACTCAATCTGAACATCAAGGACATAGATGCCACAATAGTAACATATGATCATGGTCCTAACACTAACTTGGAGAAGATGGAGAAGCTACAGTATGCACTATGCGCCCATCTCCAGATAGTAAACTCTTTGATCACATTTTGGAAGAAGGAGATCCAAAACCTAAAGATAGCATATCCAAATGTTTTCCCTTAGCGAGTATGTGTAGATACAATTTTTGAAACACCTTTTTCATTAATGTCAAAGGGGGATTTGTGTATAGAATATGGATCATAATATAAATGTATGTATAGAAGACAAAAAGTTTTTTGTATTAAGGAAAATTAGAAACTTGGCTATATTAATTTGTTACCATCAATGACAAAGGGAGAGATTGTTGGAAAGTTGGCTATACTAATGTATATGACTTAATATAGTGTTTTCATTATGGAAACAAAGTCATATAGTAGTTTGGAGTCAGCACACTTGATGAGAAGATCAAAAATTAGTTAAGTGTTGAAGATTGGATAGTGTACAGAGTTCCTATAGCTCAGAGCATCAACGCACATGTGTATGACTGAGTTATGGTGTGCACACTGGAAGTTAAGTTAGTTAGACTATCTTCATGCTTAGTCTATGACCACATGATCAGATATGCAAGTATGAGAAAGATACTAACAGATGAAGTTACACAGCCAGTGAGTGCCAGTGAAGAACAGAGTAAGTAGCCGACTGTTATCATTTTGAGTTGTGGTTATATTCTATTGATGTAAAGGCTATGTACCTATTGTAATTAGGTTTCCAACATGTATATATTTTTTTTTGTAAACACACTTGAGCCAATTCATTTGGAAGCATTGTATGTAATAGGTCTAAGGGTTGACCTAGTTGTTTATTTTGTATGCACATATAAATATGAGATGTGCCCATTGTATTTAGCATGGAAGTTGATATAGACTTGTGATAAGAAGAGAAGTGTGCGAAGAGTCTATAAGATGTATTAGATCTTTGCAAGAGGTCAAAAAATCAACGCATCAAAGAAAATGATCTGATAAGAAGTGTCACAGTGACAATTCATCCAACATATATAGTGTGTATCTAAGATCATAAGGTTGTAGCCTTCACCACTTGAGCAGTGAGCTCTAGGATAGTGCATCCACTCCCCTAACAGGGACTATTGTAAAAGACTCCTAATAGGGTTCAACCCTTAACAAGGTGTAATGTACTTAATACATTGTAAAGAAACTACTAACAGGGTTAAGGATCTTCTAACAAGGATCATTAAACACTAGTACAAAATATTAGTGGGTGTCAATTCCCACTGGGGTTTTTACCTATTTGGGTTTCCCCCTAACCATATTGGTGTTATGTGTTGATTTCATGTTTCATGTTTATGTGGATGTTCATTTCAGTACTTAAGCATTTGAGTTCAATTTAAGGATTAAAGTAAAAAGATAAATATAAAGTGAACACTGATTCACCCCCCCTCTTAGTGTTCCCATTCCTAACACTAGCTACTGTGAAAAGGATATTGAGGTATCTAAGAGGTACCATAGACTATGGCTTATGGTATGACAAAAATGACATCTTTGAACTTCATGCTTATACTGATGCTGATTGGGCAGGAAATATTGATGACAGAAAAAGTACTAGTGGTGGTGCATTTTTCCTTGGGAAAAAGTTGGTTTTTTAGCTAAGTAGGAAACATGATTGTATAGCACAATCTACTACTAAATCAAAGTATGTTGCTACTACCATAAACTACACTCAGATTGTTTGGATGAAACAAATGCTGATAGACATTGGAATAACTTTTGATGAGCCTGTGGTTATCCATTGTGATAACACCAGTATGGTAAATATGTCAAAGAATCTGGTGATGCACTCCAAAAATAAACACATTTCTATCAAGTATCACTTCTTGAGAGACAAGGTGGAAAAAAAGGAAATCAAACTAGAATATATTAGTACAAAAGAGAAGATTGTGGACATCTTCAAAAAGCCACTACCGAAAGATACCTCTGAATATCTTAGAGGTATGTTGGTGGTTCAGGCCCCTCCTAGTTAGAATTAAATGATGCAGAGATGCATCAGTCCATGGGTTTTTAGAGCCTTATCATATTCTGGACTGGGTGTAGGGATCTACTCCTCAGGGGGAGTGATCATGGAAGAGAGATGTTGAAAAGAAGTTGATGACTCATAGAACCCTTTTCCATTTTTTTCAAAGAGAGAGTGTTTCTATGAGAAAATCCCTACTATATGGGGAGATTGTTTAGTTGTAGGACTTTGGATTGATATAACTTTGGGATATATGTTGACATCACTGCCAAATGGGGAGATTGTTGGATATTGCTAATGCATGGAGAGGTGATTGAGACATTTCATATGTTTAATTACTATGTTACTGAATGGGCACTCATACTGTAGTCATTTGTGTTTTATCACTGATGTCAACATATATTTCTATGAAGGAACCAGACTGGTAATCACAATGTACGGACACTATACAGATGTTTCAGATGCTGCAAAGTCAGATGAGAGTTATGCTAGCTATTGAAATCTTATATTTGAGATTGCATCATTAGATGTTTCATATTGAGAAAGATATAGATGTTTTAATGAAGATTGGTCACTGGACTGTGACAGTGAGAATTGATAGAGTTAGTCTCTGGATTTTTGGTATATCTTTCAGAGGATTTGGATTCAAGGTATGCAAGCTTGAAGGATGATAGAAAGGGTACTAAAGGATGTTCATTGGTTAGTGCAAGGTACGTAATGATTGGTAACATCATCTGTGGCATGTGTTCTGGCGATGGGTTATTATGAAGCTGACTTAGGAAATGAAGCATGTGTTTTGTTTGGCGAGCATAAATTAAGGATGTCGGTCCTTAATTGTTATAATGTAATCATTGTAGATTTTTCCTAGATACCGTGTGTATCTTAGCAAGGTTTTATCTAACTATTTGTAATTAGGAAATTCTCATGGGCTGACCTAATCATGGTAAATTGTAATAAGGTATATATGTTGAGTCTTTTATTTGGAAAAGATATGGATGGAATGTATGTGATATCAAGAGGTTGTGAAAGCTACAAGCTTGTGTCTGATGTATGTAGAGTAGAGGTTTACTAGTGGATTTCATTGGAATTGATCAAGAAAAGATAGTTGTTGGAAAATAATTCAAAAGATTATGTATTTCTTTATATACTCCTATGTTGCAAACAAGTGAGTTTTGAAGGTGGATTTAACCTTCTTTGGGTAATGAGCATTGGGCAGTGGGCCCTCCCTTTTGTTCTTGACTCCTAATAGGGTCTGTCCTCTAACAAGGAATATGTACTGTAATGTTTCAATAAGCTCCTAACAGGGCTATATCTTCTAACAAGGATAACTATACTCTAATACATCATTTGTGGGTGCTAATTCCAACCAGGTTTTCCCCAAAACCAAAATATTATTTTATTGTGTTGGCATTCATTGTGTTCATTGGATCTAATATTGAGGAGCTTAAAGTTTAAAGTTTAATAATCTTTCATAAAACTAATTCACCCCCCATCTCAGTTGTATTGTGGACTATTATTCCTAACACATGTTTCTCTTTGGTGGAAAGAATTACAAAAGAGATAGAGAAGATGAAGGTGAACTGAAGAACAATCAATGTAGGTTGATGGTGACTAAATTGAAAGCTAAGTTCATACCTACTGACAATGAGCTTGAATTGTTTAAGAAGTTGTAGAATCTGAAGCAAAAATATTTGACTATGGAGGACTATACCAAGGAGTTCTATAAGTTGACTATTCGGTTTGGACAAAGACAACTTGGTAAAGAAAAAGTAGCTCGGTATGTGAATAGTTTGAGATTCAATATTTAGGATGAGCTTGGTATGTTGAAGATTGATTCAGTTGAAGATGCTTATCAGTATGCTTTAAAGGTAGAAGATAAGTTGAAAAGGAGACAACATAGTAATCCATGAGGGAAGGAAAATATTGATCACTTGGTGAAAGATAAACTAACTATTGAAGATGAACTGAAACCTACGGAAGTGAAGAAAAAGATAGGTAGGGTTATCTTTAAGGGTACTTATTATAATTGTGGTGAGGAAGGACACCGATCTTTTGATTGTACATAGAAGAAGTTTGGTAACCAAAGGATTGCTATAGTAGATGAGAACATTTAGAATGAACCTGAATCTGAGAACTTTCTAGTTCAAAGAACATTGCTCGGTGCAAAGGAGGAACCTTGTTAGAGGAGTAACTTGTTCAAAACTTGGTGCAAGTCAGGAGGTAAACTTTGTGATGTAATTGTTGATAGTGGTAGTACTAATAACCTTGTTGCTAAGGACATGGTTTAGAAACTTGGTTTGAAGAGAATGAAACATCCTTATCCTTATAGGATTGGTTGGTTACAAGATGTTCATGCTCTAGAAGTAAGGGAGCAGTGCTTTGTTGATTTTTTGACACAGCCAAGGGATGGTGGATCCAATTAAGGATAGTCTAAACCTTTTAGCTTTAGAAAAACACAATGGAATAACACAACATAATAATTGTTTCAACAAATTTTCATTAACATGCTCAACTGTAAGGCCTTCTAGATTAGGGCCAATTACAATCAGAAACAATTCTACAAGATCATCAAGATGCAATACAACTCTAGCTAGTTTAGCTCTAAAAACTATCAGCAACTGATGGAAATCCTAAGGTGGATCTAAACTTGAGCTCACAAGCCTCCAAGAAATCTCCTTGTCTCTAAGTGTGTAAAATACTAGCTCTGCTATTATAAATTATTAGATAACAATCTAATCTGTAAGATCCCATAGGAACTTTTCCACAACTTCGCTAATCTACTACCCTCAGATCTACTTTCATGATCTCTCTAAGTCCTCTAAGTCATGCCTCAACAACTACCCTAAACACCCCTTAAATAATAATCATCAGCCACAAGTCGGCTAGATGAAACCATTAAATCCTCCTAACAAATATTAAATGCAATACAATTCGGCTCTCAAAAGCCTTACAATAATTAAATTCAACATGTCATCCTAAATCAATTGTTACCAACAATAAATGCACCAATTCGGCCTAACAAATCACACAAAACTCCAATCGGTAAACCAAAATTATTGAGCACTAGAGAAATAATAGAGCACTAGTGAAACAACTGACCAAGCCATGAAAAACCAAGAAATGCAAGCATTATCAAGCACCAGTTCCACCGAGCACCAAAACTCTCACCGAGTTCCTTCAGCAATCGAGCTTCCTTCAATAACTGAGACCATTGGTTAAGGCTGCAACTAAGTAACACTAGCCAAGAAACACACCACCATGTAGATTCATCGAGGCCAAGAATTCCCCTGCATCAAACACCATAGGTTTGAAAAGATGTTCATATGTGAGAAGAACATCTTCTAGGATTCAGCACAGAAATCCTGAAATGGTTCTTCACATACAAGTCCTCCACATTTTCACTTTTCATACTCTTCCACTTCAGCTTCCTTTGTCTCTTCAAGTCTTTCCATGACAACACATAGGTCTATTCTCCAAACTAATCATTCATTCTCTCAGGATCTACCAACTCAACTCGGCTACCAATACTCATACTTCTCCTACCGAGTGTTGTATCCAACAAAGGCATCAGGGAAAACTTCCTATCATCCTTCTAAATAGTAAAAAAATTCTTCACACAATTATACATAGCTCTACAATCATATTTCCAAGGTCTACCAAGCAATATATGGAAACTATTCATCTTCATAATATCACATAACACAAGATCCTTATACTGGCCAATCTAAACATCAATAAAGCATTGTTCTCTTACTTGTAGAGCATGATAATATTGCAACCAACCAATCCTATAAGGATTTGGATGTCTCATCCTATTCAAACCAAGTTTATGAACCATGTCCTCAACAACAAGGTTATCAATACTACCACTGTCAACAATAACATCACAAATTTTACCTCTTGACTTGCACCGAGTCCTGAACAAGTTACTCCTCTGACAAGGTTCCTCCTTTGTATTGAGAAATGTTAGTCGAAGCAAAAAGTTCTCAAATTTAGGTTCATTCTCAACATTTTCATTCACCATAGCAGTTCATCGGTCACCAAGATTCTTTTGTGTACACTCAAAAGAATGGTATCCTTCTTCACTACAGTTATAGCAAGTTCCCTTAAAGATAACTCTACATGTCTTCTTCTTTGGTTCTACAAGTTTCTATTCATCTTCTATAGTCATTGGTTTATTCTTCACCGAGTGATCAATCTTTTCCTTCCCTCAAGGATTACCATGTTGTTTCCTCTTCAACTTATCTTCTACCTTTAGAGCATACTGATAAGCATCTTCAATAGAATCAATCTTTAGCATACCAAGCTCATCCTAAATATTGAATCTCAAACCATTCACATACCAAGCTACCTTTTCCTTACCAAGTTCTCTGTGTCCAGACTGAATAGTAAGTTTGTAGAACTCTTTGGTATAATCTTCAATAGTTAGATCCTTCTATTTTAGATTTTGCAACTTCTTAAACAAGTCAAGCTCATAGTCAATAGGTATGAACTTAGCTTTCAACTTAGTCACCATTAACCTCCACCTATTGATCTTCATTTCACCTTCATCTTCTCTATGTCTTTGTAATTCTTTCCACCAAAGAGCAGCATGTCCTTTCAATTTTGTCAGTGCTAGCCTCACCCAAAGAGGATCTTCAATTTCTTCTAGCTCAAAGAAATCTTCAAGCTCACCAATCCAATCAATCAAATTCTCAGGCCTCAATGTACCAGAGAAAGTAGAAACTTCCATTCAGTAATTATTACTCAACCGAGCTCCAGATCTAGGAAACTGAGTAGTTATGTCTTCACTAGATCTATCCCTCCAGTCATCACCACTAGATCCAATAGGTTCAAATTCTTTAGCAGCTTCCTCATAACCATCTTCAGTACCAAAATTATGAGGTACACCAACAACAACTCTCATGATCTTAGCAACCATGTCATTCTTCATCAACTCCATCTCAGATGTAAAATCTGATTTCACCTTCTCTATAATCCTAGATTCCATAGTATCACAGAGGTCTATAATCACTCTAGGGTCCAATATTCTCAGAGGCATCCTTATAGATAAGAGAAACCCTTTGCAACAAACTCTACACTAACCACCTTGTGAAAATCTCCAAGTTGTATGCAAGTTAGATCAGCCTGCCACCTTGCACAAACAACTAGGGAAAAATTCCACAATTTTAGTGCCATGGTTTTGCAACTCAGATCATACGATCTCTTCACCAACAAGATCAACTTTGCAAGATCAGCCTTGCTAGGTCAACCTTCACTCCATAAGATTAACTTAGCTCTAATACCATCTGACATAGCCAAGGGATGGTGGATCCAATTAAGGATAATCCAAACCTTGCAGCTTCAAGAACAACACAATAGAATAACACAACACAACAATTGTTTCAACAAATTTTCATTAACATGCCCAGCTGTAAGGCCTTTCGATTAGGGCCAATTACAATCAGAAACAATTATGCAAGATCATCAAGATCCAATACAACTCCAGCTAGTTTAGCTCTAAAAACTATCAGTAACTGATGGAAACCCTAAGGTGGATCTAAACTTGAGCTCACAAGCCTCCAAGAAATATCCTTGTCTCCAAGTGTGCAAAATACTAGCTCTGCTATTACAAACTATCAAATAACAATCTAATCTACAAGATCCCACATGAGCTTTTCCACAACTTCGCTAATCTACTACCCTCATATCTTCTTTCATGATCTCTCTAAGTCCTCTAAGTCATGCCTCAACAACTACCCTAAAAAACCCTTAAATACTAATCATTAGCCACAAGTTGGCTGGATGAAACCATTAACTCATCCTAAAAAATATTAAATGCAATACAAGTCATCTCTCAAAAGCCTTACAATAATTAAATTCAACATGTTAGCCTGAATCGATAGTTACCAACAATAAATGCACCAAGTCGGCCCAAAAAATCACATAGAACTCTAGTTGGTAAACCATAACCATTGAGTGCCAGAGAAACAACCGAGGACCAATTCCACTGAGCACCATAAGTCTCACCAAGTTCCTTCAATGACTAAGCTTCCTTCAATAACCAAGACCATCGGTTAAGGCTGCAACTGAGTAACACAGGCCAAGAAACACACCACCATGTAGATTCACCGAGGACCAAGAATGCCCCTGCATCATTTTCAGATTGACTAGTATAAGGATCTAGTGTTGTGTGATATTGTGGAGATGAATAGTTGTCATATATTGCTCCATAGACCTTGGAAGTATGATTGTAGAGCTATGTATGATTGTTTCAAGAATGTGTTTACTGTTGAGAAGAATAACAAGAAGCTTTCCCTAATGCCTTTGTTGGATACAACACTCGGTAGGAGAAACCTGAGCTTTGGCAGCTGAGATGAGTTGGGAAATTCTAAAAGGATGGATCAGTATGGAGAAGAAGCTTGTGTATTATCAAGGAAAGATTTGAAGAGACAAAGGAAGAAAAAGTGGAAAAGTATGCAAGGTGAAGAGTTGAAGGGCTTGTATGTGAAGAACCAATTTGAGGTTTATGTGTTGAATCCTAGAAGATGTTCTTCTAGCCTATGAGAACATCTTTTTGAACCTAGGGTGTCTAATGCAGGGGCATTCTAGGGTACTAGGTGAATCTATATGGGGGTGTGTTGTTTTGGTTCTATGTTACTCGATTGCAGCTTTAACCGATGGTCTCAGTTATTGAAGGAAGCTTAGTCATTGAAGGAACTCAGTGAAACTTCTAGCACTTGGTGGAACTTGTACTTGACAATGCCTATGGTGCTCGATCGACATGCTTTCTTAGCAATGCCTATGTTTCTCAATGTTGCTTGGCATGGTTGGTTGTTTCATTAGTGCTTGGATGTTTCTATGGTGCTCGGTAGTTCTAGTTTACCGACTGGAGTTCTTGGAGATTTGGTTGGCCGACTTGGTGCATTTATTGTTGGTAGTTTTTTTTCTATTCTCCTATGTAAATCTAGAGGCTAACATGGAGAATTAATTATTTTCAAGGCTATTTGAGAGCTGACTATTGTTGCATTTAATATTTGTTTGTAGTAGAAGCTGACTTTGCTTAGGAGTTATTAATTTATTCCAGCTAACTTGTGGCTGAAGATTAGTATTTAAGGAGTGTTTGGGTAGTTGTTTAGGAGGAAGTAAGGAGAAGTAAGTGTTAAGGATAGATCTAGATCTTGTGAGATCTGGAAGATCAGATTGTTTATCTAATAGTTTTTAATAGAAGAGCTAATGGTTTGTATGCTTGGAGACAAGGAGATTGCTTGAAGGCTTACAAGGTCAAGTTTAGATCTGCCTTAGTGTTTTCATCAGTTTCTAATTGTTTCAGAGCTGGACTAGTTGGAGTATTATAGAAAATACTTCGATTATATTTGGACCTAAGTCAAAAGGCCTTACAATCGGGCATGTTAATTCAAATTTAGTTGAAAACATTGTCTTGTTGTGTTATTCCGCATTGTGGTGTTTGGCTACTTGTTTAGACTATCCTTAATTGGATCCTCCTTACCTATCTTGAGTTAGTATGATAATATCCTAACTGAAGAAAAATAACAAGAAGAGTTGGAAGCACTATTGGTTAAGAGACTACCGAGAGGTAGAGGAAAGTATAAAGGAAAATTACCCTTGAAATGTTTCAATTGCAACAAGATTGGCCACATTACATCTAGATGTCCTAACAATGAGATAAATGATAAAATTGAGAAGAAGTAGAACCGATACCAAATATTTAGAGACTAAAAGGACAAAGGAAGTAATTCTTTCTACCTAGATGATTAGGTGTAACCGATGACAAATTTGATGATGCAAAAGAAGGATATGAAGTTGTCTATGTTGTTGTGAAGGGAGATTTTGATGTAGATGAAAAAGAAATTATTTATCATGTAAGTAAAGCACACCATGGATAATTGATACTGGATGTTCACATCATATGATTGGTGATATTGATAAGTTTGAGAACCTAGAAGAGTATGATGGAGGATTTTTCGGATTCCCCAATGATGCTCCATGTCTTGTAAAAGGTAAATGATCAATTATATTGAATGAGAAGATGATATGTAATGATGCATATTGTGTTAAAGGTCTAAACTATAATTTGTTGAGTGTTGCACAATTGAACAATACTAGACATCGACTAGAATTTCAAAATAGATTGGTGAAGATATATGGTACTGATGGAGATATAATTGGAACCGGTGAACAATCAAAAGGAAACCTACTCTATCTTGATAGTACTGCAAAGATTTTCTTGTTTGTTAAAGTTGAAGATGTTTGGTTATGACATAAAATAATCTATCATGTAAATTTTGATAACATGATTAAAGTGAGTAAAAATAATATAGTCAAAGGTCTGCCGAAATTAAGAAAACCTAATAAAGTAATGTGTAAGGAATGTCAGATTGGTAAGATGACTAGATCAAGTTTCACAAGAATGTCTTACTCATCTAATGGTACTTTTCAATTATTTCATACTGACCTTTATGGTCCTATGAAGATACAAAGCTATTATGGAGATTGGTATTCCATTTTGTTTGTTGATGACTATTCAAGAATGATGTCGGTTATGTTTATAAAAGAGAAGTCTAATGCATTACAAATGTTCAAGTGGTATAAAGCTAGATTTGAAAAGGAAAAAGGTAAACAGTTGAAATGTTTAACATCAAATACAGTAGGTGAATTTATCTCTAATTAATTTACTATCTTCTACAATGAAAATGGAATCAAAAGATAAGTATTTGCATCGAGGAGTCCACAACAAAATGTTATAGATGAAAAAAGGAATAGATATATAGTTAACTGTGCTAAAACATTATTGATTGACAAAAAAGTTGCACAAACATTTTGGGGAGAAGTCATAAGTATTATTTTCTACACACTCAACCGAGTACAATTGAAGTAAGACACAAACAAGACACCTTATGAACTCTGGTATGGGCATACACCGAATGTAAGTTACTTTAAATTTTTTGGAAGTAGGTGTTACATACTGAAAGATGCTAGAAATGGAAAGTTTTACTCTAAAGGAGATGAAGGTATACTCCTATGATATTCACCAAAGAGAAAAGAATATAAATGTTCAATCAATACTACTGACAAAATTGTTGAAAGTACAAATGTGAGGATTGATGAATTTGCAGAAAGGAATGAAGAAGATAGAAAAAAGGAACCTGAGGATTATCAAAGATTTGTTTATGTACAAGAAGGTAATTTAGTTAATGCAACCAAGCTGCAACAAGAAGGATCAAGGAGCAAGTTGAGCCTCCACCAAGGGATGAAAACACTAATGAACAATTTACCAAGCCTATATTAGAAAATATGTGAGAAGACACCACTCACTGAGAAAAATTATTGGAGACAAGAATGCGGGAGTCATGACAAGAAGTAAGTTGAAAGATAACACATATTTGATTTCTAAGTTTGAGCCAAGATTAGTCAAGGATGCACTAGGAAATGAAGATTCAATTCAATGATAGAAGAAATTGATCAGATTGAGAAAAAAAACACTTGGTCACTAGTACTGAGACCTAAGAATAAGAATGTGATTGGAACAAAGTGGATTTTTTACTATATTCTCAATGAGAGTGGGTATGTGATTAGAAACAAAAAAATATTATTTTGTAAAGGGTATGCACAAGAATAATGTATTGACTATAGTGAGACATTTTCCCCTGTTGCTAGATTAGAGGGTGTAAGAATATTACTTGCATATGCTTCCTATAAAGGATTCAAAGTTTATCAGATGGATGTTAAGTCTGAATTTTTAAATGAAATTATTGAAGAAGTGTACATTGAACAACCTGAAGGATTTGTTGAAAATTCTAACAAGGATATGGTATGAAAACTACAAAATGCACTCTATGGATTGAAGAAAGCACCCCAAACATGGTATTAAAGACTACACTCTTATTTAATTAAGATTGGATTTCAAAGAACAAGTGACAACAACAATTTGTATTTGAAATGTGATAGTATTGATAAGATTTTGATTATTGAGATATTTGTTGATGATATTATTTTTGGTGGAAATGGACAATGTCTAAATTATTTTCTGAAGAGATAAGAAAGGAATTTGAGATGTCCTTGATTGGAGAGATTAAATTCTTTATTGGACTACAAATTCAGCAAGTAAAAGATAGGATCTACATAAAACAATAAAATTATATTAAGGAGATCCTTAAGATATTCAATATGGAAGAATCAAAACCATTTGGAACGCCAATTTCTAATGGTTGTAAATTGTCAAAGGAAGATGACACAAAGGAAGTAAATAAGACACGTTACTGATCCACAATTGGTAAAATACAATATGTTGTTCACAACCGACCTAATATTGCACATTTTGTTGGTATTGTGGAAATTTTTTCTACCAATATAAAGGAGATACATATTTTTGCAGTAAAAAGAATATTTAGATATCTGAAAGGGACTGAAGATTTCAATTTTCTATACATAAAAGGAGGATATTTTGATCTCAAGATTTATACTGATGTTGATTATCTTGAAACATTGATGACAGGAAAAACACAAGTGATAGAGCTTTCTTTTTAGGAGAAATATTAGTGAGTACATGGTTAAGCAAGAAACAAAGTTGTATTTAATAGTCTACTGTGGAAGTTGAGTATGTTGTTGCAGCTATGAATTGTTCTAACATTGTGTGAATCAAACAATTACTTGAAGGTATGCAAGAAGAGATTACTGATCCAGTTACAATTTATTGTGATAATAAAAGTGCTATTAACATATCGTAGATTTTGGTGATGCATTCAAAGATAAAGTACATTTCTATAAAGTATCATTACTTGAGAGAGAAAGTTCAAGTAAAGCATGTGATATTGGAGTATGTGAATTCAAAAGAACAAATAGATGATAAATTTACCAAACCAATACCGAAGGATACTTTTAAGTATCTTTGAGGTAATTTAGTGGTTCTTCCCCTATCCAATATTCACTAAGGCAAGATGCATGTTGCATTAATTCAAGTATCAATATAATATATATTTTGTGAGTTGATGCTAGTGTTTAGTCTTTAGGTGAAGCCTAAAGTTGTGAAAATGTTTATGACTGGAATGAGAAATCTATACATTTGAGGTATGATTTACTGCCTAAGAAAATTTTTCAATTTTATGTGTCTTTGGAATTGTTTTCAAAGAGGGAGATTAATTCAATTGATTATAGGGAGAATATTATTGATGATTACTAAAAGATAGAAGATAAAAAAAAATTTTGTCAAAGAGGGACAGTAAAGAAGATCTATTGAAGAGATGATTGTTAGTGATAGAGGGAGAAGATAAGTAGAAGAAGATCAAGTACAAAAAAGAAGAAATTACAGCTCGGAGGGAGTACATGAATGACAGTGAAGTGTTACCATCATCAATTGAACAATGAAGATCGTTAGTAACTTTCCATCAATGCCAAAGAGGGAGATTGTTACTATAATTGAAAGTGATGATGATGAAGAACGACCAAGATCAGAGGTTTACACGATAGTAGAAAGGTTAGATCAGTTATTATCTTGTCATTGATGTCAAGAAATTGATTTCTGGTTTATATTTGTGTTTCCATATCATTCGGAGTATGATATAAGTTGAATGAGTTAAGGAGAAGAAGAAGTGAAATATTGTGAAGTTGAAGAACTTAAATGGGCAACTGATATAGATTGGAAAATGCTAAAATTATGTTGATATAATTATTTTCTACCTAACATATGATTATATCAAGTCGGTAAAATTATGGTACATAAGATTTGACAAGTCGGTAAGAAAAATATTTTTGCCTACTAAGCAGGAAAAGTCATTTGGTAAAGAGGAAAATTATTTCAGTAAGAGAAAAGTAAGTTAAGGTAAAGGAAAAGGAACTCAAGACACCGAGAGGACATTTTTAGGCACTGAGCGAAGTTAACCAAAATTTGGAGTTATCCACCAAGAAAGGAACATAAATTAAATAGAAGGATCAAAATGATATTTAATGATTAGCTATGATGAGCTGGAAGGTTATGATGATAAGGAAAGTTAGTTAAGAGATCTACGATCAAAAAAATGTAGGATGATGATTGATGGATTAGATATAAATGGTTAAAATAGAAGGAACAAGTTTCAAGAAAGTTCAAGTTCCAAGGTGAAGATAAAACGTGTTACCGAGATCTAGATACATTGAATAAGTTTGTGAAATGAATTGAATGAATAATATCAATCAAAGGAAAACGTAATAAAGGAGATTAAGTGTCAAAATAAAGTCTATATAAAGGATGAATTTGTATGAGAAAATGGCTAGAAATAAAAAGGGTTGATAAGTCACCGAGTGATGTAGTGAAGAAGGAGAAGATAGTTTCTAAGTCAGAAAGAAGAATCTGATGAAGTGTTGAACCCAGTGTAAAGTTAAGGATTGAAGTGAATAAGAAGAGCACACAAAGGATCTAATTATGAAAGGGATAGTTGCAAATCTATAGGTCAATTTATTTAGTATTTCTTATTAGTGTTTGTAACAGAGAAATTGTTGGAATTATAGAAAGGTGTGTATTGAGAGGGGAGGGGTAAATCAATACCCTTAATTTTTTTGCAATTGAATCTTTGTAAACATGTAATTCATTAACCGACTCTATCATTTGCATTCACCATACATCTAATAACACTATTGAAATGTAAATGCATGTAATCTAATCAAATGTGCAAACATGAAACTTCATACATATAACACATATTGTTTGGTATCACAGAAACCCTTGTTAGAAGGTAAAAACTATGATGGGGATGGAACCCACAAAGCTTCACTACTGTAGTAAATAAAGTTTCCAATTAAGGCTAAAAATATTTGATCACTTTTGGTGATCTTACCATGTTAGGAGTAATAATAAGATCATCTAGATCTACCTAGTTAGAGGATTTTAGTAACATAATTAAGTGTGCACTTGGTTAAGGGATTTTACAAAAGACTATTAAGTCTACTCTATTAAGAGATTTTAGTTCTTCTAAAATGGTTAAAAAGAAACAATATAATTGATCTGTAGATAGAAAATAATATTACCTGATTTTAGATATGATATGCACTTATCTGTTATCACCTCAATGTGATTGATGTCTTCTTTGAATACTGCTCGGTAGCCTTCTGTTTCTGATAAATTGTATACTCTATCAATGCTTCAACATAGCTCTATCAAATCTTCAGATGTCTCCCAATGGAGACTACTATTGGATGTTGTTGATGCATTTAATATGTTTAATCACTACACAAAATCATTTTCTTGTTTGGTGTTTTTGGAATTGGTTACTAATGTTGTTGTCACATTCATGTTTTGTCGTTGATGTCAACATATGGTTCTATGAAGATAACATACTAATCATTACAGTGTGTACTATATGGTTGATTTAGAATGAGAAAACATAGGTTTGTGTATAGGGGGTGTTTTGATCTTACATCTAAGATCACATGCTATAATATTTCATATTGGTCGAGTAACACAAGATTTGGTGAAGACTGGTTTCTAGACTATGACAGTGGAATTTGATAAAGTTAGTCTCTGTATTTTGAGTGTATCTTAAAGTGATGTGGATTCAGTGTATGCAAGCTTAAGGCATGACAGATAACATATTGAGGAATGTTCTTTGATCTTATCAAGTCATGGGAAGTGTGATGACATTAGTTGTGATGTGTATTCTAGAGGAGACCTATTTGGGGCTGACTTAAGAGTTGTAGCATATATTATGGATAGAGAGTATGGACTACAGATGCTGGATCTTAATTGTTTTATAATTGTTATAGATATTGTGTGTATCTTAGCAAGGATTTATGTAATTATTTTTATATTAGGAAAGCCTAATTGGCCGACTTGATCATTTAATGTAATAGGGTATATATGTAAGATCTTTTCTTTTAAAAAGGTAGGTAGTGTGTAAGAATTAAAAGAGGATTGTGGAAGCTGTGAGCTTGTATTTTTTGGATGTAGAGAAGAGGATAGTTTATACTTCATTGGAACTAATCAAGAAAAGAAAGTTGCTATCAGACAATTCACAAGGATTATATATTTCCTTTATATACACTTGTGCTACGAATAGTGAGTTCTCAAGGTGGACATAACCTTCTTTGGGCAGTGAGCTTAGGTAGTGAGCCTACATTTCTTTGACTCCTAACAGGGTATGTCCTTTAATAGGGAATGTGTACTATAATTTTTTAATAAGCTCCTAATAGTGCTAGATCTTTTAAGAGGGATACTATACTCTTAGTACATCATTTATGGGTGCTAATTCTAACCAGGGTTTTTGTTAGAAATAGGAAATACTAAGAGGGGGGGGTGAATCAATATTTCACAAACTTTTACTTTTGCCCACTTATGGATATAATAGATTACTTTAATGCATACAAAGCATAAGAAACTAAATAGGATACATAACAGTAAATGTAAATAACTCATAACACATGATATGCTCTCGAGGAAACCTTGGCCAAGGGAAAACCCCGGTGGTGATGGTACCCAAAAAGATCCACTAATAAAAAGATATCTGGTTAAGGATCTTGATCTTGTTAGGAGCCTATTACAATCATATAGTGTATCAGTCCTGGTTAAGGGACTATAGGCCTTGTTAGAAGCCTCAACCCTGTTAGGAGTTGTAGATACAAAACCTGATTACAAGATGAGCTCACTGCCCAAACAAGTAATAAAAATGTTTACTGATTACAATATGGTATTGCTTACAACTTCACATCAACAACTTTCGTTGCTATCACAGTTTACATATATTACATGTTCCCTTTCAAGTATGTTTGTTACATCTTTATTTATACAAGATACAAAACATAATATCTTTCTCTTGTCAGCTTGCATATCTTTATCCAAGAGTAAACATATAGGATGTCATCTCTTTATAATATTAAGTCATTATTTTGACAAGGAAAATAATCCCTTAATTCATTTACTAGTTTTGTCTTCAAAACTGCACTGTCGGCTATACTCTGTCATCGATAAAATAGTGATAACTTTGTCTGTACTGTCCATACTCTTTTGCACACTGAGATGGGGTATCCTTAGACACCATAGAGTCTATGTTCAATTGCAAAAACTTTGAGCATGCTCTAGTGAACGTCACCAAAACAAATTGTATCGGGTGCTCTGTCAAAATCATTGTTTCATACTTAGACAATTTTAGTCTGTGATCTTCCATACTTACTTTCCAGCTTATGCGCTCTTCATAGGGAACATATGTTTCCATAATGACAACATATATGTACATACCTCAGCTAAATTTCCAACAATCTCCCCCTTTGTCATTGGTGGCAACATATGAGAAAATTGGCTAAGTGTACAAGTCAAAATCTCAAAATTTGTATCAAAATTGTGGCCATAGGATAAAATAAGTATACTATCCTTATATCTCCTCAAAATATACACATAATATATAACACTTCATAATACTCCATAGAAATCCCCCTATGAGTATCCTTCCTTATCATATATAGAGACAATTTTATAAGTATCTCTCCCCCTTTGACAACAATGACAAAATAAAGGGTGGAAAGGGATATACAAAATTGTGTCAAAACTTTTACCTTACTGTCTTATTGCAAAGATGGTAGGCTTGAAACACAATCTACAAAATCTATCTTCCAAGTCTCAAAATCTTTCTCCCATGCCTTCTTTATTGATTCTACTACATTGAGTAGAGTACTCAATCCATATGTTGCAATCTGACAAGCTTGGAGGGACTCAAAATTGAATTTTTGAAATGTTGTCTTAGCAGTAAGACATTCATCTAGCTGCTCTGATACCAATTGTTAGAAATAGGAAATACTGAGAGGGGGGGGGTGAATTAGTATTTCACAAACTTTTACTTTTGCCCACTTATGGATATAACAGATTACTTTAATGCATACAAAGAATAAGAAACTAAATAGCATACATAACAATAAATGTAAAGAAATCATAACACATGATATGTTCTCAAGGAAACCCTAGCCAAGGTAAAACTCCGGTGGGTATGGTACCCACAAAGATCCACTAATCAAAAGATATCTGGTTAAGGATGTTGACCCTGTTAGGAGCCTGTTACAATCATATAGTGTATCAGTCTTGGTTAAGGGACTATAGGCCTTGTTAGAAGCCTCAACCCTATTAGGAGTTGTAGATACAAAACCTGATTACCAGATGAGCTCACTACCCAAACAAGTAATACAAATTTTTACTGATTACAATATGGTACTACTTACAACTTCACATCAACAACTTTCATTGCTATCATAGTTTACATATATTACATGTTCCCTTTCAAGTATGTTCGGTACATCTTTTTTTTATACAAGTACAAAACATGATATCTTTCCCTTATTGGCTTGCATATATTTATCTAAGAGTAAACATCTAGGATGTCATCTCTTTATAATATTAAGTCATTATTTTGACAAGCAAAATAATCCCTTAATTCATTTACTAGTTCTGTCTTCAAAACTGCACTGTCGGTTGTACTCTATCATCGGCAAAATAATCATAACTTTGTCTGTACTCTTTTGTGCACTGAGATGGGGTATCCTTAGACACCATAGAGTCTATGTTCAACTGTGAAAACTCTGATCATGCTCCAGTGAATGTCACCAAAACAAATTGTATTGGGTGCTTTGTCAAAATCACTGTTTCATACTTAGACAATTTTAGTCTGCGATCTTCCATACTTACTTTCTAGCTTATGCGCTCTTCATAGGGAACATATGTTTCCATAATGACAACATCTATGTACATACCTTAGCCAAATTGCCAACAGTTTTTACCTTTAACAGGTTTTCCTCGACAATAAAATATTATGTTGGCATTTACTGTGATATAATTTGATTTGGTGTTGCTAATGTTTAAAGATAAAATTCAATAATCTGTCTCACAACTGATTCACCCACCCTCTCAGTTGTGTTGGTGGATTTTTATTCCTAATAGCTACTTCATGTTTGTTACTTGTTATAATGACATCTTTACAATTCTTATATCTAAATGATTTGACCTAATTAGGGTGTGTGACACTATCTAAGAAAACCTAAGATCAATGGCTAAAATAAATAACCTAGATAATATTTACATAGGAATGATAAATAATTAAATGATTACATCCATATTTAATTTCATCTCAATCTTGGTAAACCATTTTCTTATTGGTGTAAACTATTTACCTTGTAGTTTGTGCCATTGCAAACTGCTATGATGTTTCCTGCTTCACTCGGTGTACACTACATTCATCACTCATTATTTAACTGATGCTTGGTGCAAATGAATGCTTGATGACTACTATTCTTAGTACTCCATAATCATCTGACTTGGTATGAGTACTTGGTCAAAACTATATTTTTTTAGTGTAGTATTCTACATTATATTTTTCTTGATGTCTTTGCTCTATCTGTTGACCGACTAACCTATATTGTCTCCTTTATCGATTGTAAGAATGAATGATACTAATGACAACTCTTAATTCTCTTAGGAGTAACATTCTCCCCCTTTGGAATTAGTATCAAAAATAGATGTATGCCGACTACAAAAATTTGTACTTGAAAATTTTGTAAACCAAAAATATGTGAACTATGCGAACTCCCCCTTTGGACATGCTCTTCGTGTGAAGTGCTTATAAAGAGTGTATATACATATATTTCCCCCTTTTTCTAAAATTAATGCCAAAATATATACTTAAAAATTTTCAAATATGTTTGGATGGGTTTTCTGTAGAGTTGCGAAGAGGTTTTCTCATTCCTATTTGAGATTCTCTAGAGCAATCTTCTCTAACCCAGTTGGGCATGCATATCAAAAAAATTTTCTATAATGGATATCTTAGGGCTGGAAACCAATTCTCTTTCCTTGTTCACATGCCCCTACATCACCTTTAAGTGTGGAAGTAACTCCTTTTGTAGCTCAGTTACTTGTTCTCTTATTTTATCCTCTTCTTTCCTCAATTGTAGTCTTAACCGCTAGATTTTTGTAACTTTTGCATAATGCTCATAAAATGCATTTGGCTTGGTTATCAAACTATTTTCACTATCCTTTAATTCTTCATCTAGTTTCTTAATCTTTTCACTAATCTCAGTAGTGAAAGAGTCTATAGTGCATAGTTTTTGCAAAATTTTAATAATCCTTTGAATTATACTTTCTAACTCAGTTATTACCTTTGAGAGTCTTACCTTATTTACTACCACTTCTTGGTTGATTTTCTCTACTAGCTTAAGTTGTATCTTGGCCTCTTCTCTCTCCTCAATTCTCTTTTCAGCATCTACATTCAAAGAGTTTATATGTCGGGTTAGAGTTGCAAGTTGATCAATGATGGGAGTTGACTCATCAACATTGATATCAAGTACTACCTACATTAAAATCTCTCTAACATCCTCTAAGACTTGCTTATGATTTCTTTCTTGTGTTAGTTTTTCTTGTGTAGTCTTCTTTATGCATAATTCTCCATATCTTCTTAGTACTTTTGGGTATAGGGTTCTCATGTCACATGTAAGAACTTCAATAATTTCATCTAAAGTGATTAGACCCTTACCATATTTATTCTTATTTTCTTATTCTGTGCATGATGTGGGAGATTTCCCATTAGATACTAGATTTTTAGTCTCTAGATTAGACTTTTCTTGCTCGGTTGAGATACTTTCCTCCTTGTCTTTCCCTTTTACGATACCCTTGGTATGAGGTCCTTGGGATTCTTGCCTTGTGTCAGTTGTAGAAACTATTGGAAAGTGGTGTTATGGAGTACTAGGGATTGCTTGAGGGTTATCATTCATGGAAACACTTATGATGGAGTGATCTCATGCAAACAATTTTTCTATTAGAGTCACAGTCATAAAAATGACTAAGTCTAGAATCAGGGTAATAGGCTACAGTGTTACAATTTTGGATAGCGATGAAAATTTATGAGGTATTATGGCCTACAAAGTTAGTATAAGGTATTTTGGGATATTTATATGCTACAATTAAGATCACATGCATTTTGGTGATCAGATCAGTAAGATTCGGTGATTTGAAGGTGTGTGAAGATAGAGAATCAGTTTAACAGGGCATATGAGTAGTTGTGAAGATTAAGGAAAGGTTAGTGGATATGCTAACGTGCTAAGTTAGGTGAATGAAGTATATTTCTAAAACTTGGGTAATATAAGATCTCTGACATCATACTTATTGTTTACATAATTAATTATTATGTTTTGTTATGTATTTGTGAATCCGACTGGATGGCAGATTTTTTATAAGTATAGAATGATTTTGTGGAAGTGAATATATAAAGAAGATGGGATGATGAAGCAAGGTTGTGAATATAAGAGTAGAGAGAAGATGCAAGATTAGTAATAGATAAAGCTATAACTAGAATGATCTAAGCAAGATAAGTACTTGTATTGTTCACATTTTGGAGAACTCTTCGAGGCATTTTTTGATTGTAAGAGCAATTTTCTCACCACCTTTAACCAGGTGTTTTGTATACCCCTAATAGGGTTTTGTATTCCTCTAACAAGGAAATTTAATATGTAATAATCAGATCCTAATAGGGCTAGATATCCTAATAGGGATATAATATTTTAGTGCATAGTTGTGGGTATCATCCCCATCAGGGTTTTCCCTTGGCCAAGGTTTCCTCAAGAAAAAATCATGGTGTCATGAGTTATGTGTTGTGCTTATATGTTCTTTTCATTTCAGCATTATTATGGTTTATTTATAATTGTTTGAAGTTTAAATTGAAGTGTAGTAATACTAATTCACCCCCCCTCTTAGTATTACCTAATCCTAACAATTCGTATCAGAGCTATTGGCCCTTGGAGAGAAATCCTAACAACTTAAGGGAGATCAGAATGGATTCACAAAGTTTGCAAGAGAACTTTGATGCATCACTTGAAGATTTGGACAAAGAGAAGCCTGAGAATGGTATATTGAAATTCAAATTGAGAAGAGCAGAAGGTTTCATCAAGAAACTAAAAGAGAAGCTTGAAACTTCAAGATGTCAAAAACAAGATCTTATGGACAAGATCCAAGAAGATTCAGACAATGATACATCAAATCAAGTGAAGAGGCTGGAGAAAGAAAAAGAGGACATCAATCTTTTGCTGATAAAAGAGATTCAAAATGAAAAGGATGCAAGGAACAAAGTTGAAGTGTCACTAAAAGAAGAAAATGAGAAGATAGGATAAATGAAGATTGAACTTGACCATTACAAAGATAAATATTAGGAATTGGAGAAATATAATCAGATCATTTAAGGTGAACTCACTCAAGCCAAATTACACATTGAGAAGTTGCACATGAGCAGTAACAAAATTGATGAGCAAAGAGCAAGATAGAAACCTAAAGGAGACATGACTGGAGTTGGATTCAATGAAGCAGAATGCTCTAAAACTCAAGAAGAAACACATGAAGAAAATAATGAAGAAAGAACTACTCCTAAAGAAAGACCTTCTCATGAAGAACCTAAAGAACAGATCAGACCTTTTAGAGGTAGATTCTTTGGATGCAACAAAGTTGGTCATATGAAAAGAGATTGTAGAAGTAAAGGTACCTCTAAACCCTTTACTAGCTACTATTTTAACTATTATGATTATGGACACAAGAAAGAAGCTTGAAGAAAACTAGATTAGTCTAGGTATAAGCAAGCTTATGTCAAAGAAGAATTTAGCAACCAAGATCACATGTCAAAAATGTAACAAATTTGGACACATTGCAAGGTATTGTAAACTACAATTAAATCAAGATAGAAGGAGACCTCCTACATGTTACAAATGCAACAACCTTGGACACATTGCAATTTTTTGTAGATAAAATTGAGAGGACAACAAAACAGGACCAAGAAGATCAAGTGAACCGAGAGGACCACCTCCTATGGTTATAAGAAGAATGTTGGTGATAGTGGTAAGAGTCTTAATGAGTACATGGATGATTTTGAGAATCATTTCAAGAAATCAGAGAGTAAGGAGGATGACAAGATATGGAAGGTGAAAGTTTTAAACAAGCCATCAGTTCAAGGAGAGACATTAGATGATACTATGTCTTCACATGATGAGTTATTTGAGACATCAACCTAGAAGGACACATAGCCTTAAGGGGAGCATTGGATGCAGAGAATAGAATATATCCAACCCCTTTATATTTGGATTAAGCTCATGAGAGCTTAGGTATGGTGTGTGTAGACACTGTGGAGTCTGTAGATGAGAGCATATAACTTGGAGATTCATTTTCCATGTTCGCGAGTTTTATGTTGACTAGACGGGATGTGAAGTTGAGCTACTTATGTTTAATGCACTCACTCATCTTGTGAAGGATAAAAAGGTTTGGAAGATATCATTTCTACACTATTTTTTGATCAAAAACTAAGGAGAGAAGAATTTTGAAGCATTTCAAGTCATCTAGCAAAGAGATTATGTGATCGCGTGAAGAAGAGATCCATATTTTAGTGTGTTAAAGTTATTTAGACCTATACTCATTGAGAAGTTATGGATGCACCAGTAGTTTATGATGTCATGGATAGACCTAGATATAAGTTTAAGAGACATCCATTTAAGTCTTGTGAGGATGATCTAGAAGGAGAATTTTCACAAACCCCTGTAGGCATATTGCACGTTGAAGACATTAGGGCATACATACATTTCAAGTATGAAATCATTGGAGATGTAAAAATTTATAGTGAATTGGATTCTATGATAGAAGTAGATGGATCTATGGTAGAAGAGTTAAAACATGTACAAGACCAATCTATCATTAAACTAACCCTAATCATAGAATTAAAAAAAATAGAATGCTTCAAGGTTATCCTCAGTAGGATACATGATCAGTTTGTTGGATTGGAGAACAACCAATGAATATATATGCACAATTGATTCATAATATAATAGGTCTAGACAATGAAGGAGCCCTTCCTGTTGCAAAAAAGAACATAAGGAAACAGGCAGAAAACCTAACCTATTCCAAGTGGGATAAGAGGGTGATGACAGTCAATGACATCTTTCAGCAAGATGTTAAGTTGGTAGCAATGTTATTGGGCTAAAAACTATTTTATAGTAGTAGATCAAACTCTGTATCAATTGGAGTCATCATGATGGCATACAAAATGGTGAAGGAAAATAAGAAATATAACCTTTGCAATATTCTAGCACAACAGTTCCTAGAGAATGTAAAGGCCATAAAGAAAGATAAATCTAAAGCATTTAGGTTTGGGTCATTATTAGTTCATATGTACATTCATATCATTCACAAGTTTCTTAGCATGCACCCTAGGGAATGGAAGGATAATGTACCCACTGGGATTAAAATTTTAGAGAGTTACAGAAGGAAAGATAAGAATTGGGTTGATGGTGAACTATTTGCTATGACCAAAATCTTACAAAGGCAAATAAAGGAAAGGTATAGAATACCTAAAAATATTGTTGAGAAGTATGAGGACACTATTTGTTTCATGGTTGAAACTGATTGTGTTTGTTTTGAGGCAGTGGAACCAAGAATGAAATGGTGTTACCCTATGGATTATGAAGTCAGTGTTGAAATCTTGACTATGCAGGTTGAGCATGTACTGGCAACAGAAATAGACCCTACTCAAGAAAGATGGGGAACTTATAGGGAAAGTTACAAGGAAAAGGAAAATTAGTAAAAATTTTCAGGATATCATTGCAAAGGTAGGAATCACTAAGGAGTAGATGATAAACATAAGAGATAAGATGGAAGCATATTCAAGCATGGCCATTGATGTTCTTATGCCGTCAGAGGTAGAAAAGATATTAAGTCCTACTGTTGATATTGTTGACTTGTCAGTTACACAAGAGTAAACAGTTCAAGAAACTATACCTGCAAGCATTTCTAGAAGATCTACAAGATCAACCAAGCAGGGTAGTCTAAAAGAAAAAGTGGTAGTAGTGGAAAAGAAGAAAAAGGAAGAAAAGGTAATCAATAAAGAAGAAGAAATAGTAGCATCGAAGGGTCCACAAACCTTGTGGAAACCATACCTCAAATCATTACAAAAAAGAGTGATTAAAGATGGAAACTTGAAGGCAGTGGACAGGTATTAAGAGAGGTATGATTCTGAGAATCAGTCACTCATAGAAGGTACTATCATTGAATATTTGTTAATGTTTAAAAAAAATCTATTAGAGATTGAAGGAAGCATTCTGAAGGAGCTATATAGTAAGTTAGAGATTAGAAAGTAATTGGCACAGTCATAAGATTAAAATATAAGGAACAAGGCTATAAAGGACATGCTACATGTTGTCTCTATACAAGAAAGGAAGAGGATAATAAATGCATTGAAACCCTTACTGAGAACAAAGGTCAGACTAGTGAAAATAATGGCTAGAAAAAAAGATGAGGTAATTAAGGACACTCAAAAGGCATTAGATCAAATCCTAATGAGTGATATGCCAAAGAAAATATCACCTCCTAAGGTCACCAAGCCCACATCTCTAGGATTAGGAGAAAGTTTTAAGGTAGTAGAAGGAAGTGAACAAGCTAGCATGCAACCAGATTTCTTTTTCGTTGGTGTGCCTATGACCCTTGACACTTTGTGTTGGTTCTTCAAAAGATTTTAGACTCCATAAGATACCAATATGCTTATGACTGATGTTAAGGAGGGGTTAATTCCAAATGTGGGAAATCTATAAGTAATTGGACCAACTATAGGGATAAGACTGCCCTCTTCACTTCTAGCTCTACAAAACTAGGGTGGGTACACCTGATCTAATAGATTAAACTCTATTCCTTACTCAATACTAGATCTTACAATAGATGACAGTGAGAAAGTACTAAATAACAGCCTATTATTCATTGACTCTCCATCACTAGGTAAAACAAATTATATAAAGTAAATAAAACTTTAAATGACTGGTATTGATTATATGTTTAGGATTACAAAGATTTTGATCATTCCCCACAAAGAAAAGATAGGAAAATATAGGCCAATGCCTTATCCATTGGGAAAAATATCAGAAGACAGAATGAATACAAAGATTTTTTGAGAATAACTGGTCTTTAAACATAAATACAAACACCCCAACTCTTTCCTACTTATAGAAAATCCTCAAATAAATTCAGTAAACATGCATCCCACCCTGAGCAATATTTAATCCAACCTTAGATCAAAACTCAAAGCCAAATACATACATATAAATTTCTGAAAGATTTAAAGATTCACATAATAAATGCAAAGGAGAGACAAAGATTTGAGATTTGTATTAAGTATAACCTTGATATTTTGTATACATCATATTTTGAATAATAAACTTGCAAGATAGCAACAACAACCTATACTTCTTCTCTATTGCTTGATGAAAAATAATACAAGATGTTACAATCCTTGACTGAGGGCTAGGGTTTCAAAATTTCTATCTTCTCAACACCTAAACTCTCAATGCCTAGAATGATCATGGAAAATCCTTTATATACAAGGAAATGCAACAAGCTACCGATCATTCTAGGGTTTACAAAATTCCTAACCTAAAAACTTTACAACAACCCTATTGGGTTTAAAATAAATACATTGATCAAAACTGGTGAGATATTTGTAGATGAGCCACCTTGCTTTATGTCTTCAATTTTGTCCTCGACTTCTTCCAACAAATTTGATTACAATATCTCACTATCAATCCTACAATAAATACCTTCCTATATCTCAACAACCTTCATGACTCAAAAATTTACTATCTTCACTTGTCTCAAGAGGTTGGTGGAGTATTTACTTTTTCTACATGAGGTATATACTAATACCTCCACCTATTGTACACCTCTTCACTTGGGAACACAAAATTTGCAAACTCTGCATTTTTGTTAGATAATTGTTCCCACCTGTCCTCTAATTGACTAATTTCTCACTGAATGAAATCAAACTTAGACTTGGCAGAAATCAAAGTCTCAATAGTATGAATAAAGAATAAAGTATTCTCTAGAGACAAAATGCTAGTCATTCTAGAAGAGAACTCATCATCTATTTGTGCTCTCCACTTGATTAGCTCCTTAAGTTCACCATTTTTCTTAAAAACCCCTAGGATCAAGTCACAGATGGGGAGTGTCAATTATTTCTTCATCAAATTTGATTTTCTCTCAAAATCACCCAAAAGTATGTCATGCTCTACAAGCTTCTTCACATTCTGGTGCAATGATTTGATCAAAGGGTCAAGATCATTTTGAGACTTGGACAACAACCTAAATAATCTCACATTGGGAGATCTCTCAATCCACTTCTTAAAGACTAGTCCAAATTCACTCTTATACTTATCCAATGATACAAGTAATATCCTTAGCCTCCTAGCATTGTCAAACAAGACCGTGGGATTCAAGTTTGTAGAAAATTGCATCACAACCTCTGTTACCTTCTCTTCATATTCCTGCTTTAACAAGCTCTTATCTTTCAAATAGTCTTCCCTTAACCTATCCAATTCTTTCCTTTTTCTTTTAAAATGATTGGTTTCCTCAAGTAACTGTTGCTTCTCCCAACTGAGTCTTGCATCTAGGTGTGTCTCTAGGTAAGGTGATGGTGGAAATTCAATGATAGGGCTGGATGAAGAAGCCACTGTAAGTTTTTCAGCTATCATTAGTTATGGTGACCTGTGATCATGTGGTCCTGACAATTCAGCAATTAACTTGTCCTTTTGGATCAGCTCTATCTTAATCTCATTATAGGACTTGAGGACAGTTTCAAACTTGAGCCTCAACTCTTCCTTTTCTTGTGCATCCTTCTCTACCACCTTGACATTAAATTTTGTAGTCTCCAAAATAAGGTTTGAAGCTTCTACACCAGAAGTCTCACCTACTCATTGTACCAACAAATTTCTAGCAGACTCTGAAGAGAGAGCCTCTCTTTTTCCTTTGTTCTCTTCCCTCTTAAGGGACCACATTATGAAAGTTGCATGATCATTTGAAAAATCATTGCCCCTAGCAGCTTGTTGTGCTTGTTCTGTAGTAGCAAGAGTCTTAATCTTGCTCTTCCTAACCTAGTAAAAAACTATTGCATCAACAATATCCCATTCTGGTAAAATCAGCACCCCTGCAGTATGGACCATAGCCCTTCCCTCCTCAGGATTAATCTTCTCAAACTGCTTTACCATCTTTTCCTTGGTTTCAGTTTCAATTTCTGTTATGTCCCTATCAGGGAAATCTTCTTTCTTCTTTTCACAAATCTCCTTAAATTGATTTATCTTCATTCTCCATAAAAATAGAAAGAATGCCCTAGTCTTCAAAAATTTGTCATCAACAACAAAAGAGTCACTAGCTTATTTCAAAATAGGGTCAATTTATTTACCCTCAAATTCAGCAATAGTAAGATCCATTACAACCTCCTTAGGTGCCTCTTGCATTCCTTCCTATAGTTCATCATTGGAAACAAAAATGTTCCCCTCATTCCTCATCTGTACTAATTGTTCAACTACCCCATGTTCATCTAAGTGTAACGGGGGTTGAGAAGGAGAATATAGATTTTGTTTTGATCCTGATCCTTCTTATCTTTGCCTCTTAGGAGAGGGTCCTTGCATTGTTGGATCATCCACAGGCCTCTTTCCTCTTGAAGTAGAAGGAAGATCCTCACCTCTCTGTTGTGTTGGTAAAAGAACAGTGTAACCACTTCTCTTTTGCATAGTATAGACTCCCCTTGGGGTCAATTTTATATATCCTAGCTGGCTCAAAATCTGCCTAGCTCTCACAAGGTCTATCTTGCTCATAGCAGCCCTTTTCTCATTTACTACATGCATGATGCCTTCAAAATGTTCCATAAGAGCCTCCACCTTTCTTGCCCATGGTTCAAAACCCTTCAATGGATCATAAGTTCTATCAAAATTTCTGATGAAATCTACAATCTTTTTGTAGAGCACCCACTTCTCCTTCTTAATTTCTTGAGTTTGGAGGTCAAACTCATTCCTTATTATATCCTCAAGAAAATTGAATTGGTGCTCCATAAGAGCACACCTTATCTTGTCTCTAAACACTACTGACAAGAAACCCTCATTATCTGCACATCTTACTGCAACTGTAGGCATTCTATAGGGTTGCAAGACCTGGTTCAAATATACCCATCCTCCCTTAGTAATAACATACTGATGAGCAATTGTGATATCAGGGAAGAAAGTCTCTCTTCCTTTACTAGTAAGGGTAGTTTCTTGCAAGTCACCAATCTACCTTAATATTTTTGCATATCCTATCTTCAATGGGACTTGGTAGGGAAAAATGTAAGGTGCCTTCTTGTAGCCATATATTCTAAAAACTATGGAAACATGATACAATATGATATAACCAAAATTATGGACTATAGTGATATCCTAACAAAACTCTTTTGGTCTAATCAATCTTAACAACTCCCTTGGGATTCTAGGATTGTCAAAAAACAACAATGTCCTAAGCCTTGAGGCAAAATCCCTATCAAAAGCAATAAAACTGGCATCAACTCTATCCCATGACAAAGCTGTGGTCCACAACTAAACTCAAAGGGTTTCTCCATTCCTCTCCTTAACAATGTTGACTATTGAGCTGAAAAATTGTTCACCTTTGTACAAGAACATATACATCAGCATAGAATACCTTCCAAAAGGCCTACTAACCTTCATGTTCTTTATTCCCATCAATCCCTCATGGATTAGGTCATCCATGTGAGAGGCAAAATCAAAAATTAATGCCAACTAGGGATGTAGAGATTGCACCATCATGAACATATATGGAACAGGCATATGAGTGGCCTCATCATGCCCCAGGATTAAATTCAAAGACTTATAAAAACCCTATGCTCATTTATTGAACAAATCCATCCTAAAAGGCTCTAGATTACTTGGGTTGATAACACACATGGATCCAATTTGGTCTAGAAAATCCCTCAGAGGCCATGTCCTCAAATAATCTTTCTGAGCTTCATACACCTCAGTAAATTCATTAAAATCTATTTTTTCTAACCCAATAGAAGGGTCATTTAATGAGAAGACCTCCCTAATCTAATCTTTTGTGATGCTAATTAAATTATTTCTATTTATATCCTTGACACATTTTTTCATAGGATCATAACACTTAGCAATTTGGATCAACAATTCTGAATCCATAAACACTCCAGGAACTACCAACTTTCCTATATCAAATTGCCAAATGTTGCTAAGGGGGGCAAAGGAATTCCTCTATGAGTACACTGATTTGAATAAAATAACACCATTATAATCCTCTACCACCCTAGCATCTCTCATCTAGTTTCATCTGTCATGGAGCCCACTATTCACATAATCTCTAGGGTTCCTTGGGACCAATTCTTTCAATCTAGCTGCCCCATTATCTGAATGCAGGAGAAATTGCATTAGGTCCTCAAAAATGCCCCTATCCTTATACTCTATCTTCCCAGACAATCCCCTCTTTGGTGACATTTCAACTAGGGCTTTTTAGAACAACGTGTAAATACTAGAGAAAAACCCTAAATTATCAGCTAGCAACACAATTCCCTTACAATTTCTTCAAAGCCTCAAATAATTCTTAAATTTAGAGATTATGACCTACCAGGCACCTGCAAAACTTTGCTTGATATTTCTCCAAAAAATAATCCATCTCGTCAAAATGCTTATGAAAGAGGTAAAGAATACATTGATTAAATTTGGATAAATAATGTCTCACCAACCATTTGCAATTCATCTACACGTAACTCATTAAGTTTGCCATTATTGAAAACTAGCGGCCTCAACATTCACAGGATGCGAGAAACATCACAGAGCAAAAATTCAAATTTGGACCATTGATCCTATTTTCTTTTCGGTGCATTGGATGATCAACAAAAATAGCCACACAACCCTCTTTTTTATTTTCCCCAAACTAGTTCCCACCCAATGAGAACAACTTAATTTGATCATGTGGGAAAAGAAATAACTTAACTCAATTTTGATCGGAGTGGACAGGTTTTATCCTGTCGCTAAAGCATGGGCATATGATCTGAGCATCTTTCCTGAGTGGTGTAATGACAACCACATGAGCCTTTCCCAACTTATTGCACTTTACCATTTCCCAAAGTGATGACCCCACACTCCTCGTCAAACCTTTCATCGAATCAACACATGCCACATCGGACAAACTAGAAGGTAGAAACTCCACCTTTTTCTTTGGTGTCAAGTATATTGACAACTTGATAGGTCATCTCCTACCTTTGGCCAATTAGAAGTGAATTTGTCAGCATGAAATGGTGATAGAGGACCCACCCTTCAGTCCTCATCCTTTAAACAAGATCAATGATTGTCGCTATACCACATGCCTTAAAAATCATGCACTTTATCCCAATGGTATACTGACAACCATGAGATCTATTCGAGCCTTAAATATCTGAGAAAGCTGACCCCACAAGAACACCTCACTTAATTCTTCATCGAAATAGAAGCTGCCATGTTTCATAAAAATAGGTGGGTGGGCCCCTTCTCCTTTTCTTTCTCAATACTAAACACCCTATTGATTGCCACATCACAACCTACTTCAACCAATTGAAAGCAAACATGTGAGAGTGACATGGCAATTTAGGGCCCACATTCTATCTCATCCTCCATAGAGAATCGGACAATCGTCGCTATACCATGAAGCTTAAATACTTCACATCTTTCATCAATGGTATAATGACAACTGTAAGATTAATCAGTGTTTTATCCTTTGAAAAGTTTGACCCCATAGCTTCTACATCACCTAAGATAGGTGTCAACCTGAGAGAAACACCATGGAGACTGACAAGCTAGAACCTGCTGCTTTTAGTAAAAACTTGATCGGACGCTTGTCGCTAAAGCACGATGCTTAAAAAGAGATCAACTTGACCCAACAGTATAACGACAACCATTGATGTATTTCTTTGTTTAATCACCAACACAACATCGAAGATGGGCCCGCTGAGACAAATGTCATCTTGTCGCCAAATTGCATGTCATAAATTCTGACAACAGGAAGCCTTAAGATTTAATGACAACCACTCATTTCAAAGGTTAGTCATTTGGAAATTTTTTTGGGAAACTTAGGCTTTGAAAGAATTATTAAAAAGGTATCCCGTTCAACAACCTAGTGATATAACATGTAAAGTGGTCACTTTAAAAGGGGTCAATATTGTACATGTTTATTTGGAAAGTTAGTGAGCCAAAAAAGTAACGCTAAAACATAACAATGCTAAGATCAACTAGGGTTTCCATCAAACTTAGGGTTTTAGCCATAAAACCTCACAATTAGGTCTTAGAATGAAAATTTTCAAAAGTTTTAGCATGAGGATGAAAATTTTTAAGATAGTGCTAACACTTTGCATGATGTAAATGATCCATTTTTGGATAATTTAGACAGTGCGATGGAAGTTGAAGCACAAGGACAGACAAAGGAAGATAAAATAGAGGAGAAAAGGAAGAGAAGTCACAAGAAAAAGAAATTTAGCAGGAAGAAAGGAGGAAGAAGAGACTAGAACAGAAAAAGAAGCTGAGGTGAGAATGGAATTAAAATAGGAATTTGATACCTATTTATTTTTGGCAAGCATGGACAAATCGGTGAGTGCTGATGTAGACAACATGGATGAGGATGAGCTTATGAGGCTATCCTCCATGGCCTTTGCTAAGGCTAAAGAAAGGTCAGTGCAGAAAGGGGATAAAAGAGTAAAGGTAATGGCTAGGGCTGTAGAGATAGTAAATAAACTACTTCCCACACCTATTATCTTTCAAGAAAGGATGAATCTAAGGATCTAGGTATGGTACTAGATAGTTTTGACAGCCACTTTGGCTCACTACTAAAGACTGAAAAATATAAAGCAGAGAAGAAATTTTTGGAGAAGAAGTTGAGAGAAGTTTGTCAATCCATCTTATGGGACTTAGACATTCTCAAAGCTACTTCTCTTAAGGCCAAGAATTTCATAGCACAAGGTAGAAGGATTTATAGCTACTGCATAAGTCCTTGCAGACATGTAAATAATATTGAAGACATCATATCCAAGGATAGGGCTACTTTGGATAGTTTGATGGATAGTAGTGAAACATCTTCACTAACTGTGGGTCAAATGGATAAAGAGGCATCCAGGCTATTGGACAAAATTAGTGTTTTGGAAATAGAGAAAGGGAGAGTTGTAGACAGATTTGGCTTGTTAAAGAGCCTTATAACCCCTAAGCTTTCCATGCTTGAGACTCATCTATCAAAGATGGAAAAGATTGAAGGTTCAATGACTATGTCTACACCTACTAAGCTCAAGGTAGCAAAGAAAACATCATATGCATTGAATAGATTGATCCATGTCAGTGATCTATTGATCAAATCATGGGCTGAGGAAGTAAAGACCTTGGAAAAATCTTTCCAAGATATCTTAAATCTGGTGAGTAAGCACTAAGTCCTTTTTGTGCTTAAGTTTTGAAATTTTGAATATACCTTTTCCATTGATGTCAAAGGGAGAGGAAGAGAAAGAGAAAAATGAGGAGAGTAAAATAAAAAAAGAGAGATAAGAGAATGAATAAGAAAAAAAAATGAAAATACAAAAAAGAGTATATAAAAGAAGAAAAGAGAAAAGAAAAGAAAAGAAAAGTAAAGTTCTATGTACTTATTTAAAGGTAGTGCTTTTAACACTTAGTCATTTTTCTAAGTGTTTCCATCAATGCCAAAGGGAGAGATTGTTGGCAAGTGGTGTTGTGGAGCACTAGGGATCACTTAAGGGTTTTCATTCATGGAAACACTTATGCTGGAGTGAGTGCATGTAGACAATTTTGCTACTGGAGTCATAGTCATAAAAATGACTAAGTCTAGAATCAGGGTAACAGGGTACAGTGTTACAGTTTTGGATAGAAATAGAAATTTATAAGGTACTATGGCCTATGAAGTTAATACAAGGTATTTTTGGATATGTATATGCTTCACATAAGAGCACATGATTTTTGGTGATAAAATCAATAAGATTCAATGATCTGAAGGTATGCAAAGACACAAAATTAGTATAATAGGGCATATGAGCAGTTCAAAGATTAAGGCAAGGCTAGTGGATATGGTAATGTGCTAAGTCAGGTGAATGAAGTATATTGTTGACACTTGGGTAATATAAGATCACCAACATCATACTTATCATTTACATAATTAATTATTATGTTTTATATGGTATTTGTGAAGCTGACTAGATGGCAGATTTTGTATAAGTATAAAATGATTTTGTGGAAGAGAATATATAAAGAAGATGGGATGATGAAGCAAGGTTGTAAATCTAAGAGTAGAGAGTAGATGCGAGATCAGTAATAGATAGAGCTATAACCAGAACTATATAAGCAAGATAAGTACTTGTATTGTTCACATTTTGGAGAACTCTTCGAGACAAATTTTTTATTATAAGAGCAGTTTTCTCACCACCTTTAACCAGGTGTTTTGTATACCCCTAATAGGGTTTTGTATTCCTCTAACAAGGAAATGTACTATGTAATAATCAGCTCCTAAAAGGGATAGATCTCCAAATAGGGATATAATATTTTAGTGCATAGTTGTGGGTATCATCCACACCGGGGCTTTCCCTTGGCCAGGGTTTCCTCAAGAAAAAATTATGGTGTCATGAGTTATGTGTTGTGATTATATGTTCTTTTCATTTCAACATTATTATGGTTTTTTTATAATTGGTTGAGTTTAAATTAAAGTGTAGCAATACTGATTCACCCCCCTCTTAGTATTACCTAATCCTAATTATAATGCCCACCCTAGAATCTTCCTATGTTAGACTAACATGACTATTGCTTTGACACTTTGGATTTTATGATGGACTATGATTATTATTTAGTTAGCATTTTATGAGACATTTGAGCATATATATTTGGTTACTATGGTTTATTTGGAAATATTAAATGAGTTATAATTTAATGATGAATGGCTAGAAATGAACTATCAGTAAAAAATTTTACATTGATTTGTGTTATGATGCTTTATTATGACCTAACCCTACTGACCCTATTATGGTTTGATGTTCACTGGTTGATGTGAGTGTAGGATGAGGAGGGGCAGTCATAGTTACTCCTATGGGAGATCCACATGATGTCTCACTCTCCCTCCTTGTTTGCCACTGTCTATTTATATTTATATATTTGTATATGCATATTAGTTGGTGATGCAGGATGCAAGTACCAGACATCGTCTCCACTTGGCTACACAGGTTTGAGCATGCCTTCAAAATCCTTGAACTATTGATGTGTGGAGATTTAACCAAGTTACTCCCAAGGTTACCCATGGACTTAGAATTCTATTTAGGAAGTTATCCTAGTTGGGAAAATGGAATGCAGTTATGTTTTGGACTTGATTTGATGTTGGTCTGAGTTTATGTTATGTGTTAGAATGAATCTATTTTATATGTATAATAAATAATTATGTTATAATTGTTTGTATTTTATATAGGTATGTGTATATGTGGGTGCACACGCATATATCCATGCTTATATAAATAATAATAATTTTATATTTTCATTAATTGTGTTAATGATATGTTGTTTATAACAAGTAAATAGAGTGAGTTAAAATGAATGTATTAAATAAAAAGTAAAAATAATAATAATAAAAGGAAAATGTCCTTTGTAGTAAATTTGGCTATCTAGGAGGGATTTGAACTCGAGACCTCCTAGAAGTTAGGCTACTTGTTTTCCTATTGTGCTATGTATTTTTCTTGAAAGGTATTTGTCTATTATTCTTGTTATGCTTTCGTTTAAGAGATATTTTAATCAAATTTATTAAAAACCTTGATTAAGTCTTTGTGGGAAATTATTTGGTTGTCCCTCCAACCAACTATGGAAGTTGGAGAAGTTGCTTCCCGTAAAGCAACTCCTCCAACCACATAGTTGGGGGATAAATAACTGAAGATTTTTGTGTGCGGGAGGATCTTAATCTTTGGAAGAATGGTTTTTCTTTTGAGTTGTCTGTAATTATTTTCTCCAAAAAAATTTGGTGAGAGTTTATGTGAGTTTGAGAGTCTCTAGTTGGTGAAGTCACTTGTGTGAGGATTACTTGGAATTGATTGCCAAAGGAAGATTTCCAGGAGGATATCTACTCAAGGATTGAAGTTTCGCAGAGATTCTCCAGTCAAGGGAAGAGGATTCTCTGCAGGACCCAAGGTAGGGTCTAAACTTGGAAGAATCTCCATTCTTCCTCTTTGTGTATGAATGTGTTCTCTATGTGTTTTATTGCCTATGTAAATTTCAGAATGATTATGTTATACATATATATGTTGTGCCTGTATTAGTGATTTGGAGTTTAGGATTATGTTTAAATATTTTTCCATGTTGTATGTATATGAATATTTCTACATTTGTAAGAGGCTTTAGGGTCCTTAGCATTCTCCTTGTATCTCCTTTCTTATCCAAAATGTCCATGAGTTCATCCAGGATTTAGAAATTTTGTTTCAACCCTACAGTTTCATATCTATTTTTGCACCACCTTTCTTTGTCCAGATCTAGAACAGATTTTTTAGATAGATAGGATGGATTGATGAGTTGTTTCTAAAGGGAAACTGGGAGATCTCAAATGGGCCATGCTTAGATTAGGCAACCATAGTCCCCATAATGCCCAGTTTAACCTGCAAGTTAGAGTTGATAGTCGTATTTTTTAGTTTCTATCGATTTAGTATTAACTGAGCCCGGTCGGTTTAGTGGTAACCGAGCAAGGTCAGTTTAGTAGTAACTGAGCTAGGTCAGTTTAGTGTTAACTAACCAAAATAGTGTCAACTGACGAAGGTAGTGTCAACCGACCAAAGTAGTGTTAACCAACCAAAGCAGTGTTAACTGACCAAGCAGTGTCAACTGACCAAAGCAGTGTCAATCGACCAAACTACTGTCAAACGAGAAGACTGTATCAACCAAGCAAATTAGTGTTAACTAAGGAAAATAGGATTTATACAAGTATAACATTTAAGTATAAGTTACGATTTTATTATACTTTAAAGTTTCGATACTTTAAAGTTACGATACTTTAATTTATTATACTTTAAGTTATACTTGTATAAAGGGATTAGGTACCTTTCGGGATGAATGGGATGGGTTTCAACTTCATGTTAAGATGCAACTTCTAATTTTGAGATTTCTTAAAAATTCAGACTTAGCCAAATTCCAAGTACATGGGATTTCCCTAGACTTTTGAAATAAGCTATGGAATGTTGTGTAAATACATGTGGGAAGCTTTATGTCATGTCTTATGAATTTCTATACTTGGTTTTGATTATAATATTTTGTTCATACTTGGTTTTTGGTAGTCCATAATGTAAGGTCAGGACTTGTTCGGGTGGCCTAAGTGCACCGGAGGGCTCCCTAGACCTATGATATGGATCTTTTGAAAGTACTTGATGTTTGCATGGCTTGTGTGTGTGGGTAGGGGAGTAGGTACCCTAGGTGAGTGGCTCAACATAGGTGTTGGAACCCTAAAGTGGTTACCAAATGATCCTATGGGTGGGTTAGTAAAAAGTGATAACCTAACAATGAATCTGGGAAAGGGGGGAAACAAAAGATAATGAAAGAAAACATATTAATGGCCACATAGTCCTGTTGGAGTACCGGGACCATGGATAACCACCAGGATGGATCCTTATTCATAAAGGGGGGACCTAGGTTACATGGTTGCCAAGAAGGATCCCAAAATCTAGGATATGTGATGACACTCACCTAGAGGGTATGCTAGGAACCTAACCCTTGTGATTAGTAAAGTGATATATTGTTATGTTATTTCTTTCAGTTTAGGGTTTTGTGTAGCCTTAGAATACTTAAGGCCTTGTGAGTATCTTGGTTCTATCTCCTAACATGGGGGGTGGAACCTCATTAGTTCCACATGGTTGGGTGGCAAAAATATTTCAAGGTCTTGTTCATGGTTCATGACTTGGATATGTTCTATTCTATGAAGACCTTTATATTGTATCATTGTTATTGAAAATTAAGATGTAAAGATATGTTGTAATTCCTTTGGGCCATTCATGTACCTATTATTATGAGATCTATTATCAGAAAGATGTAATTGAAAAGAAAAGCAATGTAATTGGGAGGGATAGTTTTAGGCTTGATTTCAAGGGTTATTATTTGAAAGATCAAAGTTGGAAATATATATAATGTAATGTTGAATGATCTTTTCTATCTCTTCTTTGTTGCATGAAAGAAAATGTTTATTATGCTAAGGTTAAAATTTAATTTGTAATGAATAGTTATTCAATGTGTCGGAAGGAGAAATGAAATTAGTATATAAAGTAAGGAATGTAATTGTAAATGAAATGTTATTTTCTTACCCTATCTCTTAAAGTTCTAAAATGTGAAAGTAAAGAATGAAATTCAATTTGGATAAGTAATGTAAATGAATTCATTAAGGGAACCTTAAGGAATGTATATGTAAAGTAGTAGTGATGTAATGTTATAAAAAGATTTGTTAGTTGCTATTTTTGGTCATAAGACCTGATTCCTTATGGGTTCCCTGGTGGGGACATTACACTAATAGAAATATCTATATTTGTTTCAGTTTCAACTCCTTTTTCTTTTTCCTCTTTTATCTCAGGCTCATTTTTTTTCTTCCATCTTTCTTCACCCTTTCCTTTAGTGTTGTCTTGTTTCTTCTCAGGTTTATGCTCCTCGGGTTTCCCTTGAGTGGAAATATTAATGGCTTGCACCAATATAGGTAAGTTACCCAGTGTATTTACAATAGCCACCTGAGTGGGTCTTTCTTTGTCATATTTTTCTATATAAATGGTGATATCTTCATCATCTTTTTCTTCATCATCAAGATCTCCATCTGTGATATCTTCTATTGTTACTTCAACATTCCTAGTTATAACTAGTTGTTTGAGAGTATCCTATTTTTTTCTTCATTATAACCTATCAGATAGAAGTCTTCGGTGTATGTTTCATCATCTTGTAGTTCAATATTAGATATGTGGATAGCCTCTTTAGTAGAAATATCTAAATCATCTGAGTGTACCCCTTTGCCCTTACCTTTTACATTTTTCTCGGGGATTATTGCAAGTGCAGTTTTGTTAGCCTTATCTTTTAAATCCAAATTTTTTACCCAAAAAACTTTACTGTCTTCATCTACTTCTTCAATTTTCCCTTGCAATATAATTAATGCTCAGTCTTTAATAAAAATCTATTCACATATCATTTCATCATGTGTTCAATCTCGGTAACTGATAGAGTAGGCATTTCTAAAATTAATGAGTGTTCCCTCATTTTATTTTCGGTATGCAAGGCATATGTCCATCTTGCTAATACCTTCTCATATAGCTCCTAAGGAATGTAATTTGAAAATTCCACTGGTAACCTTCTCAACTTAATCATCATGCTAATGATCACCTCTTCTATCTTTTCTTGATCCTCGGTTGACATATGTAGAAACCAATTCATCTTAGGGTGAGCTAGTCTCCTTGTTTCCTTTATGTTCTCTACTAGCTCATGAATTGATTTATTTTTATTTACAACTACTTTGAATTGACTAGTTTCTTCTTCTTCAGAATTGATATCATCCTTACCTCTTAGTATATTCCTCCTCTTCTTAGGTTGATCAGTGGTGTCTTGAGGACCTCTCTTCTATTAGAATAACTGAGAGGGGGGTGAATTAGTTATCTAGTGTCCCAATTCAAAATGTATAATCCAAAACAAATTCTACTACTTCTGTTATTCGGTAAACATAAAATACTTTCATTGTCTATGTTTTTACCGATTATCAGTCTAAAATTTATAATAGTTACTGACTAAATCTAACATGTTAAATGTAAAGTATGATAACAAACAAATATCACAATCAACACATAACACAAGAGATTTAATGTGGAAACCCTGTGAAGGGAAAAACCACCTGGGACAGGAAACTCAAAATTGTTCACTCTTCTGAAGTGAGGTTGGTGAAGACCCAACCCTATTAAAGGTTACAAACATACTGTTAGGTGTGACCTTGTTAGAGGATTTTAGACTAGAAGTTATCATCCAACCAGCAGTCACTCTGGGGTTGACAGGATAACAATGTTCACTCTATGAATGAAACATCAAAAGACTTTTGTATTCCACTGGGTTAAGAGATTTGACTGTGTACAATGGCTAAATATGTAATAGTAGATGATTTTCCTTAAAACAACTTCAGTTTTCGGTTTATAGATTAATGTTCAGCCCATTCAAATATTTCTGATCAATATAACACTTTTGATTCAATACTATATCAACTTACTATCTGTCAGTAATGACTCTCTGTAGCTCGGTAATTATTCTATAGCTCAATTCTTATTAACCAGTATGATCAAAATGCATGCCAACTTCTCCACATGATAATTCTGCAATATCTTCTTCTTCCGGCTCTCTTCAATAATGAAATCAATGTCTCTTATATAGATGAGTAAATCATTTTCTTTTCCTCCATCAAATTTTTTCGCTTAATCATATTCATAAATTTTGCCACTTTAGGCTTCCTTGGCTGATGTGTCAGTAACATGTTTCAATCTACTCCATTAGATCCTTTTTTATTTATGTTAGCCGTCGATATTCATAACAAACCTTATCTGTTACCTCAATTTCATACTCTTTACAAATCATCACTTTATCAGCTAAACTGATCATTTAATTCCTTTCTATTTTTCTTGGTTAACAAATAAATGTGTCAGTGAACACAAGCTTAGTTAACACTGCACTCGGTATACACTACATTCTGCTAGTGTATACTAAAATGCTATATTTACCGACAACACTGCTTTGTGTCTTTCAGCTCTATTCTTCATCATAGATGAATGAAACATAATAAATTCAATTTAATCAAGTCATAGACTCATCAAAAATTTACTCAGTGTATTCCTTATCCTCATCTGTCATATACATCTTCCTCATGTAGATATTTTTGTTCTTCATCTCTTTCACCTTCCTTCAGATGTGTCGGTATAGTAACTTACAAGATAAGTATTGTCAAGCTAGTTGACATCAATGAAAACAAAATATTAATTTAATCATCTTGCATATCTAATCATCAACTCCTCAGTAATCTTAAATTATAGATTCTTCATTCAGGTTCTAAATTAGTTGTAGTTCATCAATCTCTCCCTTTGGCATTGATGGCAACTCAAGTAATATGAAATGTACCATACACGTACCAAACATGTATTCTACAACTCTATGTTCAAATGCTTTGCTAATCTCATACAACATTAATATCTTTAATCACTACGTTACTAAACAACATTATAAAATATAGCTTTGTCATTCTGTAGATATAACCTTTTCAACGCTCAAGTTCCTTTCAGATTATCTCTCTCTTAGATAGTTCTCATCGGTGCATATCTCTTTTTCTTTTCATATTATTTATCTCTCCCTTTGACAATAATGCCAAAGAAACAAATAAATAATCAGCTTTTTAGTAGCTAAGTAACTCTCTATTGTCCATTACTTCCTTTGTATCTTAGTATATTGATATCCCAATCTATTTCAGTTCTTCAAACTTAATCACAACCTTGAACAAAATCCAAAGTGTGAACTATGTTGCATCAACATGAATGATCTTCTAATAAGAGTAGTCTGATGTAACATCTAGATCACATTAGTGACCGATAGACAGGGGATAGACCCCAAGTCTAGTCCTCAAATATTCAAATGTGTCCTTCGGTAGAGGCTTTGTAAAAATGGCTGCAAGTTGTTCTTTAGATGTAACAAACTCTAACTTTACTTTCTTCTCTTGCACTTGTTCTCTTAAGTAGTGATACTTAATTGATATATACTTTATCTTAGAGTGCATCACAGGATTCTTTGAAATATTAATTGCACTTGTTTTGTCACAGTATATAATCATCGGGTTAGTTATTACCTCATTCATTCCTTCCAACACTTGCTTGATATATGCAATGTTTGAGCAATTAGTAGCAGTAGCAACATACTCTGCTTCAGTTGTAGACTAAGAAATACAAGCCTACTTTTTACTTGTCCAGGTTACAAGTCTTTCATCAAAGAAAAATGCTCCTCTGATGGTACTTTTTCTGTCATCCACATTTCTAGCCCAATCAGCATCAGTATAAACCTTCAACTCAAACTTTCCTTCCTTAGGATACCATAATCCACAATATTCTATCTTTTTTAGATATCTTAAGATCCTTTTAGTAGCAATCATGTGTGATTCTCTAGGATTATCATAATATCTAGCAACAATTCCCACAGCATGTGCTATATTTGGTCTACTGTGAACTATATACATGAGCTTACCAATCATGGATTGGTAAAGTGTCTAGTTTACCTCTGTAGTTTCATCTTCCTTTGTCAATTTACTTCTAGTAGCCATCGATGTACCCACAGGTTTTGCATCTTCCATGCCAAATGTCTTCAAGACTTCCTTTATGTACTTGGACTGTGTGATGAATATCCCATCACTCTGTTGAATCACTTGCAATCTGAGAAAGAATTTAATCTCTCTGAACATAGACATTTCAAACTCATTCCTCATGTCATCAGAAAAAGATTTACATACATGATCTTGACCTCCAAAAATAATATCATCAACAAAAATTTCAGCAATAATAATAGTGTCATCAGTATCTCCTTTCATGTACAAATTGTTGTTCTCACTAGTTCTTACAAATCCAATACTTAACAAGTAAGTATGCAGTCTTTCATACCATGCTCTTGGTGCTTTCTTCAAACCATATAAAGCCTTGTGTAATCTACATACCATGTTTCTGTTGTTTGGATCAATGAATCCTTTAGGTTGTTCTATGTAGACCTCCTCTTCAAGTATACCATTTAGAAATGTTGACTTCACATCCATTTGATAAACCTTAAATTTCTTGTGTGTAGCATATGCAAGTAGCATTCTAACTCCTTCCAATCTAGAAAAAGGTGCAAATGTCTCACCATAATCAATTCCTTCTTCCTATGCATATCCCTTGCATACCAATCTTGCTTTATTTCTTGTCACTTCACCATTTTCATTCATTTTGTTATTGAATATCCATTTAGTACCGATAACATTCTTATCTTTAGGTCGGGGTACTAAGGACCAAGTTTTTTTTTTCTTTATTTGTTCTATTTCCTCCTTCATTGCATTAACCCATTCTTCATTTTCTAATGCAACTTTCACATTCTTTGGTTCAAATTCAAAAACTAGACATGTACCTTGTCTTGTTTTGCTTCTTGTATGCATTCTAGCTTGTTTGTTTACAATAATTTGTGTCTCAGGATGATGTCTTCTGACAAAACTAGCCAGTACTCAATTTCTTCTTTCTTGTTCAACCTGTTTAGGTTTATTTGCTTGCTCGATAGCACCATCTTGTTCATCGGTTTCCCTTTCCTGTTCTTCAGGGTTATTTTCTTGTTGACTAGTTATTATAGGTTGTGACTTCGGTAGATAGTCATGAAGTTCAACGTAAGTGAATCTACCATAGTCTTCTATTTCCTTTCTTTCTTCTATGTTTATGTCATCATACTCATCAATGCAGACATTATTACCTTCAATCATCTTATTTGTAACCTTATTTAGACATTTGTATGCTTTACTCTTAGTAGAATATCCTAAGAATATTCCTTCATCACCTTTAGAATCAAATTTCCCATTTCTCTCATCTTTCAGAATAAAAAATTTTCTTCCAAAAATCTTGAAATAACTTACAGTAGGTTTGTGTCCAAACCATAGCTCATAAGGTGTCTGGTTGGTGTCCTTCTTCAATTGTACTTGGTTAAGCACATATACAGCTATGCTGATAGCTTGCCTCCAATATGTCTGAGCAAGATTCTTTTGTAGCATTAGTGTTCTAGCACAGTCAATGATTGACCTATTCCTTCTTTCAGTAATCTCATTCTGCCGAGGTATCCTCGGTGTAGAGACCTATCTCTTAATACCATGCTCATTAAAGAAATTAGTAAATTCATCAAAAATAAATTCACCTCCTCTATCAGATCTTAAGCATTTAATTTCTTTTCCAGTCTCTTTTTCTACCTTCGCCTTATACCATTTAAACATCTTAAAAGCTTTAGATTTCTCTTTCAGGAACATAACAGTCATCAGTCTAGTATAGTCATCAATAAAAAGAATAAAGTATCTATCACCATAATAGCTTTGAGTTCTCATAGGACCACATAGGTCAGTATGAACCAGCTCAAGTGTCTTCTTTGTTGAGTAGTCTTTGCTCTTAAAACTAGACTTAGTCATCTTACCTTTCTGACATTCATGGCACATAGCATGATCTGGTTTTGACAAGTTAGGCAACCCTCTAACTCTTTTCTTCTTACTAATCTTGATCATGTTATCAAAATTCACATGACATAACCTCTTATGCCACAACCATGCATCTTCATCTTTCATTAATAAACAAGAAGACTGATCAATATCAAGATAAAATAGATTACCTTTGGATTGTGTACTAGTTCCAACAAGTCTTCCTCTATCATCATAGATTCTTACCTTTCTGCTCTCAAAATAAAGTCAATGACTTGAGTTGTTCAGCTATGCCATAATTAATAGATTATAGTTCAGTCCATCTACCCAGTATGCATTCTTACATTTCATTCTATCGTTAATCATCAGTGAACCTTTACCTCTCACCATACAAGGTGCATCATTTTCCATTCTAATAGATCCACCATCATATTCATCAAGAAAATCAAATTTCTCTATATCACCAATCATATGATGTGTATAGCCACTATCTATGATCCATGTATCATTTTTTCTTACTTTAGAGATCAGTGTTGTCTCTTCATGTTTCTCTTCTTCCTCTGAATCATCCTTCATAGCAACAAATACTACTTCTACATCATCATCAGTGTCAGATTTAGATTCAAATTCTTCAGCTATGTAACATACCTTTTTACCTTTGTCATAGTTATCTTGGTTGTCTTTGTTGTTGTTTCGGTAGCCTTTGTTGACTCTTCTCCCATAACTTCCTTTAGATCGGTCTTTGGATCTATCATCTTCTTTCTTATTTGGACATCTAGCAGTAATGTGGCCAACTTCTTTATAATTAAAACATGTTAAAGGTAGCTTACCTCTATACCTTCCCTTACCTTTGGGCAATCTTCTAGCCATAAGAGCTTCAAGCTCATCAAGTTCATCATCGGTATTACTATTACTATCATTATTCTTATCATTCTTGCTACTAGACTTACCAATCTTCAAAGAAGACATGAAAGCAGATTCAACAGAAGGTACAACACTATTGTCAAAGTTATTCAATTCAAAGGTTGTAAGCTTACCGATTAGAGTGTCAAGGGTGAGATTGGATGTAGCCCTTATTTCATGAATTGCAGAGATCCTGATCACATAAATTGGCAGAAAAGTTCTAAGAATCTTTCTTATTACTGTTTCATCGTCAATAACTCCACTAGATGCTCTAATAGCATGTACTACCTCTTTTAGTCTATTTGTATATTGCACAATGTTTTCACCTTCTTTCATCTTCATATCATCAAATCGACCTCTTAGGCTTTTTGATCTGGCTCTCTTAACATTCGTATCTCCATTGTATATTAGAGTCAGCTTGTCCCACATCTTCTTAGTTGTATCATAGTCCTTGATGTCATCTAATTCAGCTTCAGTACAGGCAGGAGCAAGTTCTATCATAGTCATATTGTGTTCATGCCTATCCTTCAGTTGATCAAGAGTTAGGGGACCTGGTATTGGTTCAATGTAGCCATTCTCCATTAGTTCTAGTACAGAATTCCCAATTCTAGATATGTGCAACTTCATCCGACTTTGCCATACTGTGAATTTATCTTTGTTCAGCTTTGGCACTTCCCTCTTATACATCTTGAGACCTTTTTTCTAGAGTCCTTAAAACTCTGTTCTAAGCAACCACATCTCTCATACCAATTGTTAGAATAACTAAGAGGGGGCTAAATCAGTTATCCAGTGACCCAATTCAAAATGTATAATCCAAATCAAATTCTACTACTTCTGCTATTTAGTAAACATTAAATACTTTCACTATCTGTGTTTTTACCGATTGTCAATCTAAAATTTATAATAGTTACCGATTAAATCTAACATGTAATATGAAAAGTATGATAACAAAAAAATATCACAATCAACACATAACACAAGAGATTTAACGTGGAAACCCTATGAAGGGAAAAACCACCTGGGACTGGCAACCCAAAATTGTTCACTCTTCTGAAGTGAGGTTGGTGAAGACCCAACCCTGTTAAAGGTTACAAACACACTGTTAGGTGAGACCTTGTTAGAGGATTTTAGACTAGAAGTTATCATCCAACCAGCAGTCACTCTGGGGTTGACAGGATAACAATGTTCACTCTATGAATGAAACATCAAAATACTTTCATAGTCCACTTGGTTAAGATATGTAATAGTAGATGATCTTCCTTAAAACAACTTCAGTTTGCAGTTTACAGATCAATGTTTAGCTCATTCAAATATTTCTAATCAATATAACACTTTAGATTCAATACTATATCAACTTACTATTTGTCCGTAATGACTCTCTATAGCTTGGTAATTATTCTATAGCTTGGTTCTTATTAACTAGTATGATCAGAATGCATGACAACTTCTCCACATGATAATTCTGCAGTATCTTCTTCTTCTGGCTCTCTTTAATAATGAAATCAATGTCTCTTATATAGATGAGTAAATCATTTTCTTTTCCTCCATCAGATTTTGCTGCTTAATCATATTCATAGATTTTTCCACTTTAGGCTTCCTCAGTTAATGTTTCAGTAGCATGTTTCAATCTGCTCCATTAGATCCTTTTTTATTTATGTCAGTTGTTGATCTTCATAAAAAACCTTATCTGTTACCTCGATTTCATACTCTTTATAGATCATCACTTTATCGGCTAAACTGATCATTTAATTCCTTTCTATTTTTCTTGGTTAACAAAGAAATATGTCGGTGAACACAAGCTTGGTTAACACTATGCTCGGTATACACTACATTCCATTGGTGTATACTAAAATGCTATATTTACCAACAACACTGCTTTGTGTCTTTCAGCTCTATTCTTCATCATAGATGAATGCAACATAATAAAGTCAATTTCATCAAGTCATAGACTCATCAAAAAGTTACTTAGTGTATTCCTTATCCTCATCTATCATATACATCTTCCTCATGTAGATATTTCTATTCTTCATCTCTTTCACCTTCCTTCAGATGTGTCAGTTTAGTAACTTACAAGATAAGTATTGTCAAGCTAGTTGACATCAATGACAACATAATACTGATTTAATCATCTTGCATATCTAATCATCAACTCCTCAGTAATCTTAAATTATAGATTCTTCATTCAGGTTCTAAATCAGTTGTAGTTCATCATCTTCTTCTTTTGATATTTCTTTGTAGGTGTAGGCCTTGTAATTTTTGCAATTCCTTATTTTAGGGGTGGAGAAACACCTGTAGAGGATCTTATCGTCAATCATGTAGGAGTCTCCACTTGTTTCCTCTTCCCTTTTTCTTCATTGATGTAGCTTGTAATTATTTATTTGACTCGGTCTCCTCTTCATTCTCACTATTAGGGATTAGAAGTAGTTCCTTGGTTGCTTCCTAAATCGACTTTTCTACTGCTTCCTCTTCACTAAATTTCTTAGTCAAGGTGTCCATCATTTTCTTGGATTTTCTGCTAATCTTTAGTCTGACTAAGTCCATTTTTATTCTCAACTTAGCTTCTTCATAGGTTCCAAACCTAGTAGCTTTGGTGTCCTTGGGCTCATCCAATAGTGTCTTTATTGACCTAGAGGCTTAGTCAATATCAAGTTCATATCCCATAGGAGGTAACCATGCAATCCTTGGCTCAATTTCAATTATCAGGGTGGTGTCGGTGTCCACTAGAAAACAAATATCCTCCTTGTACTTTTCAACTAATTATGCAGGTATCTTGCTCCTCTTATGCATTCTCTCTTTGAATTTACTAAAGTAATCATCCATCACAAATTCAAAATTATGAACTAAGTTCTTGATGAATTCACCAATTTGGATGATGACCTATCAGTTTACATCCCATTCAACATTACCGACTGATGGAAAATAGTTTTGCAAGTAGAAAAATGTACATACAAGAAGTGAACCAAACTTACAAGTGTTGTTCTTAGCAACACACATAGTCTTCATCTTCTCCTCAAGTTGGTTCAGTATTAGGTAGACGAGGTCTAATTGTAAGCCTTTCTTGAGAACCTTGTATGCAATATCAACTACTCTATATGAGACACTGTTGGGCCTTTTTGATTGAAATATTTTGTATGCAATGACATAGGCTCCAAATCTAGTTTCCAGATTGGTGATTGTGTTGATCATCATGCCTCTGCCATCCCCCTCGGCTCTTGTTAGTTTCTCAATTTCTTTTCTTGGTGGGTACCTTAGGTATTTTGCCTTATCATTTATTGGGTAACTAATAACCATGTGGATAACATCTTTAGTAATTTTAATCAGTTCATCCAACCACATTTTTCCTTCATGAACTTGGCTTAGTAAAACCCTAATCCATTCATTCTTGAACTCATTTGGGAAATGAAGGGCATTTGTCAAACCTTTGATATCCAAGTGTGTGTGATCATCCTTTAACTTTCCATCTTAACATAGCTCCTAGTATGTAGATTGAAGCTCAAAATCTCTGATTGCTCTTATCTTGCAATGAATATATGCACGTATATCCTCAACCAATAAAACTGTAGGTGGTATGCTAAAAAACACACCTATTTGATCAATGTGTGATGCAATCTTGGGGTGTAATTTATATTTGGGTTCTTTGTATGTCGAGGAATTGATCAATGTGACCTTTTTGTCACTTTTAGTCTTGGATTTCAAAGACTTGGATGAGGATGCCATTGTTTTAACAGATTTAGGGCTTCATAAAAAATTTATGAAAGTAGCTCGAATCCTAAGAGGTTACTTGAAATGATATCAAACTTCTCGTGATCTTCTTAAATCATAGTGAAATTCTTGAAAACACTTTACTTTAAACTTCACTCAAATTTCTCTGGTTCACTATGTGAAGAAATGACTTGCTTCGATGCATATTTATACCTAAAAATCATTTTCTCGCTCAAAGTTTTGCAATAAATTATTTACCTACCACAACTCAATTAATACAAATATGTTTGGTTGATTCTTCAACTTGGTTAACCTTAATACTTTCACTAACTAACAAACTTTCACTTGGTCATGCCTTTACCAACTATACACATTTCATGCTCAAAATATATAATACCCTAGTTCATCTTATTTCATGCTGATTTGGTATTCATGCAATCGATCTAAGGAATTGTTGTAAGATATAACCGATTGAAATTTAGTTCTATACTAACTTTATTTTCTTCAGGTGGAGGTGGTGAGATTATCTAATACATAGGATGAGGTGTCACCAACTGTTGTGCTTCTTCTAGCATTGTCATTTGTTTCTCTTCTTCACATTTAGTTCCTTATCCTCATGATTTCTTAAATGGTGTTCTCATTTGTATTGACATTCACTTCTGGTTCTCAGTCTCTACAATCTTTACTTAAATGACTGACCTTATGATAGTGCAGACATGCCATTCCAGAATTTGTCCAGTTTTGAGATCTTCCTCTCCAGTGCATTCTCATGCAATTTGTTGCTATATGACCATATCTACCACATGCTGTACAAATAGTCCAAGTATTGTAATTCCAAGTATATGCATTACCTTGTCTTCTCAATTGATATGTCTTGTTTTGTCCTTTCAGTTTCGAGACTTGTTTCATTTTTGTCCTTCATTCTTGTGATATATGTCCATGCAAGTTGCAAGTAGGATAGTGATTTTTCATGTAATGTTTCTTAGGTGACTTATTCATCTTTGATCTACACTCATGTTCTTGATGTCCATACTTATTGCATTTATAACAATAACCATCAAATTTAGGAGTAGATTTAGGAATACCTTTTTCTTTGCTTCTACAAACATTTGATGTGTGACCTGGTTTTCCACAATGATAGCATGAGAGCTTCTTTGGCCTTGGATTTTCATAGGAATTCTTTTATTTAGCTTGTCTTGATGACTCTCCCTACTCGGTATAGCCTAAACTAGCAGTGTTGTCAAGTCTTCTTTGACTGCTTAGAAATTCATCCATCCTTTGAGTACTTTCTTCATCTTTCTTAATCATCTCATTATGTTGTTGTTGAATTTTCACTTCATTCTTCAGTCTTTCATTCTCTTCTCCCAATTAACCAATGTCTTCCAGTTTTCTAGTAAGCTCACTATTCACTTAGTTGAATTCCTAACTCATGATAACCATCTAATTGAAAATATAAAAATTATGCTTGGTGAGTCTCAGTATTTTAGATTCCTTTTCTTCCAACTTTTTAGTCATTTTTCTTTTATCTTCAATAGCCAAATTCCTTTCTTGTTCAACTTGTCTTTCATTGTTCATGACATCAATCATTCTTACCATTTGAGTCTCTTGACCGATTTGCATTACTTTCATTTGATCAGTAAGGTGTTGATTATTTTTAGATAGATCTTATATGGTTCCTTCATATGCATCAGATATACTTCTAGATCTAGATCCTTCAAATAGTTCATCTATCTCTTCTTCCTGATAATCAGTCTCATTATGTCAAAATGCCAATTCCTTCCTTTTGATCAGTAAATCTCTTATTTTTCTTTTTCTTCCTTGAATTATTCTATGAGAATCTACATTTGCAATTTTTTATTTTTAATAGTCTTTTCAAGCTTATACCTTTCCATCCTTAAGATCTTTTCTCTTCGGTAATTAAACTTCCTCAACAAGAGAACTATCTCTGATACCAATTGTTGGAATTATAGAAAGGTGTGTACTAAGAGGTGAGGGGTGAATCAATACCCTTAAAAAATTTCAATTTAATCTTTGTAAATATGTAATTCATTAACCAATTGTATCATTTGAATTCAACATACATCCAATAACACAACTGAAATGTAAATACATGCAATCTAATCATATGTATAAACATGAAACTCTGTACATATAACACATGTATTTTGGTATCACAGAAACCCTTGTTAGAAGGTAAAAAATGTGGTGGGGATGGAACCCATAAAGCTTCACTACCACAATAAATAAAGTTGTCGATTAAGGCTAGAAAGATTTGATCACTTTTGGTGATCTTACCTTGTTAGGAGTATTAATAAGATCAGCTAGATCTATCTGGTTGGAGGATTTTAACAATACAATTAAGTGTGCAATTGGTTAAGAGATTTTACAAAAGACTGTTAAGTCTACTTTTTTAAGAGATTTAAGTTCTTCTATAAAGGTTAAAAATAAAAATTTTAATTGATCTATAGATAGAAACTAATCTAGCCTGACTTTAGATCTGATGTGTTCTTATCTATTATCACCTCAATGTGATTAATCTATTCTTTGAATACTGCTCAGTAGCCTTCTATTTTTTATAAACTATATACTCTATCAATGCTTCAACATAACCCCTTTATATCTTTAGATGTCTCCCAATGGAAGCTAGTTCATGTGTGTTACTTGTTACAGTGACATCTTTACAATTCTTATATCAAAATAATTTGACCTAATTAGGGTTTGTGATACTATCTAAGAAAACCTAAGATCAATGGCTCAAATGAATAACCTAGATCATCTTTACATAGGAATCATCAATAATTAAATGATTACATCCATATTTAATTTCATCTTGATCTTGGTAAACCATTTTATGATCAGTGTAAACCATTTACCTTGTAGTTTATACCATTACAAACTGCTATGTTGTTTCTTGCTTCACTCAGTGTACAATGCATTCATCATTCGTTATTTAAGTGATGTTTGGTACATATGAATGCTTGGGACTACTATGCTCATTACTTGGTAATCATCTAATTCGGTATGATTACTCAGTCAAAACTGTATTCGGTTAGTGTAGTATTATGCCATGTATTCTACTCGGTGTGTCTACTCTGTATGTTGACCGACTAGCCTATCTTGTCTCCTTTACCAACTATATGAATGAATGATACTAATGAAAACTCTTAGTGCACTTAGGAGTAACAAAAATATCTTAATCAAGTGGACTTAACAATCTTATTATAGCAGCCAAAATGATGAAATGTGTTTAGATAGTAGCTTGTTGTCTTGTTGTCCTTTTGTTGTCCATTGTCTTTTGTGTTAGCATGTGTAAAAAATTTCATGGCTCCTGGCCTCTTCCCCTGGTCCCTACAGCATTTTTCCTGGTCTCTAGCCTAGAAACCCTAGTTGAAAATTCAAATAACTAGCCATTGCGTGGAAACTAATTCAAAATTGGCCTAGCTTTACCATGCCCTGTTCTATTTCCATGTTAATTTTTGGGCCACATAAATCCTAATATGCATGTGTTAATTAAAAGACCACTTTACATATGTTCACGGTTAGGTTTTTTCATGTCCAGCAGGATCCCCTTTTAATATTTTCCTAAATCCTATAGTTTCCCCGCCAAAATATTTCCTAAGTCTTAAGCCTTTATTTTGTGTGGCTGTCACTTGTTCGCAAGACTCCAGGCTATCAAAAGGTTCTGACATGTGAACTAGTGATTGCTTGACATCTGTCCCAATGGGTCCAGCCTCTTGTTACCCTTTCTCATCTATGGTTGGCATGTGATCGCAAGGAATATTCTTTCCCCTTGCGATCATGCGCTCGTCGTCCGATCTTCTAGGCAGTAAGTCTTCAGTGGGTCCATTATCAGGTCAGGCCACCATGGTGCTTTCTCATTGGTCATGTCAGTGATTAGATGGACTTGTTGTCAGGTGGTCCCGGTATCTCTATGACCTTTTGATCCTATGGTTGTCATGTGATCACATGGAATCTTTCTAGTCCATGCAATCATGCCACAACCATTGATTTGGAATAAAGGGAGGTGGTCCCGGTGTCAGACATAGTGGATTGGGCATGTTCTCATTGGTCCAAGTGTGCTGAAGTGGATGTGTTAGTGGGTCCACTGGTCTCAGGAGAGTTAATAGACTGCAAGATCTGACGGTGGTCGTAATACCATTTATTGAAGGTGCACATACTTTATGCTAGCGATTTTGCAACGACCGTCTGATGCGAAGACAAGGAAAATTTTGTGACATGTTCCCCGTGTCTGACAAAGATGACGTGGGAGATTTTCAGTGGTCTGCATGTTGCTGACTATGTTGTGTTAGTGGGTCCACATTTTTTCAGGGAGGTTGATGTGCCAACAGATCTATGGCTGGCATGAGATCGCAAGGAATATTCTTCTCCCTTTCGATCATGCACCCACCGTTGATATTCACTAAAGGGGAAGCTTTGTGGTGGGTCTTGGGTACTTCGTGGCACTAAGTTGCTCACTTTTGATTGGTCATTGGTGTGGTGAGGTGGTGGTTGACTTGTCGGGGGATCCCACGGACATTTTTAAAGAGTTATTATGAGCCACCCGATCTACTGGGAAAAATACAATATCGACGGTCATGTTTTAAAAGTCTTCTGTCATGACCATTTTATTTCAAATTCAAATTTTCAAATTTTCTTGAGACATTTCCAGTGACAGAAAGGACTATTTTTAATTGCTTTTGAGGCTGGATTTGATTTTTTTGGTGGCGTTGGTGGTTGCAGTGTGGTTCAGGTTCCCATGATCAAATTGTAGGGGGGTTTGTACCATGTGGGGATGGATAAAATTGGTGGCTCAAGGTGTTTTGTAGGTTTGATCAGATCGGTTTGTATAGTTAAATTTATGATTTTCTTGTACTGCTCAGAGATTTTTCTCATTCATGAAGATCTTCCTTAGATTTGACCGACCAGTACTTGGTTTTCCCTCCAAGATTTTTGATTTTCTATTGTAATTAGGGTTGGTGTAGTTGTTGGAACCCTAACCCTAGTCATCCGAAGCTTGATGCATCCTTTTAGGATTCCAAGATGACTAGGGATTATAAATGGAGTTGTGTTAGTTATTTTAGAGGTTTCGGTTTCTGCCTTTTTAGGAGAATTGGTTCCAAGAAAGGTTTTGTCCTATAGATTTTCTCCTTCTCTCTACATATAGGGTGTTCTTTCTTCCTTTGTTGGTTCAGAGAATATAATACATATTGTAATTGATTTGTCTCATATATGAGGACTCAATTTATTCTTACTGTTATTAAGCTATCTCCATTTGAATTTTAAACTCATTGATCAATACATCAAGTATGTTTTATTTTTTTATTGTAATTCTTATGTGTTTGCAGTAGAGTTGTCTTCATAGAGATAACTAGTTTAGGATTAGTTTTCATGTATGTATGATCTGAGGTGTCAAAGATATGTCATGCTTGTCTTCCAGTGGATGCTAGTTAATGTATTATCTATTTATAGGTCTCTTCTAAGGGGAGGGTTAAAAGCCTTTGGATGGGTAATAACATACTTGGATACACAAGTGGGTTGTTGAAGTGAGGTTTGGTCATGGTGTGTGATTGATGTTAGGCATCAACATATTTTGAATATATTGTCTCCTTGTTTCATAGCTTTCTATTGCAATAGGGTATTTAACTCTGTGGCCCATTGGACAAGGCACTAGTCTATGAGGGACTTAGGGTATCTCACGGGTCCTTTCAACCCATCATTAAATCATTTACATTCAATTCCATCCTTTCCCTTTCATGTTATTAGAAATAGGTCTCTGGTTTTCATACTCACTCTATGCAAGTAGGGCTATTGCATGAGATCTTGGTTTCATTGAGGTCCAGGATACCTATAGGGGTTTGAGAACCATTCCACAGTTAGTTACCTATAGGCCTGTAGTGTTACATAAGTTGTATGTGTGTGTAGATAAGACAATACCTCCCTAAGTGATGTGGAGCTCAAAGAAGGAGGATTCCTTTCAATCCTCATCAATTTGACTATTTTCTTGTCAAACTTGAGTGCCTACCCTGAGAATCAAGCCCATATATTGATTAAAGTTTGGTCCTACAAGGAAAATCTCCAACAAACTGGTGACTCTACTGGGGAGAGTCTAGAAAAGAGTCAGAAAAACAAACAAGCATTTGCTAAATCTTCTCACTAAGTGTTGAGTGGCAGCTATGATTTCTCTATTTGATCAGTGCATCTACTGATAAACAGTGCCTATTTACTTGGTAGAGTTTTGTGTTGATTGGCAGAAGAAATAAGAACAAGTGCATTAATTTCCTCTCTAAGGAGGTGGCGACTCTACACAACAAAGAATCTGATGGAGCTTCAGGGTGAGCTCTAGATCTGCCCTGCCTTCCTGTCAACAAAGTCTTCTGCTACAAAACTCTCAAGTACTTTTCAAGGTCTAAATGTTTCCTCATTAAGTGATCAAGCACTAAGAAAAGGATAAGGTGTAAGTAGAGGTTTGCATACTTCAAGTTTTTAGTTGCATCTCTACAAAATTGTATGGAAGTATTGCATTAAGTCTGATGGGAAAGCTTGAGGAGGAGCTTGCTTTCCTTGAGCAAGGCATCCTTAGGGATTGCATGTCATTGATGAGCTTGAAAGTAGGATGTAGAAAGGATCTATCCATATCTTTTTTCTATGATAGATTTTGAGATGTATATAATGAGCTTCCTGATGATGTTGAGTTTTCAGAATTAGAGTTCATTGGTGTATTCTTGGATCTTTGTTTTCATGAGTCAACTAGTTGGTCAAATACATTGTGGGAAGAGTATTATATATGTATCAGAGATTGGATTCTTAGTGATGACAGCCTTGGGCTTGATGATGCACTTGGGGTTATGTCCTTAAGTGCTGATAATTGGAGTGATGAAGATAGTGAGGTTGTGGTGTCTTCATATGAGTTAGATGCAACATGGGAAGAAAAAAGTGATGATGGAAGTGAACATTCTTTGGATAGTGAAGATTTTGAGGGTGATTCATCCTCAAGGTATGAAGACAAAGAAACAATATTTCATTATGATATCAATGAGGCAGAGCATGAAGATTTGGACAAAGTGTTATTTGATGGGTCTCTTTTGAATAACAAGGACATAATCATGGATACTACATGCTTGGTAGGTGATGATGACTATGAATGTTCATGTTGTTCTAACTTTTCTTCATATGTTGTAAGTCTCCATGAGGTTGAAATGGGTAGTGAACTTAAAGTGTTCCCCAATGCTTTATATAATGAAGAGTTTGATGATTATCAGCCCATTTTTTGTCATGATGTTCAACAAGGTGTATTTCATGGAGTTTTCAATCCTTTGTTTGAAGGACACATGGTGATTTCAGATTTATTTGAATCAAGATGTTTTTCTTTTTCCATCTGTGATAAAGTTTTAAGTGATGATGTTGCATCCTGTTCATCAGAAGGTTGTGGAATAGTTGAAGAATTTGGTAATAATCACATTTGTGAACATGAGTTTGACTATTCATTTGAGTTCCAACCGGTTGCACCTATGGAAATGCAAGGTCAGGGTATAAATGAAGCCTTTCAACAAGTAGAGTATGAGTTTTTTGTGTTTCCAATTGATAGCATACATGAATCAGTAGAAAAGAATAGGTTTTTATCTGATGGTACTGTTCATAGGTATGATGAGTCTTTTCTTCATAGTGAGCAAAATAAAGGGAGTGCCAAAAAATTTTACATGCACTATGAAGATAGTTACTTTGTTCTACCTGATAGGCTGGTTGGAAATGTTGACACGCCTAGTGAAACAACTAAAAATGAAATATCTGGTATGCCTCATGAAGGAAGAAATGAAAACCAAATTTTTGATAGAGGCAAAGACTAACTCAAGTTGGATGTTGCAGGTTTTTTTCTAAAAATGTACACTCTATATAGTTTTTTCCTTTCATATTGTGGTTTTCCCTTCCTATTTTCCTTGGTGTGTTCCATGTGTTTTTTGAGGTCTCTGTGCCCTTTTCCAGAAGGTGGTCTACTTTTCCCAAAGATCTGGATCCTTGCTATGCCTGTAGGACGCATACATCCCCAACTAGAGCCACTGTTAGCATGTGTAAAAAATTTCATGGCTTTTGGTCTCTTCCCCTAGTCCCTACAGTGTTTTTCCTAGTCTCTGGCCTAGAAACCCTAGTTGAAAATTCAAATAACTAGCCGTTAGGTGGAAACTAATTCAAAATTGGCCTAGCTTTACCATGCCCTATTCTATTTCCATGTTACCTTTTTGGGCCACTTAAATCCTAATACGCATGTGTTAATTAAAAGACCACTTTACATATGTTCACGGTTAGGTTTTCTCATGTCTGGTGGGATCCCCTTTTAATATTTTCCTAAATCCTATAGTTCCCCCACCAAAATATTTCCTAAGTCTTAAGCCTTTGTTTCATGTGGTTGTCACTTGTTCACAAGACTGCAGGCTATCAGAAGGTTCTGACATGCGAACCGGTGACTGCTTGACATCTATCCCAGTGGGCCCAGCCTCTTGTTACCCTTTCTCATCTAGAGCTGACACATGATTGCAAGGAATATTCTTTCCCCTTGTGATCATGTGCCCGTCATCCGATCTTATAGGAAGTAAGTATTTAGTGGGTCCATTACTAGGTCAAGCCACCATGGTGCTTTCTCATTGGTCACATCAGTGATTAGATAGACTTATTGTTAGGCAGGGTCAGTATCTCTGTGACCATTTGATCCTGTGGTTTTCATGTGATCGCATGGAATCTTTCTAGGCCATGCGATCATGTGACAACTGTCAATTTGGAATAAAGGGAGGTGATCCTGGTGTGAGATGTAGCTGATTAGGCATGTTCTCATTCATCCAAGTGTGCTAAAGTGGATGTGTCAGTGGGTCCACTCGTCTCAAGGGAGTTAATACACTACAAGATCTGATGGTGGTTGTAATACCATTTATTGAAGGTGCACATGCTTTATGGCAGCGCTTTTGCGATGACCGTCCGATGTGAAGACAAGGAAAATTTTGTGACATGTTCCCGGTGTCTGACAGAGATGATGTAGGAGATTTTTAGTGGTCCGCGTGTTGCTGACTATGTTGTGTCATTGGGTCCATGTTTTTTCAAGGAGGTTGACATGCCGACAGATCTATGGCTGGCGCATGATCGCAAGGAATATTCTTCTCCCTTGGGATCATGCGCCCACTATTGATATTCACTAAAGGGTAAGCTTCGCGGTGGGTCCTAGGTACTTCGTGGCACTGAGTTGCTCACTTTTGATTGGTCATTGGTGTGGTGAGGTGGTGGTTGACTTGTCAGGAGGTCCCACAGACATTTTTAAAGAGTTATTATGAGCCACCCGATCTGCCGAGAAAAATATAGTATCGACGGTCATGTTTTAAAAGTCTTCTGTCATGACTGTATTATTTCAAATTCAAATTTTCAAATTTTTCTGAGATATTTCCAATGATAGAAAGGACTGGTTTTAATTTCTTTTGAGGTTGGATTTGATTTGTTTGGTGGTGTCGGTGGTTGCAGTGTGGTCCAGGTTGCCATGATCAAATTGCAGGGGGGTTTGTACCATGTGGTGATGGATATTTTGGTGGCTCAAGGCATTTTTTAGGTCTAATCAGATCGGTTTGTATGGTGAAATTTATGATTTTCCTATACTTCTCAAAAAAATTTCACATTCATGAAGATAATCCTTAGATTTGATAAACCTGTACTTGGTTTTCCCACCAAGATTTTTGATTTTCTATTGTAATTAGGGTTGGTGTAGTTGTTGGAACCCTAACCCTAATCATCTGAAGCTTGATGCATCATTTTAGGATTCCAAGATGACTAGGGATTATAAATGGAGTTGTGTTAGTTGTTTTAGGGGTTCCGGTTTTTGCCTTTTTAGGAGAATTAGTTTCAAGAAAGGTTTTGTCCTGTAGATTTTCTCCTTCTCTTTACATATAGGGTGTTCTTTCTTCCTTTGTTGGTTCAGAGAATATAAGAATATAATACATATTGTAATTGATTTGTCTTATGTATGAGGACTCAATTTATTCTTACTGTTACCAAGCTATCTCCATTTGAATTTTAAACTCATTAATTAATACATCAAGTATGTTTGATTTTTCTATTGTAATTCCTATGTGTCTACAGTAGAGTTGTCTTCATAGAGATAACTGGTTTAGGATTAGTTTTCATGTATGTATCAGCTGAGGTGTCAAAGATATGTCATGCTTGTCTTCCAGTGGATGTTGGTTAATGTATTATCTGTTTATAGGTCTCTTCTAAGGGGAGGGTTAAAAGCCTTTGGATGGGTAATAACATACTTGGATACATAGGTGGGTTGTTGAAGTGAGGTTTGGTCATGGTGTGTGATTAATGTTAGGCATCAACATATTTTGAATATATTGTCTCCTTGTTTCATAGCTTTCTATTGCAATGGGATATTTGACTCTATGGCCCATTGGACAAGGCAATGGTCTATGAGGGACTTAGGGTATCTCAGGGGTCCTTTCAACCCATCATTAAATCATTTACATTCAATTCCATCCTTTCCCTTTTATGTTGTTAGAAATAGGTCTCTGGTTTTCATACTCACTCTATGCAAGTAGGGCTATTGCATGAGATCTTGGTTTCATTGAGGTACATGATACCTATAGGGGTTTGAGAACCATTCCACAGTCAGTTACCTACAGGTCTGTAGTGTGACATAAGTTGTATGTGTGTGTAGATAAGGCAATACCTGCTTGAGTGATGTGGAGCTCAAAGAAGAAGGAGGATTCCTTTCAATCTTCATCAATTGGACTATTTTCTTGTCAAACTTGAGTGCCTACCCTCAAAATCAAGCCCATCTATTGATTCAAGTTTGGTCCTGCAAGCAAAAGCTCCAACAAACTGGTGACTCTACTGGGGAGAGTCTAGAAAAAAGTAGGATCAACAAACAAGCATTTGCTAAATCTTCTCACTAAGTGTTGAGTGGCAGCTCTGATTTCTCTGTTTGATCAGTGCATCTTCTGATAGATAGTGCATGTTTACTTCACGGAGTTTCATGTTGATTGGAAGAAGCAACAAGAACAAGTGCATTACTTTCCTCTCCAAGGAGGTGGCGACTCTACACAACAAAGAATCTGATGGAGCTTCAGAGTGAGCTTTAATCTGCCCTGCCTTCCAGTCAACAAAGTCTTCTGCTAGAAAACTCTCAGGTACTTTTCAAGGTCTAAATGTTTCGTCATTAAGTGATCAAGCACTAAGAAAAGGATAAGGTGTAAGTAGAGGTTCGCATACTTCAAGTTTTTAGTTGCATCTCCAAAATTGTATGGAAGTATTGCATTAAGTCTGATGGGAAAGCTTGAGGAGGAGCTTGCTTTCCTTGAGCAAGGAATCCTTAGGTATTGTGTAATACCCCTCTAACCCTAATATAAGTTTTGTGTTTTTGAAAGAATTAAGATACTTCGATGTTTTCTTACAGCTTAAGTTGTACATGATACTTGTTTGATCTATTCCTATAGTTGTTTATAATAATTTCATAAGCTAGTACTCAATGATTCTAATATCAAACATACTATCTAAAGGTATCATTTTTGTATGTATTTATCTCCATGTATGTATTGAGTACCTTCAAGACCTTTATGAACATAGTAAGGATGTTATATGATATGTACTTGATAGATATATATAGGTGGTTATTTATATTTTTTTCTATTAAGGTTACTTTGGATGAATCTTGTATCTCACTTGATGATTTGATTATGTTGATTTATTATTAGTATTGATAAGAGACTAACACAATGCTTGAGATTCTAACCTTCGTTATGATGATGCTACATGCTTTGAGTGTATATATATACATGATGTGTTTTCATGATTTAGGATGAAGTTGTAGTTACTCATATAGCTGAGGTCCACATGATGTATCGATCCTGGTCATCTGTCTGCAATGTTTTCTTTTACATGTATATCCGTGCATATGTATTTCTTCTTTGTGATGCAGGCTTGCAAGTACTGGGCATCAACTTCACCTAGCTTCACAGGTCTGAGCATGCCCTCAAATCCTCGATGGTTATTGTTATGGAGATAGTACTAAGGCCCCTACATGAGTCTTCCTTTGTCATTTTTCCAATTTGGGAATATTAGGGTTCCTTCTTTGTCAGTCAACCTTTGGGTCAAAAACCCAGATCCAACGCACCCGGTTGGGCATGGTTGTAGTTAGTGCCTTGTAGCCACTTGAATTCATTTGGTTGTATGATTTGTTTACTCATTTTATTTATTTCTCCTTCTTGGTATGATTCTTAGTTAATCTTTCTATGTTGTGTTTCAAGAGTTTGGCTTGACTTTCCTTGTTGACTTTGGTTGACCTTATTTGATCTTATGGTTTTCTCGATATGTTTCATAGTTGATTTTTATGGCCTTTTTTGATGATTAGATTTATTTTGAGGTAGTTGATTTTATTCTACCTCAGTGTTATATCCTATAGTAATTATAAATAGGTAATAATATTGTGATCTATTACTTCATAATCTTATAGATTATAGTGTTTGGTATTTGGCATGTATCTATATAAATATAAATATATATATATATATATATATAGAAATATATATATGGGTGCACACACACACACACACACACACACACACATATATATATATATAATTTATATGTGATTATATGTTAATTATTGTAGATATTGTTGATGGTGTATATTTTGGGATTAATGTAAAGTATAATATTATTAATAATTAAATATTAAATAATGCAAGGTATATTATTCTCAATTGTTAATTATTAATAATGAGGATAGGTTATATATATAGCTATTGATGTAATTAATGATGGCATATGCATATTTGTTAGGATAATATTACATATGTGTATGAATGAATACAAATAATCTTTTATTGTATATTTGAGTAATATAGTTGTATGATATTAAGTTATTTTATAATACCCTTTAGTTAAGAGTTAGTTGGGAGTTGGTTACTTTTCCTCTTAACCTTTGAAAATCTATTTATATGCACTACTTTCTCATTTGAAGGGAGGATATTTTGAGGCTGAAGCATTGAGGAGAGGATGGCCTTACTTTTCATGAAGATTTTGGAGAGAAAACTTGGAGATGTGAGGGAGAGTTTGTAAGCATATGTCTTTAAGAATTTTTGGTTATCTTTGCTTTTGGGAGAGAGACATTTTTGTGAGAATTTCAGTAGTTGAGAGAGGGATTCTTTGCTGTGGAATTATTTCTTTTTTTCATGGAGATCTCTGAAAGTGGATAGGGTTTGAAGGATGCATCTCAAGTTTGGATTTGTCTTCTCTTTTGTTTCCTTCTTCGATTCAACCTTCGTAGGACATGAGGTATGGATTGAATATTTTAGTTACTTTATGTCTCTGATAGATTATGGATCTATTTATATATTATCATTATTTATTATATCTTTACTTTTAATTTCTATGGTTATTTTAAAGTTTTGAGTTTTTGTTTGTAATAATTGGCATGTGTTTTCATAGGGTTTTTAGCAACCCATTTTTGGAGATCTATTATTATAATAATTTAAATTGCATCTTGGGTTTTACTAAATTTATTTTTTTGAAGTAAAATTCACATATATAAAATGGGTATCTCTCTGATTTTATTTTTAGGGTCGAATTAATGCCTTATTTTTGACATTTTGGCAGACTATGCCTGTCCATTCTTGATTCTGAATTTTTTGTCAAATGTATTCATATGCTACAGGCTGATATGATCAGATAAAAGTCTGAATTTGATATTAGAGATTCTCCTAAGTCTTATATTTCATTTCCAATTGGTTTGGTCAATTTTAATTATGTTTTGTGAAAATTACAACCATTTTAGTGAAGGCAGGTCTGAACCCTAACCAGAATTTTTTGTTTTAAACCAGAAGTCATAACTTTCTTTCCCACCGTTGGATCTTCCTAAAAATCAAATTTAGAAAGTCCATAATTATGTTATAAAAATCTCCACCAAAGTGATTTCCTTTATTATTATTTTTGTGGAAGATATGTTTGACTGTTCTATGATGACTATTCTTTGCATTTAATCCTTGCTTGAAATAATTCAGTTTAAGAACATCATTAAGTTTTAAGGTTTCGTATGGTTACCAGAGGCTTTTAGAAGTTGTTTTTGGTTAATTGGATCTATTTATACTCTGAATATATTTATAATATCACTTTTATGTCTTCTTATATGCTTGGAACATTCTGAATGCCATATTGGGTTTAGGGTTGTCAAGTGGACTAGGGACAACATATGTTTTCCTAAACTTAATCAAATGTTGTTATGGAATTGATATGAATTCTTGATGATGAATCTATTATGTTCTTATGATTCTTATATGTATGTTAGGGAACCTAAGTACACTAGGTGAGTGGCTCATAGTGAAAGGTCGGGGCCCTAAGTGGCTAGTACCAGGATAACCTACTATGAGTTATTTAATCAAGTGATAACCTAAATAAATGAATTGGGAATGGGAGATTATTGGAATGGGAAATTACACACTAATCAAGATTAATTGTGCCTCACTCATGCCTTTAGTGCTAGTAAAGACTAAGGATGGGAGTGGGAGAAGGTACCTATGCGTAGGTACGACTGGATGACCTTGTCTGTACGAGAGGCATTCGGTTCCGCATGTGCCTACTTGGGGGCCAAGGCCAAGAGTGGCTAGTACCAGGACAACCCAAGGGGTGAGGGCTATGTGATGACACTCACCTGGCTTGTAGCTTAGAGTCTCTACTAAATTTGATCATGCCGCTGGTAGTCCTTGTGGTCTTGTCTTTTCTTTTGTGTTGTGACTTTGGGGAAATTTTATCACCACCTTAGGAATTTCCTATTTGTTACCTCTTGTATGGGCCTTTGGTTCTATCTCCTAGCTTGGGGGAGTGGGCCTATTGGTTCCACGTGGTTAGGTGGTTAATATTTATATCGAGGTATTGATCGTGATTCTTTGGATGATCTTAGCACATATTCCTTTCCAGATCTACAGTTGAAGATTTCTTATTGGATATTTTAATATGTTGAGATGTACTTATGTATCTGTATTCATGTAATTTTAATCTCCTAAAAGGAGTCTTTTAGTATTGATGTAATCTCAATTCAAAGCAATGCTAAGGGAATGGGTAGTTCTAGGTAAAAGAAAGGGAAAAGAATGTGGAATATTGGACATGTTACTAGCATTAAAAGAAAGTGTTTATGTTATTTCTCCTATCCTCTTATGTTGTCCATATGTAAAGGAAATAATCTTAAATATAATTATATATAACGATGTATCACAAAAATAATGTATTCTCTCTTGATGAAAGGATCCAAGGAAATTATTGAGAAATGATAGGTTAGTGATTAGAATTATTAACAATGAATGGTTATGAAACAATGCAATAAAATAGTAACTTGATTATAATGTTAATACTTGGTTCATGTTAATGAAGTACCTAAGATAATGCCTACCTTAATGAATATTAATCTCTTACCTAAATTATTAGAGAAAAGTGATATAAAAGATAGTAGATGTAGATGAAATCAATATGAATTTATGGAATGAGTTGATAAAAGGAATAATGATGTTGGATGATTAACCTATGTTTAATAAAAGAAATAAGTTAGGGACATTTAAATTGGTGCATTAAAATGAATGTAGATCTTTTAAGCTCATGATTCTGTGAATATCTTATGCATGTAAATGGTTTATATGATGTTGGTTTAGTAGTGACGTTAGGGAACCCGGGAGGACTTAAGTTGTATAAATCTTACATTCAAGTAGTAGAAAATTATTTCTTCTTTAATAAATATGAAGTGTAATGATGAATATTATTCTAGTTAAAATTAAAAAAAATTAAAAAATTCACTACTTGCATTTTGTAGAGGTTTTATGTCTTGTCCTCTTGGGTTGCCTAGCGGGACATTACATCTGGTATCAGAGCCAGGTTTCTACATTGGGAACTCTGGGACTCATAGCTCACCTATGCATAACCTTGAGTATCTTCACTTTTTCTCTTTTTTTATTATGTTGTTATGCTAAAACTTGAATCTTAGGAAACGAAGGCTACATTTCGTGTTCTTATGTTGTATTTTCTGACAAGGGCACACCTATTCCTCTATGATTGAGTTATATTCTAACAATTACTTATGTTTTTGCATAATGAGATCAATGATGTATTAAGTGGATGTTTCCTATAATATTAATGGAATGGCGAAGAATTCTTGAGACTTGTGTTTGTTTTCTTGAAAGGTACTGGTATCCCTAGAAGGGTCAAAAGTTAAAGGATATTAAATATTTTGAATCTTAATTATGGTAGTAGATAATATTACCCCTTGATCCTACCTATAATATATTGTTGTGCACTCTATCTTCTTACAAATACCTAGTTGAATTTTATCCTACTCAAGGTATCTTAGAAATAGATTTTTTTTGGATCTTTAAAGAATGAAATGATTGTGGTAGTACTTGATAGGACTGATAGGGCAAATAATAGATTACATGGCTAATAATATGTACCTAGGAAAGAAGTGAAAATAATAATAATAATAATAAATAAATAAATTAGGAACAAATAATTTACTGTCATATGCATTTCTCTCTCTCTTTCTCTCTCCCCTCTTAAGAAATAAGTTTTGCATGACTAAAATTGTTTAGACAAGGCAATAATATATTAAGAAAATTTGTAAATACTCAATTAGGAAACCCTTGGGTGAAGGACCTATGTCCCCAAGATTTTATCATAGGCTATAATTCACATTTTCATTTAGGAAGAGGAATTTTTATCCCTATCTTGGTAAGAAGTTATATCGTTTCTACATATCTTATTAAATTACACAAAAAGGATTTAAGATAACATAATCAAGAAATTCTAGGGAAGAGTATGTGCCATGATGAATTATCTGTACTAATGATGGAAGTTGGTTTTATTAAATATATGTCTTGCAAAATGCCTAGTGAATAGTTAGGATCCTAGATGGGTATTTTGGAAACAAATTCATGTTTTGTATACATTGTGATCAACACCATAGTAGTAAGAAATTAACAACATTAAGTGATTGAACAACTATAAATAAGGAGTTGTTGTGGTAAATAAATGTTATATAAATGTACCTTACTCAATTTCTACTTAGAACTGATGTTATCTCAAAATTTTAAAGTGTATGAGGGTAATGTTTCAAATAGGTAAAGGGTAGAAATTAAAGTTATGTACAGTAGTTAATGTTATTAATTTAGATGTTGTGGTTATGAAGATAGTAGTAAGACTCGTATACTTCTTTTTCTCTTGATGGATCTATGATCGTTATGAAATAAAGAATTTGAAATAACTCTTAAGTAAATGCTATATGGAAACCTCCTGACATGCAAATTAGGGAAAAGTGCATATATAAATAGTAAGCTTTAAGAAGGGATCCCAACTTAATGAATAATGGTGCAATAAATTGTAAATTGTTTAGATCTCCTCTAGGGTGTGAATGTGTTTTTGGAAATCAAGCACTACAACTATTATGAAAGATGACTTAGAATATGTATATTGTAAAATTTGTGTGTCCTATGTCATTGGAATTCTACTTAAAGCTTTGATGGAAAGGAATATTTCTTATAAAACTATGTGTTAATGAAAATGGTAAGTTTCAAGTATCTAGATTGTTTTATTTTCATGATTACAAAAGTAAATAAAAATTATTTGATGTATTTCTTTCATGATCATAACAAATATAAACATTACATACCTCTCTATGTTTGGTATTCATAGCTTGTAAGGGACACAAATTTTGGACCCTATTTGTAATAACGTCTCACAAGTTGTATTATGTAGGGTTAGATTATGTCTCAAAAAGGAAAATATATCATAAATTCTTTCTTTTTTTTATACTGGTTACCATGGATAGGAACTTTGATATTGTGAAAGGAAGTGATAATCTTAGTTGGTAAAACATGCAATTTCCTAATATATTGATATTAGTGAGTAAACATGAATACCTTAGAGTTTCTACTTGATAACAATAATTTTGTTGTAATTTCAAGTATCTTGTTAACAAACTTACTGCATAAAGTGATAGAATCACATAGGTAATTCTTTTTGAAAGTCATTACTAATTGAATTGAAATAATCTACACTAAAGTTGTAATAAGATAGGATTTACCAAAACTCTTGATAGGAGAAGAATGTGTGCAGTCATTAAATTAGGTTCTAGAATAGTAATAATATAATTCTGTTAGATAATGTGTGATATATAGTTCACATTCCCGACTTCCAGGAGTAAGTTGAATCTTAGTGGGGGAGGATGTAATACCCCTCTAACCCTAATATAAGTTTTGTGTTTTTGAAAGAATTAAGATCCTTCGATGTTTTCTTACAGCTTAAGTTGTACATGATACTTGTTTGATCTATTCCTATAGTTGTTTATAATAATTTCATAAGCTAGTACTCAATGATTCTAATATCAGACATACTATCTAAAGGTATCATTTTTGTATGTATTTATCTCCATGTATGTATTGAGTACCTTCAAGACCTTTATGAACATAGTTAGGATGTTATATGATATGTACTTGATAGATATATATATAGGTGGTTATTTATATTTTCTTCTATTAAGGTTACTTTGGATGAATCTTGTATCTCACTTGATGATTTGATTATGTTGATTTATTATTAGTATTGATAAGAGACTAACACAATGCTTGAGATTCTAACTTTCGTTATGATGATGCTACATGCTTTGAGTGTATATATATACATGATGTGTTTTCATGATTCAGGACGAAGTCATAGTTACTCACATAGCTGAGGTCCACATGATGTATCGATCCTGGTCATCTGTTTGCAATGTTTTCTTTTACATGTATATCCGTGCATATGTATTTCTTCTTTGTGATGCAGGCTTGCAGGTATCGGGCATCAACTTCACATGGCTTCACAAGTCTGAGCATGCCCTCAAATCCTTGATGGTTGTTGTTATGGAGATAGTACTAAGGCCCCTACATGAGTCTTCCTTTGTCATTTTTCCAATTTGGGAATATTAGGGTTCCTTCTTTGTCAGTCAACCTTTGGGTCAAAAACCCAGATCCAACGCACCCGGTTGGGCATGGTTGTAGTTAGTGCCTTTTGGCCACTTGAATTCATTTGGTTGTATGATTTGTTTACTCATTTTATTTATTTCTCCTTCTTGGTATGATTCTTAGTTAATCTTTCTATGTTGTGTTTCAAGAGTTTGGCTTGACTTTCCTTGTTGACTTTGGTTGACTTTGTTTGATCTTATGGTTTTCTCGATATGTTTCATAGTTGATTTTTATAGCCTCTTTTGATGATTAGATTTATTTTGAAGCATGTGATTTTATTCTAGCTGTGTTATATCCTATAGTAATTATAAATAGGTAATAATATTGTGATCTATTACTTCATAATCTTATAGATTATAGTGTTTGGTATTTAGCATGTATCTATATATATATATATATATATAGAAATATATATATGGGTGCACACACACACACACACACACACACACACACACACAGATATATAATTTATATGTGATTATATGTTAATTATTGTAGATATTGTTGATGGTTTATATTTTGGGATTAATGTAAAGTATAATATTATTAATAATTAAATATTAAATAATGCAAGGTATATTATTCTCAATTGTTAATTATTAATAATGAGGATAGGTTATATATATAGATATTGATGTAATTAATGATGGCATATGCATATATGTTAGGATAATATTACATATGTGTATGAATGAATACAAATAATTTTTTATTATATATTTGAGTAATATAGTTGTATGATATTAAGTTATTTTATAATACCCTTTAGTTAAGAGTTAGTTGGGAGTTGGTTACTTTTCCTCTCAACCTTTAAAAATCTATTTATATGCACTACTTTCTCATTTGAAGGGAGGATATTTTGAGGCTGAAGCATTGAGGAGAGGATGGCCTTACTTTTCATGAAGATTTTGGAGAGAAAACTTGGAGATGTGAGGGAGAGTTTGTAAGCATATGTCTTTAAGAATTTTTGGTTATCTTTGCTTTTGGGAGAGAGACATTTTTGTGAGAATTTCAGTAGTTGAGAGAGGGATTCTTTGCTGTGGAATTATTTCTTTCTTTCATGGAGATTTCTGAAAGTGGATAGGGTTTGAAGGATGCATCTCAAGTTTGGAATTGTCTTCTCTTTTGTTTCCTTCCTTCTTCGATTCAACCTTCGTAGGACATGAGGTATGGATTGAATATTTTAGTTACTTTATGTCTCTGATAGATTATGGATCTATTTATATATTATCATTATTTATTATATCTTTACTTTTAATTTCTATGGTTATTTTAAAGTTTTGAGTTTTTATTTGTAAGAGTTGGCATGTGTTTTCCTAGTGTTTTTAGCAACCCATTTTTGGAGATCTATTATTATAATAATTTAAATTGAATCTTGGGTTTTACTAAATTTATTTTTTTGAAGTAAAATTCATAGATCTCAAATGGGTATCTCTCTGATTTTATTTTTAGGGTCGAATTAATGCCTTATTTTTGACATTTTGGCAGACTATGCCTATCCATTCTTGATTCTGAATTTTTTGTCAAATGTATTAATATGATACAGGCTGATATGATCAGATAAAAGTCTAAATTTGATATCAGAGATTCTCCTAAGTCTTATATTTTATTTCCAATTGGTTTGGTCAATTTTAATTATGTTTTGTGAAAATTAAAACCATTTTAGTGAAGGCAGGTCTGAACCCTAACCAGAATTTTCTGTTTTAAACCAGAAGTCATAACTTTCTTTCCCACCGTTGGATCTTCCTAAAAATAAAATTTAGAGAGTCCATAATTATGTTATCAAAATCTCCACCAAAGCAATTTCCTTTATTATTATTTTTGTGGAAGATATGTTTGACTGTTCTATGATGACTATTCTTTGCATTTAATCCTTGCTTGAAATAATTCAGTTTAAGAACATCATTAAGTTTTAAGGTTTCGTATGGTTACCAGAGGCTATTAGAATTTATTTTTGGTTAATTGGATCTATTTATACTTTGAATATATTTATAATATCACTTGGATGTCTTCTTATATGCTTGGAACATTCTGAATGCCATATTGGGTTTAGGGTTGTCAAGTGGACTAGGGACAACATATGTTTTCCTAAACTCAATCAAATGTTGTTATGGAATTGATATGAATTCTTGATGATGAATCTATTATGTTCTTATGATTCTTATATGTATGTTATTGAACCTAAGTACACTAGGTGAGTGGCTCATAGTGAGGGGTCGGGGCCCTAAGTGGCTAGTACCAGGATAACCTACTATGAGTTATTTAATCAAGTGATAACCTAAATAAATGAATTGGGAATGGGAGATTATTGGAATGGGAAATTACACACTAATCAAGATTAATTGTGCCTCACTCATGCCTTTAGTGCTAGTAAAGACTAAGGATGGGAGTGGGAGAAGGTACCTATGCGTAGGTACGACTGGATGACCTTGTCTGTACGAGAGGCATTCGGTTTCGCATGTGCCTATTTGGGGGCCAAGGCCAAGAGTGGCTAGTACCAGGACAACCCAAGGGGTGAGGGCTATGTGATGACACTCACCTGGCTTGTAGCTTAGAGTCTCTACTAAATTTGATCATGCCGCTGGTAGTCCTTGTGGTCTTGTCTTTTCTTTTGTGTTGTGACTTTGGGGAAATTTTATCACCACCTTAGGAATTTCCTATTTGTTACCTCTTGTATGGGCCTTTGGTTCAATCTCCTAGCTTGGGGGAGTGGGCCTATTGGTTCCACGTGGTTAGGTGGTTAATATTTATATCGAGGTATTGATCGTGATTCTTTGGATGATCCTAGCACATATTCCTTTCCAGATCTGCAGTTGAAGATTTCTTATTGGATATTTTAATATGTTGAGATGTACTTATGTATCTGTATTCATGTAATTTTAATCTCCTAAAAGGAGTCTTGTAGTATTGATGTAATCTCAATTCAAAGCAATGCTAAGGGAATGGGTAGTTCTAGGTAAAAGAAAGGGAAAAGAATGTGGAATATTGGACATGTTACTAGCATTAAAAGAAAGTGTTTATGTTATTTCTCCTATCCTCTTATGTTGTCCATATGTAAAGGAAATAATCTTAAATATAGTTATATATAACGATGTATCACAAAAATAATGTATTCTCTCTTGATGAAAGGATCCAAGGAAATTATTGAGAAATGATAGGTTAGTGATTGGAATTATTAATAATGAATGGTTATGAAACAATGCAATAAAATAGTAACTTGATTATAATGTTAATACTTGGTTCATGTTAATGAAGTACCTAGGATAATGCCTACCTTAATGAATATTAATCTCTTACCTAAATTATTAGAGAAAAGTGATATAAAGGATAGTAGATGTAGATGAAATCAATATGAATTTATGGAATGAGTTGATAAAAGGATATTAGAGATTCTCCTAAGTCTTATATTTTATTTCCAATTGGTTTGGTCAATTTTAATTATGTTTTGTGAAAATTAAAACCATTTTAGTGAAGGCAGGTCTGAACCCTAACCAGAATTTTCTGTTTTAAACCAGAAGTCATAACTTTCTTTCCCACCGTTGGATCTTCCTAAAAATAAAATTTAGAGAGTCCATAATTATGTTATCAAAATCTCCACCAAAGCAATTTCCTTTATTATTATTTTTGTGGAAGATATGTTTGACTGTTCTATGATGACTATTCTTTGCATTTAATCCTTGCTTGAAATAATTCAGTTTAAGAACATCATTAAGTTTTAAGGTTTCGTATGGTTACCAGAGGCTATTAGAATTTATTTTTGGTTAATTGGATCTATTTATACTTTGAATATATTTATAATATCACTTGGATGTCTTCTTATATGCTTGGAACATTCTGAATGCCATATTGGGTTTAGGGTTGTCAAGTGGACTAGGGACAACATATGTTTTCCTAAACTCAATCAAATGTTGTTATGGAATTGATATGAATTCTTGATGATGAATCTATTATGTTCTTATGATTCTTATATGTATGTTATCGAACCTATGTACACTAGGTGAGTGGCTCATAGTGAGGGGTCGGGGCCCTAAGTGGCTAGTACCAAGATAACCTACTATGAGTTATTTAATCAAGTGATAACCTAAATAAATGAATTGGGAATGGGAGATTATTGGAATGGAAAATTACACACTAATCAAGATTAATTGTTCCTTTCTCGTGCCTTTAGTGCTAGTAAAGACTAAGGATGAGAGTGGGAGAATGTACCTATGCGTAGGTATGACTGGATGACCTTGTCTGTACAAGAAGCATTCAGTTCCACATGTGCCTACTTGGGGGCCGGGGCCAAGAGTGGCTAGTACCAGGACAACCCAAGGGGTGAGGGATATGCAATGACACTCACCTAGCTTGTAGCTTAGAGTCTCTACCAAATTTGATCATGCCTCTGGTAGTCCTTGTGGTCTTCTTGTCTTTTCTTTTGTGTTGTGACTTTGGGAAAATTTTATCACCACCTTAGGAATTTCCTATTTGTTACCTCTTGTATGGGACTTTGGTTCTATCTCCTAGCTCGAGAGAGTGGGCCTATTGGTTCCACCTGGTTGGGTGGTTAATATTTATATTGAGGTATTGATCGTGATTCTTTGGATGATCCTAGCACATATTCCTTTCCAGATCTGTAGTTGAAGATTTCTTATTGGATATTTTAATATGTTGAGATGTACTTATGTATCTATATTCATGTAATTTTAATCTCCTAAAAGGAGTCTTGTAGTATTGATGTAATCTCAATTCAAAGAAATGCTAAGGGAATGGGTAGTTCTAGGTAAAAGAAAGGGAAAAGAATGTGGAATATTGGACATGTTACTAGCATTAAAAGAAAGTGTTTATGTTATTTCTCCTATCCTCTTATGTTGTCCATATGTAAAGGAAATAATCTTAAATATATTTATATATAACGATGTATCACAAAAATAATGTATTCTCTCTTGATGAAAGGATCCAAGGAAATTATTGAGAAATGATAGGTTAGTGATTGGAATTATTAATAATGAATGGTTATGAAACAATGCAATAAAATAGTAACTTGATTATAATGTTAATACTTGGTTCATGTTAATGAAGTACCTAGGATAATGCCTACCTTAATGAATATTAATCTCTTACCTAAATTATTAGAGAAAAGTGATATAAAAGATAGTAGATGTAGATGAAATCAATATGAATTTATGGAATGAGTTGATAAAAGGAATAATGATGTTGGATGATTAACCTATGTTTAATAAAAGAAATAAGTTAGGGACATTTAACTTGGTGCATTAAAATGAATGTAGATCTTTTAAGCTCATGATTCTGTGAATATCTTATGCATGTAAATGGTTTATATGATGTTGCTTTAGTAGCAATGTTAGGGAACCCGGGAGGACTTAAGTTGTATAAATCTTACATTCAAGTAGTAGAAAATTATTTCTTCTTTAAGAAATATGAAGTGTAATGATGAATATTACTCTAGTTAAAATAAAAAAAATAAAAAAAAAATTCACTACTTGCATTTTGTAGAGGTTTTATGTCTTGTCCTCTTGGGTTGCCTGGTGGGGCATTACATATTGCATGTCATTGATGAGATTGAAAGTAGGATGTAGAAAGGATCTGTCCATATCTCTTTTCTATGATAGATTTTGGAATGTATATAATGAGCTTCCTAATGATGTTGAGTTTTTAGAATCAGAGTTCATTGGTTTATTCTTGGATCTTTGTTTGCATGAGTCAACTAGTTGGTAAAATGCATCATGGGAAGAGTATTATATATGTATCAGAGATTGGATTATTAGTGATGAAAGCCTTGGGCTTGACGATGCACTTGGGGTTATGTCCTTAAGTGCTAATAATTGGAGTGATGAAGATAGTGAGGTTGTGGTGTCTTCATATGAGTTAGATGCAACATGGGAAGAAGAAAGTGATGATGGAAGTGAACATTCTTTGGACAGTGAAGATGTTGAGGGTGATTCATCCTCAAGGTATGAAGACAAAGAAACAATAATTCATTATGATATCAGTGAGGCAGAGCATGAAGATTTGGACAAAGTGTTATCTAATGGGTCTCTTTTGAATAACAAGGACATAATCATGGATACTACATGCTTGGTAAGTGATGATGACTGTGAATGTTCATGTTGTTCTGACTTTTCTTCATATGCTGTAAGTATCCATGAGGTTGAAATGGGTAGTGAACTTAAAGTGTTCCCCAATCCTTTATATAATGAAGAGTTTGATGATTATCAGCCCATTTTTTTTCATGATGTTCCACAAGGTGTATTTCATGGAGTTGTCAATCCTTTGTTTGAAGGACACGTGGAGATTTCAAATTTATTTGAATCAGGATGTTTTTCTTTTTCCATCTGTGATAAAGTTTTAAGTGATGACGTTGCATCCTGTTCATCAGAAGGTTGTGGAATAGTTGTAGAATTTGGTAATAATCACATTTGTGAACATGAGTTTGACTATTCATTTGAGTTCCAACCGATTGCACCTGTGGAAATGCAAGGTCAGGGTATAAATGAAGCCTTTCAACAGGTAGAGTAAGAGTTTTTTGTGTTTCCAATTGATAGCATACATGAATCAGTAGAAAAGAATAGGTTTTTATCTGATGGTACTATTCATAGGTATGATGAGTCTTTTCTTCATAGTGAGCAAAATAAAGGGAGTGCCAAAAAATTTTACATGCACTATGAAGATAGTTACTTTGTTCTTAGTGATAGGCTAGTTGGAAATGTTGACATGCCTAGTGAAACAACTAAAAATAAAATATCTGGTGTGCCTCATGAAGGAAGAAATGAAAACCAAATTTTTGATAGAGGCAAATACTAACTCAAGTTGGATGCTGGAGGTTTTTTTATAAAAATGTATACTCTGTATAGTTTTTTCCTTTCCTGTTGTGGTTTTTCCTTCCTATTTTCCCTAGTGTGTTCCTTGTGTTTTTTGATGTCTCTGTGCCCTTTTCCAAAAGGTGGTCTACTTTTCCCAGAGATCTGGATCATTGCTATGCTTGTAGGAGGCATACATCCCCAACTAGAGCCACTGTTAGCATGTGTAAAAAATTTCATGGCTCCTGGTCTCTTCCCCTGGTCCTTGCAGTATTTTTCCTAGTCTTTGGCCTAGAAACCCTAGTTGAAAATTTAAATAACTAGCCGTTGGGTGCAAACTAATTCAAAATTGGCCTAGCTTTACCATGCCCTGTTCTATTTCCATGTTACATTTTTGGGCCACTTAAATCCTAATACACATGTGTTAATTAAAAGACCACTTTACATATGTTCACAGTTAGGTTTTCCCATGTCCGATGGGATCCCCTTTTAATATTTTCCTAAATCCTATAGTTCCCCCGCTGAAATATTTCCTAAGTCTTAAGCCTTTGTTTCATGTGGTTGTCACTTGTTCGCAAGACTACAGGCTGTCAGAAGGTTCTGACATACAAACTAGCGACTACTTGACATCTGTCCCAGTGGGCCTAGCCTCTTGTTACCCTTTCAAATCTACGACTAGTGAATGATCACAAGGAATATTCTTTCCCCTTGCGATCATGCACCCATCATCTGATCTTCCATGTAGTAAGTCTTTAGTGGGTCCATTGCTAGGTCATGCCACTGTGGTGCTTTCTCATTGGTCGTATCAGTAATTAGATGGACTTGTTGTCAGGTGGGCCCAATATCTCTATGACCTTTTGATCTTGTGGTTTTCATGTGATCGCATGGAATCTTTCTAGGCCATGCAATCATGTGACGACCGTCGATTTGGAATAAAGGGAGGTGGTCCTGGTGTCAGACGTAGCGGATTGGGCGTGTTCTCATTGGTCCAAGTGTGTTGAGGTGGATGTGTCAGTGGGTCCACCGGTCTTAGGGGAGTTAATACACTGCAAGATCTGATGGTGGTCGTAATACCATTTATTGAAGGTGCACATGCTTTATGCCAGTGCTTTTGCAACGACCGTCCAATGCGAAGACAAGGAAAATTTTTTGACGTGTTCCCGGTGTCTGACAAAGATGATGTGGGAGCTTTTCAGTGGTCCATGTGTTGCTGACTGTGTTGTGTTAGTGGGTCTACATTTTTTCAAGGAGGTTGACATGCCGATAGATCTATGGCTGGCACATGATCACAAGGAATATTCTTCTCCCTTGCGATCATGCACCCACCGTTGATATTCACTAAAGGGGAAGCTTTGTGGTGGGTCCTGGGTACTTCATGGCACTGAGTTGCTCACTTTTGATTGGTCATTGGTGTGGTGTGGTGAGGTGGTAGTTGACTTTTAGGGGGGTCCTGTAGAAATTTTTAAAGAGTTATTATGAGCCACCTGATCTACTAGGAAAAATACAGTATCAACAGTCATGTTTTAAATATCTTCTGTCATGACCATTTTATTTCAAATTCAAATTTTCAAATTTTCCTAAGACATTTCCAACAACAGAAAGGACTGGTTTTAATTGCTTTTGAGGCCAAATTTGATTTGTTTGGTGGCATCGGTGGTTGCAGTGTGGTCTAGGTTGTCATGATCAAATTGTAGGTGGGTTTGTACCATGTGGGAATAGATAATTTTGGTGGCTCAAGGCATTTTTTAGGTCTGATCAAATCATTTTGTATGGTGAAATTTATGATTTTCTTGTACTTCTCAGAGATTTTTCTCATTCATGAAGATCGTCCTTAGATTTGACAGACTTGTACTTGGTTTTCCCTCCAAGATTTTTGATTTTCTATTGTAATTAGGGTTGGTGTAGTTGTTGGAACCCTAACCCTATTCATTCGAAGCTTGATGCATTGTTTTAGGATTCCAAGATGACTAGGGATTATAAATGGAGTTGTGTTAGTTATTTTAGGGGTTCCAGTTTCTACCTTTTCAGGAGAATTAGTTCCAAGAAAGGTTTTGTCCTGCAAATTTTCTCCTTCTCTCTACATATAGGGTGTTCTTTCTTCCTTTGTTGGTTCAGAGAATATAATACATATTGTAATTGATTTGTCTTATGTACGAGGACTCAATTTATTCTTACTGTTACCAAGCTATCTCCATTTGAATTTTAAACTCATTGATCAATACATCAAGTATGTTTGATTTTTTTATTGTAATTTCTATGTGTTTGCAGTAGTGTTGTCTTCGCAGAGATAACTGGTTTAGGATTAGTTTTCATGTATGTATGAGCTGAGGTGTAAAAGATATGTCATGCTTGTCTTCCAGTGGATGCTAGTTAATGTATTATCTTTTTATAGGTCTCTTCTAAGGGGAGGGTTAAAAGCCTTTGGATGGGTAATAACATACTTGGATACATAGGTGGGTTGTTGAAGTGAGGTTTGGTCATGGTGTGTGATTGATGTTAGGCATCAACATATTTTGAATATATTGTCTTCTTGTTTCATAGCTTTCTATTGCAATAGGGTATTTGACTTTGTGGCCCATTGGACAAGACACTGGTCTATGAGGGACTTAGGGTATCTTAGGGGTCCTTTCAACCCATCATTAAATCATTTACATTTAGTTCCATCCTTTCCCTTTCATGTTGTTAGAAATAGGTCTCTGGTTTTCATACTCACTCTATGCAAGTAGGACTATTGCATGAGATCTTGGTTTCATTGAGGTACAGGATACCTATAGAGATTTGAGAACCATTCCATAGTCAGTTATCTGTAGGCCTGTAGTGTGTCATAAGTTTTATGTGTGTGCAGATAAGGCAATACCTGCTTGAGTGATGTGGAGCTCAAAGAAGAAGGAGGATTCCTTTCAATCCTCATCAATTGGACTATTTTCTTGTCAAACTTGAGTGCCTACCTTGAGAATCAAGCCCATCTATTGATTCAAGTTTGGTCTTGCAAGGAAAAGCTCCAACATTTTGTCTGTTCTTTTTGTTTAAGGACTAGTTTGTGTGGTTTTTTTTTTTTTTGGTGCTGTTGCACTTTTCTTTTTGGAGCTTGAATGCCTATTCTATTATCCTATTGTAAAAGGTTTCAGGTCTTTTCAAAACCTATTTTCACGTAATCAAAACAATCTTATTGTAAAATCCTTGCAAAAGGTAACATTCTAAAGAGCGATCAAATTCCTTTTACCAAGCCACTCCTAATAGGGTGAAGATCCTAAGAGATTTAATGTAAATCCCTTGACCAGTTCACACTTAACAGTGTGTATTGTAATCTTTAACCAGATTGGCTCTTAACCGTGTATACTTCAAAAGAATATTTTCTTTAGTGGGTGACAATTCCCACAATGGTTTTTCCCAAAGCTTGGTTTCTACATTAAATACTGGTGTTACATGTGATGAATGATTTATGTGTTTTATTTATTGATTATTAAATTTTATTTACTATTGTTGATAAATAGTGAATTGTGTCTGACCGAGTTGATACTGAGTTAATTAGAGAAAGGTTTTTGAGGTACTGAGAATCATGGATTACTGAGTCAGCCCCCCTCCCCCCCTCTCCTTAATCCAACATAACATTTCCATTCTAATTTTGGTGTTTAGATCCCCTTTGTTTGCATTTTTCCACTTCTTATTTAGTCTTTAAAATTCTCATACATTTCATCCTTAGATCAAATAAGGGTACATTTCATTTGCATAATGGAGCTCACTAAGTTAGATTGGTGTTTGATATCTCATGTTGTTACATTTCTCATTACTTCTCTTTTCCAATCAAATGGAGTGGATAATACTTTCTCACTTTTCATGATGTTTATATTCCTTCATGGTGTTCTTGCATATTGTATTATTTACACTTTCAAATATCTTTATTCCTCATAAAACATGTTTTAATACCTTTATCAATATTTCAAGTGGTTTTCTCATTCAAATTTTAGCAAAATGTATGCAATATATTGATTAAATAATAATCTTTATCGATGAACCTAAAGATGAAACTAGCATAAACCACGTTATTCCTTCTCCTACAGTGCCTATTGAATAGTAGTAAAATGGGTTTACCACTATGAAAAGTATAAAATATGGATATGGATGGATGGATAGGGGATAGAATATATGTGATGGGAAATGTTATGGACATGCAAACTAAATAAAATAGAAATACTTATCTTGAAAGAAGGCTGATGCAAAAATCACTATTTTATGATGTCTGTGTTTAGTTTCGGGAGATTATACAACCTCTTCTAGATTGGAAATGTCGAGACAGAGAAAACCCAGAAAATTTTTGTCTTTCTAAGGTCGGGTCAACTTTGAACCAAATAGCAAGGCATAATCTTACCCCTCACTGAAGGTCATCCCAAACCTGAAACAACTTCGATAGAAATTATATTTGCAAATTTCCAAAGTTCCTCGAGAAGGGTATCTAGATCTAAACTGCAATTCATTGTCTTGTACCTATACCTACAAGAAAAATGGTTTTGTTGTTTGGATGAGGGGTTTTACTTAGTCAAACCCTAGTTTGGAATCAACCTTAATAATGAAATTGAAATGGAGAATGCTAGCAAGTAGTATAATTAGATCTAATGAAGCTATGATATTCAATAGATATGCAATTGTATTTCAAATGTAAACAAGTATGTAGATGTGAAAGATTGAACATAACATTAAAAAATGTGAATAAAAACCTCCATGATTGTATGCTCAGAATCCACCTTGAAGAGAAGAATGAATGGATCTTTAAGATGAACAAAGGATCTTGAAGGAAGATCACACCATGATGGATAGATTTAGGGTTTGAATGATGAATCTTGAATGCTTGAACCAAATCCCTTCAAAGACTTGAATGCTTGAATCCTCGATCTTCAATGGACAAATTGAATGTTTGAATGGCTTGAATGCTTCCTTGATTGAGAATGCTTGATCTTTCTTGATTTCACTTGAGAGCTCTTGATGGATAATAGATGTGAGATGGTGAAATTTCTTGGTTGAAGATGGAGAAAATGAGAGAGGAAGGCTTCCTTTTATAGTGATCTAGGGGACAAACTTCTAGAGAGGTCGACATTGGAGAATTATATATCAATTAACATTAACCCCTAGAAATGGACCTAGATTAAATGAAATTTAAGAATTTACCATTCTGAAACTCAAAACAGCCGACCCTGAAGTGGGAAAATAAAACTTTCTAAAGCCCAACATCCTGAAATTCCCAGAACCTAAAATTTGGGACCTAGAGTTAGGGTCGAGGTTGACTCTACCAGAGGTTAGATTTGAGGTCAACTTGACCTAGGTCAGGGTCAAGGTTGACCTAGACCCATCAAGTTGTCATTGACCTAGAAATTCAAAGTCTTCAATTTCTCATAGAAAGTTGTTAGAAAGAGGCTAGAAATGGGGAGAGAGAAGTAGAACATGGGAGAAACAACCAGATCTATGCAAAGACCTAATCAAGGAACTTGACATGACCCTAGACCACTTACTCGGAGGGCTAAACACTCTTAACATGGAAGTGCTTCCATTTTAAGATGATACATTAAGCCCCCACTTTAGAAAGAGTATGGACTCGATGCAAACTCTTGGTAAAGGATAAGAAAGAAGAGATCCAAGTGGATTCACAACAAGATAAAATAACACTTTAGCTTAAGGACACAAGCCGCTAGGCTAAAAGATTCTAACTCAACACACATGCATGAGGGTGAGAAAACAAACCAAAAGACATAAAAGAGGGGTTAGTACAAACCCAACTCAACTAGTAAAAGAAACCTTGATAAGAAATGCTTCCTATACTAATATCATATTTAGAAAGATATCATAAAAGAATAAATGATTACATAAGAAAGAAAAGAGAAACACTATAAATAACATAGCTTCATGATCTAGTCCTACTAGCATGAAAATGAAAAGAGAGAAAGGAGAAAGTGATTACCTCACCCAGTAAGATGCCCACCTTACCGTGAATCACCAAGGAGGGAGAGCCAAATAGGTGGCCAAACCTAATAGTTCACCCATAAACTACGCTTTGAAATTGTAATGCGTCTTCTGACGACTTCTAGAATACCCATAGATCCACCTTATTGTATCACTATGAATATGAAATGTGTTTCTCCTTAGGATTTAGCAACCTATGTGTGTTACCTTTGGAAGCTTTAGCATACTTGAAAATTGAAAAATGTGTGTCCCTTCAGGATTTAGCAACTTATGTGTGTTACCTTCAGAGGATTTAGCATATTGAAAATTGAAAAATGTGTGTCCCTTCAGGATTTAGAAATTTATGTGTGTTACCTTCAGAGGATTTAGCATATTGAAAATTCAAAAGTGTGTGTCCCTTCAGGATTTAGCAACTTATGTGCATTACCTTCAGAGGATTTACCATATAAATAAAAAACTATAGTACAAGGGAGACCCTATATATACCCCCCTCCTTATCGTGGCAGTCTACTAGACATGATAAGGAAGAGGAAGAGGATACCTACTTCACAATGTAATGATATATCATGTTTAACAAAAATGTACACTACATTATTAGCAAAGGGTATTAACCCCTACAGCCAAGAGTATAGATAATTGTGAAAAGGATATGTCGCTTATGGAAAAAGGACCTTCAAAGAGAAATAGATCTTATCAACAAGACCCCCACCATAGAGGAGTGCTTTTAGATAAAATATCATCTTTCAAAAAGAAACAAATATTCAATCATCTAGCCCCCTGCAATCAAGAGGAAGAGGAATCTTTGAAATGAGATAAACAACTCTAATCACCAGAGCAAGGGCAAGGGTTTATAATGAACATAATTTTCAGAATAGAGAAGAGGTGAGGACCTAGGACAAAAACCTCTCATATAAGAGGGTAGCCATAGGCAAAACCTTGGTTAGTATAATGAAATAATATTACAAGATAAACAAATGCCACTAAACTAAGGAAAGATGATCCCTAGACAAAGAGAAAGAAGAAAGGAACCTTTCCCCCAAGGGATGAAAAGAAAGGGATACCTTAGAAAAGCTATCCTGAATATAGAATCTATGGATGATTATAAACATAATACAAAACCATAGAGAGAGAGGATAGAAAGAATACCAATTAAGCTCAAGACACAATATATGCTAAAAGCCTAATGGATCCTAGGAGACTCGATAAAAATACACCTCTTTCCCCCTAGTCTAGAGACAAGAGGAGAAGAAATCTATATTATATAGAATGAGGGGTATCCCCTATATCAAAATTATGAAGGAATTGTAAAACTTCACAATAATGAGATATAATTCGTAAAGAAGCTCTTTCCCTAACATATATATCTTGAAATGCTTACAATTAGCAAGTAAATGTGTATTACTATAATGAAAGGGACATTTATACTTGGTTAAAGCATTTTTTGGCATAGGTTTAAAGATTTCTTTCTTGGAATTCATTAATTGAAAATATACCTTCTTAGCTACATCTTGATGAATATCAATGTTATCTACGGTAGGTGTAGGGAGAAGAACATGAAGAGGGGGGACTATGATCAACATAACCTACCTTGATTTGAGATTTTGGATAACCAACACCATGCACATCATGTTTAGGGGGTATATGAACTAGATATTTAATAGCATGCTCATTAACTCCAAGCCCTAAACCTCTATAACCTTGTTTAGTCATCATATCGAATCCTATAGTGTATATATTATGTAAAGCTTCTACATGAGGTGATTATTTATCATGCTCATGAGTAAAGGTTGTATAAGGTGAAATAATAGGTTTTGAAGAAGTTTCTTTACCCTTTCCTTTAATATCATCATGAATTAGAGGAGAAGGTAAATCAAAGAAATCTTGCACATCTGCATCCTGAATTATAGCTTGAATCCCATCATAAGTATAGGAAGAACTAGGGATAGCAGATGGAGAATTAGGCATCAGATTAGGAATAAGAATATTAGGAATAAAATTAGGAATGATGGGATTAGGATTAGGAATATGAGGATATGGTGTATCATCTACCAAATTCTTCACATAATCCAAAAGAGTAATAAGGCTACCACATAAATCTTTAATGAAAGTTTTGAAGGTCGGGAGACTAGTATCAGTCAATTTCACAAAAGCATAGGCAAGTGCAAAATGAAGGACCATCAACATAATGAAGTGAATGATACTCTCATAAACATCATAAGTATGGTAAAGAGATGCTAAAAGAAGGGTAATAAAGAACATAATCACACACCAAAGCATCTTAACAATCTTCATAGTAAATGAAATGCAAGAAATATTTTTGAATTTTGTTGGATATATAGATTTTTTTTGTATTTTTAAATTTAAAATGCAAGAGCATAAAATAAATTTAATCTTAAGGAAAGAAATAAAAACATCTAACACCAAAGAGAAAGATTTGGCTATCGTGGGTTCACCAAAATGAAAAGGGTGAACCACAAACACAATAGGGAAACTAATTCCACAAAAGAAAGGGGTAAGCTTGTCAAGTTCACCAAAATGAATAGTGCTAAAATGGGTTTACCACTATGAAAGGTATAAAATATGGATATGGATGGATGGATAGGGGATGGAATATATGTGATGGAAAATTCTATGGACATGCAAACTAAATAAAACATAAATACTTATCTCGAAAGAAGGCTGATGTAGAAATCACTATTTTCTGATGTCTGTGTTCAGTTTCAGGAGATTCTGTAACCTACTTTGAACTACAAATGTCGAGATAGAGAAAACCCAAAAAACAAATTTCTTTATGAGGTTAGATTGACTTTGACCCAAATAGCAAGGAAAAATCTTACCCCTCATTGAAGTTCGTCCCTGACTTGAAATAGCTCTGACAGAAATTCTGTTCATGGATTCCATAAGTTTGCCGAAAAGGGTATCCAGATCTAAATTGCAATTCATTGTCCTATACCTATACCTACAAGACAAATGGTTTTGTTATTTGGGTGAGGGGTTTTCCTTAGTCAAACCCCAGTTTGAAATCAACCTTAATAATGAAATTGAAATGGAGAATGCTAGCAAGTAGTAGAAGTAGATTTAATGAAGCTATGGTATTCAATAGATATGTAATTGTATTTCAAATGTAAACAAGTATGTAGATATGAAAGCTTGAACATAACATTAAAAAATGTAAATCAAAACCTCCATGATTGTATGCTTGGAATCCACCTTGAAGAGAAGAATGAATGGATCTTTAAGATGAACAAAGGATCTTGAAGGAAGATCACACCATGATGGATAGATCTAAGGTTTGAATGATGAATCTTGAATTCTTGAACCAAATCCCTTCAAAGACTTGAATGCTTGAATCCTTGATCTTCAATGGAGAACTTGAATGCTTGAATGGCTTGAATGCTTCCTTGATTGAGAATGCTTGATCTTTCTTGATTTCACTTGAGAGCTCTTGATGGATAATGTATGTGAGATGGTGAAATTGCTTGGTTGAAGATGGAGAAAATGAGAGAGGAAGGTTTCCTTTTATAATGATCTAGGGCACAAACTTATAGAGAGGCTGACATTGGAGAATTAAATCCCAATCAACCTTAACCCCTATAAATGGACTAGATTAAATGCAATTTAAGATTTTACCATTCTGAAACCCTAAACAGTCAACTCGAAAGAGGGAAAATAAAACTTTTTGAAGCCCGACATCTCGAAACTCTCAGAACCTAAAATTTGGGACCTCGGGTCAGGGTCAAGGTCAACTCTACCCTAGTTCATAGTCAAGGTCAACTTTGACCTAGGTCAAGTTCGAGGTCGACCTTAACCCATCAGGTTGTCATTGACCCAAAAATTCAAAGTCTTTAGTTTCTCAGAGAAAGTTGTCAGAAAGAGGCTAGAAATAGGGAGAGAGAAGTAGAATAGGGGAGAAATAACCAGATCCATACAAAGACCTAATCAAGGTGCTTGACATGACCCCAAACCACTTACTCAAAGGGATAAATGCTCTTAACATGGAAGTGCTTCCATTTTGAGATGATACACCTATTAATCATGGGGATAGAGATCAACCTCCTAAAAATCCTATATTAGTGAGACCTCAATCCTCTCCTCCTTGACCCACCTTAATGGATAGTATTAAGGAAGCATGTTTGTGCACTTCTTTAGATGAGTTAAAATATTCCACTTTTTATCAAAGCATTTTTCATAATCCCAATGTCAAGAATTTTCTTGACGATTTATCCCAAAGAATAACATTAAGTAGACATGAATATCTTGCTAAACCTTCTTCCTCCCAACCTAAAGAAGATAGGAATAGTGATAGGAATCCTAATCTCCCTAACAAGAATATTTCCTTTTGTATTCCCCTTTATACTATACATTTGTATAAAGCTCAAGATGAATGTCCTTCCCCATCAACATTAGAAGCTAATTGCAATGTGGGTTATGACATTACTACTCAATAGGTTATAGTGGATAAGGTATTGGCATTAACAAAAAAGGTATAAAAATCCCTATAGATCCTCCTAGACCAATTACAAGATATAGTCTAGGATTTATATCTCAAGCTATTACCTTGCCCACTTCTTTTATTCTTATAGATCCTTCTTCATCACAACAAAAACATCCTCTAGACATTCTCTTACCATGTTGGTGTAATTAATTATTCACCTAATTACACTTTACTTAAGCTTACTTAAGGTAATACATACATATTAGTTTGCATTTGAGACACTTAGGAGTTTGCACATTTAGTTGCACATGGTGTAGGAGAAATTCCACTTTAGGTGTTGATAGGTTTTATCACATTTCCACTTTATTTTTTGTCTCCACCTTTAGTGCACTTATCACTTATCATCTCCACATATTGCACACACATCATTGCACAATGTAGGATGACCTACCTTTTATGGACATGAGTGTAATCACCTAAAATTGGGCTAATAGAATCTAAGGCCCTATTTTCCCTAATTTGGGATAAAACTCCTAATTGTGTTAATTTGATTCCTGATTATTAACACAATTCATCAAATTTGATAAAATCAATAAAACTTCATAAATCAAGAATTAATCATCAATAATTGATAAAAATCACATTAATTACCTCTAAGCCTAATTAAATAAATCAAACTCATTAAATGCATGGCTAGAGTAATTAATTAAAAGAAATGAATAAAACACTCAAAAAATGGCATGTCGCCCTTGAAGAGGACAACAAAGACACTTTAAACCAATGAGAACTCATCACATGGATCACTCACATGGATCAAGCAAGGAATAATCTCAACCACTCCTCATGGATTCATCCTGACTGTTCAAAATCTCAAGATTCTATAAAAGAGGAATTTTCAAATCTCAAACAAGGTTATATATAGTTATTTTGAATTCATACATGCATGTTGTTCATTTGATTTTCATAGATAATTAGAACACATTCACATTTCAATTTCTTAAAGGTTAATGAATCAATGTCCAATAGTAATGAATTTGATGTTTTAGCTTCATATTTTCTTTGAATATCTCATTCTAACATGCATTGTCACTGTTTAGGGTCCTAATCTGAGAGTTATTTTGGATCATTTTCATACTTGTGTTAGTTAGAGAGAAATAATTTGATTTCAATTGTTATTTTCTTTGATTGATTTTATGATACTAAAAATTGATATAATGAGTTATTGAAGTGTTGTGTTGCGGGATAACAACTATGACAATTCACACACATATTTATGGCACCCACTGTGGGGCCAAGCCCTGAACTTATGCCTTTTAAAACTAATTTTTTCCATGTTTATGCTATTAGGAAATCACATCTCAAAAATTAGATCCCACCTGGGAAATAGAGTCACACCTAGCATTTCCTAGATCGTATTCAGGATTTACTGGATTGCATCCAATAAGGTATCACATTTAGTAACTTTTGGATCGCATCTAGGATCCTTAATCGCATGTGGGAAATTGGATCACATTTGGTAAAAACTTTGGGTCGCATCTGGGGATATTTACTTCAAATTTGATTTTTCTAATGTCCAATAGATTGATTTTGTGTTCTCTATGGATTTTTAACAGCCTAACAGTGGTTTGTAGGATGAATTGTCAGAGAAATCAACATATGAGACTACTAATGGTTGTTTGTAGGTTGCCTTGAAGAAAAATCAACTAGAATTCATGCTTTCTTTTATAGGAACTTAATTACAATTTGAGGTCAATTTGCAAATTAATTAGAGGATTGTGCTCTTTCCCCTTGAGAAAAATCAGAAACTCAAAAATTAGTTTGCAATTTGGGGTCAAATTGGGGTAATTTACTTAAAGTTTGCATGATGTGTCTTGGAGAAGTAATTTGAGTTAGGAGACTATACTCTTTTCCTTCATGGAGAGTTAGAAATCTAGAACTTGAATTATGGATCTTTCTTTCTTTATTGCATACCTTTAAAGGGCCTGCCAGTTGAGGAAAAAAGCTCCTGGGAATAACCCAAGTGGGGACAAGTCTTAAGCTGACTCTTCCACCCCACTATAAAATTTGACGATTCCTTGAGGTGAAATCCTCAAAAGACATAATTTATTTTGTCATTGGAACCTTGGATTGATATTTTCCAATGACATACTTGGATCTTGTGTAGAGCAGAGCTGCTTGAATCTTGCTTGTGAGACTACATAGTTTTGAGTACCTATAGGGCTTACAGCCTCAATCCTTCTTGAGGGACTATGGGAGATGGTTATAAACATATTCCCTCATTAAAAACCTAAGTTAGATGCTACCTAGTTCATCCCCGAAAGATTGGTAAGACTTGTGCAAGGAAAATAGTAATTTCCCCAAGAGATTCACCATATCGAGCCCTCCTTGATGCTTGAACTCAGATAATATGGGCTCCAACATCCATTTTGTATTGTTGGACTACCATATTTTGAGGATTCATTGAGTGTGTTCCTAAGCTAGTGAACAAGTGTTTCCAATCTCTATCTAGTCTAAGGAAGGATAGGTGTGTTTGTTATAAAAATGATTGCTTGATGTGTTTCAATTACAAACCTTAGATAAATCCCTCAAATGAACAAATACCAAGCATTTTAAGACACCTACAAGTCACTAGAATCAGAAAAAAAAGACAAATTTTCATGAAATTGACAAAACTTTTCATCAAACTATCCATTAGAGTGTCACATATGGTATCCTGAGTCGTACCCCACATTCTAGAGCATATTTGGTCATTCTAGGATCACATCTTGTAGACCCCAAATTTCTTGAGTCACATCTAGGAGAAAAGCTAAAATAGGAGTCACATCTCATATTCTTGGGTCACATCTGGGAAATTTTCACTATCAATCACATATAGAGTGTCGCATCTGGGGTCAAGGGCACTTCTATACCTCCCACAAACTAGATTTTTGCATTTTTGGATAACCTTTTTGGCATTTAGTCAAATTTTGTTGTCAAAACAAGTATACCTGCAAGCCTAAAAGAGTTATTATTGATCACTTCATGTCATCCTATTTGGTGTATCCTGCATTGTTCAAAATTGTGGAGTCTCCTTGTCACTATTAGATTCAAACCAAGTTCTCAACTCACTATCAGGGTACTCTAACACCCTTTGATGCTGGAAATTTCAAACAAATCACACAAATCCACTTGCATTTGGCTCCAAGATCACTATCAAGGCACTCTAAAACCCTTTGACATTGGATCCTAAGAATTTTCAAACCCACTTTTTCATCCTTGGACTCACAATTGGACACTTACATACTTTCATACCCAATTTCACATAATACACTCAAAAATTTCTTAATCAACCTTTCATGGTTAATACAAGACACAAATCTTATAAAATTGAAAGGAATCCATTTTTGAATGAAGTTCCATTAATCACATTTGAAAGAGGAGAAACTTCTAGAATTAATCCTCTATTTGGAACAACACCTAACACTAGTCACATAGTAACCCCTAACACAACAAACATGAATAACCAAGAAGACTTCCATTGGGATGAAAGACATGATGAACAAGATAACCAAGATGAACACAATAATCAAGAAGAAGCATGATGTCAAGAAGCACATTATGATTCAGATGACGATGAAGATCCTATGGAACAATAATACCAAAAATATTTAAGAAGTAAAAGATTCAACAAAATCCTTGAGAGAACTTTGGAGGAAAACAAGAAGTACTTCCTAGAACTTGCCTCTCAAGGAGTGAAATTACCTAAGGACTATGATGTGAACCAACTCAAACAAAAAGAGGATCTTAGTCCTATGTCTATCTTAATAGGACAACTACTTGCTATGCAAACCGAAATCCAAGATCTAAAGAAAGAAAAGGACAAACCAAAAAAATAATACTCTTTGGAACACATTTTTCCTTTCCCCTTTGATAAGGGATTGAAGATGATACCATTTCCTCAGCATGTGATGATTCCTAAATATGAAAAATACACTAGAAATTTTGACCCTCAAGACCATTTGAGGGAATTTTGCACATCTAGTATGGAATTCATGCACGAACAAACATTCCTTATGAGGTTATTTCCATGAAGCTTAGGTGGACAAGCAATGGAATGGTTCTCAAAATTACCTACAAGAATCAAATAATTTGAAGAACTAGTGGAAGCATTTATTCAACAATACTCCTATAACATCCAACACACTATGACTATGTTGGATTTGTGCAATACCAAACAGAAAATGGGAGAATCATTTCTTGAATTTCCTACAACAATGGAGGAAGATATTCACATGATATGCTAGACAAATACCTGAAAGTGAAAACATGGATATCTTTATTAATAACTTGGTTCCTGAGATAAATTTCCCAATACAACTACAAGGTCCACCAAGTTTTGATAAGATGATAGATAGTGCCATCAATATTGAAGAAGTCTTGATCAAGAAAGGGGAGATCACTATCAAAAAAGAAAATAAGGACAAATATTATCCCTCTAAAGACAAGTACAAATATAGAAAAAAGAAAAAGAATGTGGTTAATGATGGAATTGTTGATACTCCTAACACCAAACCAAAACCAGGAGTTTTGAATCTTATGATGAGTCTCCAATAAAGAAAGACTTCTAATTCAATAGTAACACCAATGGCTAACAAGACTTTCAATAAACCTACTACTCGAATAGAGGCTTGGGTAGGAAGACCTAAAAGGACATTTACACCATTGAGAGATACATTAGGAGTGGTCTTGAAGTCACTTTTGGACAACAAAATCATCACAATTCCTGATTCCAAACCTTGGGAACCAAAAGTAAAACCAAGGTGGTGGAATGATAATTTATATTGCAATTTTCATCACAATAAAGGACACAAAACAAACAGCTACATGAAATTAAGATATGTTATCCAAGATCTAATTGAAGAAGGAAAAGTTAAGGTGGATGGACATCATACCAATAATGATCATAAAGCATTCCAAAATCCATTGCCTAACTATGAAAAAGGATAATCTTCTAAAAGTAACAAGATTAATTACACATACACTGATAATGATAATGTAATTCATATGGTAGAACCATGCAAACCGTCCATCCATGTGATCACTCTGAAAGGATTCCAAAATCATATTGATTCCTCTAATGTTGTAACAAGAAACCAAGCTAAGCTCACTCTCAAAGGAGCTTCAATATCAAACAACCAGCTACAACAACAACAACATCTAAACAATTGGAATTACCTCCAAAGTTTAACCTAGTAGACCAGTTGCAGTGTACGCCAGCTCAAATATCCATTCTAGAGGTGTTAAAAATCTCTCCTAGTCATAGGGAGGTCCTTGATCAACCTTTGCTTCATACTAATGTACCAAAGGATCTAGATGTGGACAGATTCCAGACTATGGTTGGTCACCTAAATTCCCCACACTACCTATCTTTTTCTAAGGAAGATGATAAATCACTAAACCAACCACATAATCAACCATTGCATCTAGAGGTTCTTATTCATAAACATCGTGTTAAGTATGTCTTGATAGATGGAGGTGCTGGTTTGAACATATGCACGTACAATTTTGCAAAACAACTAGGATTTTCTGAACATGCAATTGATCCCAGAATGAAGATAAAAATCAAATCTTATGATGAAGAAGAGAGATCCTCCAAAGGATTGGTTGTCTTACCTATCAGAGTGGGACTAGTTGTAATACCTCTCCTATGGTGATACTTGGACTTTCTGACTTGGACATTCTATTATGATGGTTAGAACTATACATTTACATTTATGTTTTGTGAATGATGATATGATGGGTATGCTCATTTATGGTTATCATTTATATGTTTATGAGATTAGAAAACCCTCTATTTTATATGTTTTATGGATCTAACTCAAGGATTTGAATCTAACCATTATCATTATGTTTTATGTTTCATGGATATGTTTCTAATGTGTTTTCATGACTCGGGACCAAGTCGTAGTTACTCACTTAGTTGAGGTCCACACGATGTATCGATCCTGGTCATCTGCTTGTATATATCTGACTTGTATATCCATATGTATATATATGTATCTTTTCTTGGTGTTGTAGGATTGCAGGTACCGGGTATCGTCTCCACTTGGCTTCACAGGTCTGAGTGATCCCTCAAAATCCTTGATTGTTGTTGTTGTTGTTACGGAGATATCACCAGGTTCCACAGGAAGGAACTCTACCTTTGATCCTTTTATCCTTAGGTGGGGAGTACCTGAGTCAGTCCCTTGTGTGGGTGATGTATTTCTATATCCTCTCAGTTTATTGGCTATGTTGATCTTGTAGCTGGTTTCTTATCCTTTGCTTTCGTTGAGTATGAGGTTTTGAGTATGGTAGCTCTAATTGTCTTCATGGTATGATCGACTTTGTTAGTAGATTATTGATGTGAGTCATTGTTTATTTGAAGGTATGATTTAGTAATTTATCTTTAGTAGTAGCTACTATTATACTAGCATATCTCGTTAGGAATGAGTTGGTATGTGATTTAAATCATGTGATTTTAATATCTATAATAATAAATAATTTTATGGTATTATTTTATAATACTCATAATGACAAAAGGTCTATAGCAATAAAATTTTTAATAATAATGGTATGTTTCATCTTATATATCACCATTAGATTTTGTAAAGAATAGGGATTAGAAAATAATATGTTTTATAATAATAATATTATGTTTGCAATAATATTTGTAATAAAAATAATATATGTACACATAGGCATATGGGTGCACACATATGCATATGCATACATATATTTATATAACTAGTGAGTAAGTAATTATGGTGTTATATTAATAAATAATTAGATAAGTTAATGGTATGGTAAATGTGTTATAAATAATAATTACTATTACCTTCCCTAAAGTAAAGGAAACATAAATTTGATTACAATAATAGATAAGTATAGTTATATCTCTTCTGGAAAAGGCTTTAATAATATTATTTAAGCTTAACTATTAACGGATGGATGGTTGGGATGGTTGCACCAGTTGGATTACCCATGCAACCACCTCCTCCATTCTATATATAGGAAAGATTTCCTATTTGAAGGGAGTTGGTTTGGAGAAGAAATAATAATAAGAAGGGTATTATGATTATAGGAAAAAAAAAATACTTGGTGAGAAGAGAAATTCATTATTCCCTTAGTTTGGCATTTAGTTGTTTCAAGTGGAGGCTGAAGATTTCATCCAGAAGGAGTCTAAAGATTGTTGGAAGGAGACTGAGAGGAAAGGATCTTCTTCATCAACTGGTCTCCACAGGACTCTAGGTTGGAATCCATCCCGAGTAATAGATTTATTTTATATTATGAATGTTGTTTTTAGATTTGTTGAAAGTTTTTGTATGTATTATTATTATTACAAAACATATGTGTACTATTGTATTATTATTGTAGTGTGTATTATTATTGCAGAAGGTTAATATATTAATGTACTTTGTAATAATATATTATTGTAGAAGGTTGATACATTAATGTATTCTGCAATAATGTATTATTACAAAATGTTGAAATATTAATGTATTATTGTAGTGTGTGAAACATTATTGCATTATTAGTGATCGTGTATATATTATGATATTATTTTTCTAGCCATCCATACATTATACAAATGCTATATTATTGTATTGCATATGCCATATTATTGAATTATCCTGTCAAAATAATATATGTTTCAAGAAAATTAATTTGGAGTTCTTTTCTTCTTTTCAAAAAAAAATAAAATATAAAACAAAAAAAAATTTAAATATAAAACAAACAAAAAAAAATTGAAATGATAAGTTTGGGAAGTGGGGCCACCACCTTCCCCACTCCCCTACGACATATAACCATAGTAGCAGGCACTGCTATGGCAGTACCTGACTACTACGGTAGCAGGTACTGTAGTAGCAGTACCCTGCTATGGCCACGGGAAGAGAAGCACGCAAGGTGCGAGGTCAATGGGGTGCGAGATCCGCAGGGTCCCCCCATAAAGTCACTTTTAATTTAATTTTTAAGTGGTAGTTGTTTTGTTTGTTCTAGATTTTTAATTAATATTAAATTTTAATTGTTATTAAATTTAGTTATTGATTAATAGGAATTCATAGTGTAGTTTAGTTTATAAATATTTGATGTGTAAATGAAAATTTATAATTGTTCATTTAAGTTTTAAATAAATGTTAAATGTGGATTTTTAATAATATTCGCTTTATAAAAGTATAACATTTATAACATTTATAAGCTATTAAAAAATCAAATGTAGTACATTTGTAATGTATTAAATGATTTAGATGATTCTATCTACTTTAAAAGTTGTATTGTTCATAAAGGGTACTTAGGAATATAGATGATCTTAAATGGAAAATGGAAATGAAAGTACTTTGTAAAGAATCTTATAATGATATGATGTAAATTGTTTGAGAAGTAAATCTTGTTGTTAGTTTACTTAATGGACTTAAATGAATCATGCATTTAAATAGAAGGGAACCTTGGGAGGAAACTAAGTTTAAGTTTTGTTCATGTCATTATTTTAAAAGTTTAGAATTTTTCATAAATCATTACTTAGGTTTTCTTTTACAAAGAGAATCTATGTTCTCTTCCCCGGTTCCCTAGCAGGGCATGACACTAGTAGAAAGAGATGTGATATGTCAAGTCCTTGATTTACCACTTGCATATAACATTCATCTTGGAAGGCCATGGATACATTCAATGCAAGTTGTTCCTTCTACTTACCACCAATGCATAAAATTTCCTCATAATGGAGAAGAGGTGACTATTCTAGCTACACAACATATCCTTGTAATAGTCTTAAAAAATTAGAAAGAATGGTTCCACACAATAAAGAAAGTTCCAATAAGGTGGAGACGTCCAAAGAAATGGTTCTACGAAGCTTTGCTAAAAAGGTCAACATTCAAGAAACGAGTATGGGTGAATACAAGATAGATCATGTAATGTCTTTGACAAATCTCCCCATATCTCCTAGGTCTCAAGGAAAAACTTCATCTACATTTACACCTTCTAATGGTAGTGCTCTAGCAATACATGAAGGAAAAGGAATGGTCAAAGTGAAGGTGTCCCTTGAAGAAGAAAACAAAGAAAAAGTTGTCTTGTAATGGCTCTATAAGGAGAATAAGGAAGATAGAACTATCAAACATGTTGAGATAGCTACAAAAAAATATGGAAAAGGATATGAGATCATGAAACAAATGGGTTACAAAGGAAAATGACCATTGGGACAAAGAAAATAAGGACTTATGGCACCAATACATATGGATTTTAGAAACCCAAAGGACAAGACTAGATTAGGCTTCAAGGAAGCAACATCTCATCCTGTAGTAGAAAATGGTGTTGTATTTGACAGATCAAGAGATTCAAATGATGAAGAAGAGGTGGAAGGACAACCCATTTCCTATGAAAGGTTGTTACTCTTGCAAGGAGACCCATTATCATAAATTGGCACTAATCTTGAACATGAACAAGAACCAAAAGAAGGAAAAATAGAAGAACCTAAAGGAGAACAAGAGCAAGGACTCCCTATTTTTGACACACCTAACTTTGATAAAGTACCAGAGATGAAATTTTCACAAGAACCATTTCAAGAAGAAGAGAACAATGCTAATCAAGAAGTTGAAATATCGATGACTATTGCCCACTTCTTGGGGGTTTCAAATTATAGTCAGGTAGACTCACATGAATATGAATGGGATATCCTTTTTTATGCTACTATGGATATAGAAGTGGATATGATACACAAATATACTCCTAGATTCTTAATTGAAGAAGGAGAGAGTTCTAATGTTAGGTCATTAGAGTTAGACTTACATAACATTAACACATGAACTCTAATAATAACGATAATGACTCTAATAATCCTAACGTCTATTTAGAAGAAAAACTAATGGAAAACATGTAATGTCCCTTATCGACTGCAAAGTTAAACCATAGATTCACAATTTGAAGTAAGTTAGTAATGGATAGAATAATAACATTTATGACAGTTTGTAACCTTGCAATCATAAGAGAACATCAAACATAATCCATTTCAAACGTATTTATATTAAAGTGATTTATTTATGCCTATAACTTCTAATGGTTTTAGAGCAGAAAATGCTGGGGTTTGGTCAGATGATTCCTTTCTAAGCCCAAGAGTGGAGCTTTGGCCCTCTTGGCCTTGGTTCATCTTCTAATGCTCCCAAGGTGGTATACTTAGCGAATTGTCTGACTATTCCTAGGTTCGTTATGTTTAGTTCAGTAGGATAGGAATGGAGAGGTTGGGTAATCCGGACCTTGACTAGTTCACTCTAAGTCCAAGAGAAAGACTTTGACCCTCTTGGCCTTGGTGTCATGACTTGACTGCTACCAAGGTGGTGTCCTTAGGTGACCATCCTATGCCTTCTTCCCGACCTTCAACATTTTATCCCAACTGAACTTGTATATCTCCTACATTGAAAGAGTAATTGTGCATATAGAGGAAGAGGAAAATAAAACACTGTGTATCTATACTAAATTAAGAAATATTTACACAGGCTTACTTAGAAATATTTTATTCAATTCTCCTGGACTACAGGATGAACCTCGATTATCATTTATTAAAATAGTCATTCTTTGCAGTATTATTTAACAATCTGGAAAGTTCTTATTCTACATGATTCCGTTAATCAATATTATGTATAGCCTTAGAGTACGGGTTTTACCAGATTTACAACATACCTGAAATGTGTTGTGTACATCCCTATCTTCTTGCTTTGGCACTGCGGGTGTTATACGGTGGGCTCGAATGCTCTTACAATGATTCTGCCTCGATGGGATATGGTCAGGATTCTTGCTCCAAGACGCAAATATGTAAAGTAATCTCCAAACCAGGTATATATATGTCCTCCGCTGTATTGTATGCTCCTTTGTATTCTATTAGTAATGCTGTCATGTTTTCTCCCCCTCTTGTATTCTCCTATGTCCTTGCTTTATACCTTGCGAGCAGGCGTCTGTGCATTGGTCGTGTCTCTTCCGCCCTTTAAGTCGAGTTTTTTTTGTATAGTTTTTAACTTAATCATTGGCTAATATAAATTTATATCCAACGTAGGATTATAGTTTGGTATTTCTTAATATGAGTTAATAATTTAATTATTCACTATGGATTATATTAATCATTCATTGTGGGCTTATATGAACTTATATTATTATTGCGAGTTAATAATTATAGGTTAATTTATTATTACTGTATCATTTACATTGATAAGTAAAATATTTAATATTCTTAATTAATAATTATTTAAATTTTAATATTTAATAATTAACTATTGATTAATTAATCAATCAAATTTGATATTAAATAATTGCTTAATAATTATCTATTAATCAATTAAAATAATATTTTAGATAATTGCTTAAAAAAAAATGATATTAAATAATTGCTTACTAATTATCTATTGATTAATTAATCAATTATACATCAATTATGGTTCATTACAGTCCTTCCCTCCCAAATTTGCTTGTCCTCAAGCAATTTCGGATGGGAAGTGATCTCTTCTCCTACCCATGAAGCATCTTCTTTTGGTAAATTTTTCCATTTAACCAAGTATTCTGAAATAATTCTATTCCTCAATTTCTTGTCATGCTTGTCAAGGATAATTTCGAGTACCAAGACAAGCTTCCCTTCCTCGTCTAGTGGTGGCAATTCAGCACATGGATTGATTTGTTGCCCTAATGCCTTCTTAAGTCTGGATACATGAAAAGTATTGTGGATTTTGCTGCTTCCAAGCAGTTCAATTTTGTAGGCTACTTCACCTATGCTTTCCAGGACCTTGTATGGCCCATAGAATCTAGGTTTCAATTTTTCTGCTCCGCTCGTCTTGATTGACGTTTGTTTGTAAGGTTGGATTCTTAGGAAAACCATATCCCCCACTTCAAATGTCCTCTCTACATGCTTCCTATCAGCGTATATCTTCTATTGGTTCTGCGCATGGTGGAGATTGTCTTTTAGAGTCTTCATCAAATCCACATTATGTTGTATGAAGTCTTTAGCTCTTGGTACTGTACTTACCATAGATATCAAATTTCCAAAACAGGTAGCCTCATATCCATACAATGCTTTAAAGGGGGTCATGCCGATAGACATGTGATGGGTAGTATTGTAAAAATGTTCTCCTAAATGCAACCATTTGATCCATGCATTTTGTTGTCCTGTGACATAATTCCAGAGATATACTTCTATCCACTTGTTTACAATTTCTGTTTGCCCATCTATCTGGGGATGATAGCTGGTACTTGGAGTTAGGTTTTTTCCTGCTAATCGAAACAATTCTTGCCAGAACTGACTTAGGAAATGACAGTCTCTATCACTAATTATGTTCTTTGGTAATCCATGGAGTCTAAAGATTTCTTTGAAAAAAACTTCGGCTATCTGTGGGGCTTTGTAGTCTGTTGCTATTGCAAAAAAGTGTGCATATTTGGTTAGATGATCCACTACTACATAAATACAATCTTTCCCTTGCACCTTAGGTAGGCCAGTGATGAAATCCATCGAAATACTCTCCCATTTTTGGTTAGGAATAGGTAATGGTTGCAAAAGGCCAGCTGGGGGGTTTTGTTCAACTTTGTTTTTTTGGCAAATCATACATTCCTGAACATATTTCAACACATCCTTCTTAAGACCCTTCCATGAGAATCTTTCCCTTATCTGTTTATAAGTTTTGTAGTACCCTGGATGACCTGCTAGTGGATTATCATGATATTCTTTCATAATTGTCCATTTCAATCTTGAATTTGGAATGAGAAATATTCTACCTTTATATAAGATGAGTTCATCTACTATCTTGTACTCATCATTTGGTAATTTTCCCTTGAGTATCTCAAGGGCTTGAGGGTCTTTTGCATATTTGGTAGTAATTTTATTTTTCCAATCCCCTATGATGCTGGATAGGGTGTTTATGTAGCCATGTCTAGACAGGGCATCTGCTACAATATTATTATCCCCTTTGACATACTCTATGTCGAAATTGTAAGCCTGAACCTTGCTCACCCATTTTTGTTGCCGATCATTAAGATCTTTTTGGTTCATGAAGAATCTCAAACTATTATGATCTATTTTGACGTTGAACTTCCCACATACGAGGTATTGTCTGAACTTGGCTAGAGCATGCTTTAAAGCCAACATTTCTTTGTCATAAATAGAGTAATGTTTCTCGACATCTGTAAGTTTGTGACTTTCAAATGCTATAGGATGTTTATTTTGCATGAGAACTGCTCCTATTCCTTCACCTGATGCATCACATTGAAGTTCAAAGGGTATTGTGAAGTCTGGAATAGCTAATACTAGACATGTGCTCATTGCTTCTTTTAGTTTCTCAAAAGCTTGTTGTGTTGCATCACACCACGTAAATGCTCCTTTCTTAGTTAAATCTGTGAGGGGGGTAGCTATCTTTGAGAAACCTTTGACAAAACATCTATAGTAACTGCATAATCCCACAAATCCCCTAAGTTGCGTTAGGGTTTTGGGTTTTGACCAATCTTTGATTGCCTTGATTTTTTCATCATCAACACTCACTCCCTTTGCATTGATTTTGTGCCCTAGATAGAGAATCTCTTGTAACCCAAATTCACATTTTGAAGCTTTAGTGAACAAGGATTCTGATTCTAAAGTACTTAGCACTTCTTCAATATGTTTGATATGTTCTACCCATGTCTTGCTGTAGATGAGAATATCATCAAAAAATACAAGTAAAAACCTTCTGAGCTGCTTTCGAAAGATGTGATTCATGCATGATTGAAAAGTAGCTGGGGCATTAGTGAGGCCAAATGGTAGGACTAGAAATTCAAAATGCCCATAATGACACCTAAAGGCTGTTTTATGAACATCTTCTGTTCTCATCCAAATTTGATGATACCCTGATCTGAGATCAATTTTTGAAAAGTACTGAGCTCCATGTAATTCATCAATCAACTCATCAATTCTTGGTATAGGATACCGATTTTTTATAGTCTTTTTGTTAAGAGCTCTGTAATCTATACACATTCTAAAAGTTCCATCTTTCTTTTTTACCAAGACTACAGAAGATGCAAAAGGGCTAGTGCTAGGTTGAATATGGCCCATTTCCAACAATTCTTTAATGATTTCTCAATTTCTTATTTTAAACCGGCGGGGGTGCCTATAAGGTGTGGTTATCACCGGTCGGGCTCCTACTTCCAATTCTATGGTATGTTCAAAACCTCTTTTAGGGGGCAGTCCTGGTGGAATATCCTCAAAGACCTTTTTATGCTTCCTTAAGATTGGTTGAATATCAGCATGGATTAATGGATCTTTGGATGAAGATTTATCCATTATCATGCACTGCACAACCCATTCTACTTGGTTATGTCTGAATATCCTTTCCATTCTATTACACGTAATTACCTTTGGGGATCCATTAGGTAATCCTTTTAAGACAATTTCTTTCCCTTTATGATTAAAGCAAATCTCCAAATTAGGTTGATCCATAATGAAGTGCCCTAATGAGTGTATCCACAGCATCCCTAGAATTACATCATATTGTAGATTTACCACATAAAAATCTCCTTGAATAGTGTGCTTATCCACGATGATCTCTAATTGGGGTATAGTTTTTGTACATGAGTCAATATTCCCATTTTCTAGTGCTACCTTGAACCCATTGAAGTCTTTAGTCCCTAATTTCCTTTTGGATACAAGATTTCTGCTAATAAAGTTATGTGATGCTCCACTATCCACAAGAGCAATTTCATTTTAACCTTTATGGGTTCCTTTGATTCTAAAAGGTCGATGTTCATTGACTTGGGATATTATTGCGAGGGACCCATGCTCTTCCTCATTTAGCTTAGCTCGTTTGGTAGGAACTTCTTTTTCTTCATCCAAGGTGACTTCTATGTTATGCATTCTACTTTCACAAAGGTGTCTAGGTTTCCATGGTTCTCTGCATTTGAAACAAAGTTTATTCTTTTTTAATTCATCACGCTGTTCCTGATTTTTGATTCTTCTACATTTATGTCCATGTTCCCATGGTTCATTGCAATGGTAACATGGTCTTTTCTTCAGGGGTTCTTTTTGGTGCTTATCTTTTCCATGGTAGTGGTTGTTTGTAGTGGAGCTCTTTGGTTTGTCCTTAAAAGGTTGAGAATCAAATTTCTTTTCCTTTGCAATGGCTTCATCCAAACTTGTGGGGTCCATGGCACTGATTATGCTACGGATGGAGTCTTTTAATCCTTCTACAAAGAGGTATGTGAGTCTTTCTTGTGAAATTTTAGGTACCATGTCTGCTAGTTTTTAGAAATCAGCAGCAAATTCTTCAACTATTCCTTGTTGCCTAAGCTGTGTTGATTCTTTAAAATACCATCGTGGATGTTTTTGTTCAAACCTTTTGGTGAGTCTTTGTGTAAATTCATCATAAGAGGTTATATGTTGATGGCCTTGTAAGGTGAGGTCGTGATGCCACCATTCATGGGATGCTCCTATTAAATGCAATACTGCAAATTTGATAGCATTTTCTTCCGTCATCAGACTTAGTGATAAATATGTGTCTAGCTTTTGAATCCATGCTTGGGGTGAGAGTTTCCCGAAACCGTCAAAGTTCAAGAGGGTTATCTTACTTATTTTCTCCTTGAGATCTTTATCTACTAGTTTCTTCCTTTTGACCTGAGTATTAGCTTTCAACATTGCCTCACAATAGTCTTTGAAGGACACATGGCTCCTTAGATCAGGGTCTAGTCTTGAATATGCTACTAAAATTTCATCAACATTATCTTGGGATGGTGTAATTGTATCTTCTCCCATGATTTCGTGGTCTTCTCTGGGTAAGAAAGAAGGTCTTGTGGGTCTGTAACATGATGTTTTAGGTGAGAAGTGATTACTATTATTATTATTGCTTTCTAAATGGTGGGAATTTGTTTCTCTTCCATTGTTGGGGTGAGATAAATTGTTGCTTAAGCTTTGTATGGTTTGGAGAAGAAGTTGATTAGATTTTTCATTTTGCTCCATGAGGGCTTGAGTGGTTTGGGCTGCTTGTTCTATGAGAGCTTGGGTGGTTTGCATTGTTTGTTCCATGAAAGCTCTCAGTTCACTATTTAGATGTTCGCTCATTTTACTTCCTTTTCTTGTATATTTTTGCATTAATTAAGTTAACAGGGTGGCAGGATTACTGCTCTGATACCAATTGTAATGTCCCTTATCGACTACAAAGTTAAACCATAGATTCACAATTTGAAGTAAGTTAGTAATGGATAGAATAATGACATTTATGACAGTTTGTAACCTTGCAATCATAAGAGAACATCAAACATAATCCATTTCAAACGTATTTATATTAAAGTGATTTATTTATGCCTATAACTTCTAATGGTTTTAGAGCAAAAAATGTTGGGGTTTGGTCAGATGATTCCTTTCTAAGCCCAAGAGCAGAGCTTTGGCCCTCTTGGCCTTGGTTCATCTTCTAATGCTCCCAAGGTGGTATACTTAGCGAATTGTCTGACTATTCCCAGGTTCGTTATGTTTAGTTCAGTAGGATAGGAATGGAGAGGTTGGGTAATCTGGACCTTGACTAGTTCACTCTAAGTCCAAGAGCGGGACTTTGACCCTCTTGGCCTTGGTGTCATGACTTGACTACTACCAAGGTGGTGTCCTTAGGTGACCGTCCTATGCCTTCTTCCCGGCCTTTAGCATTTTATCCCAACTGAACTTGTATATCTCCTACATTGATAGAGTAATTGTGCATATAGAGGAAGAGGAAAATAAAACACTGTGTATCTATACTAAATTAAGAAATGTTTACATAGGCTTACTCAGCAATATTTTATTCAATTCTCCTGGACTACAGGATGAACCTCAATTATCATTTATTAAAATAGTCATTCTTTGCAGTATTATTTAACAATCTGGAAAGTTCTTATTCTACATGATTCTGTTAATCAATATTATGTATAGCCTTAGAGTACGGGTTTTACCAGATTTACAACATACCTGCAATGTGTCATTTACATCCCTGTCTTCTTGCTTTAGCACTGTGGGTGTTATACGGTGGGCTCGAATGCTCTTACAATGATTCTGCCTCGATGTGATATGGTTAGGATTCTTGCTCCAAGACACAAATATGTAAAGTAATCTCCAAACCAGGTATATATATGTCCTCCGCTGTATTGTATGCTCCTTTGTATTCTATTAGTAATGCTGTCGTGTTTTCTCCCCCTCCTGTATTCTCCTATGTCCTTGCTTTATACCTTGTGAGCTGGCGTCTGTGCATTGGTCGTGTCTCTTCCGCCCTTTAAGTCAAGTTTTTTTTGTATAGTTTTTAACTTAATCATTGGCTAATATAAATTTATATCCAACGTAGGATTATAGTTTGGTATTTTTTAATATGAGTTAATAATTTAATTGTTCACTATGGATTATATTAATCATTCATTGTGGGCTTATATGAACTTATATTATTATTGCGAGTTAATAATTATAGGTTAATTTATTATTACTATATCATTTACATTGATAAGTAAAATATTTAATATTCTTAATTAATAATTATTTAAATTTTAATATTTAATAATTAACTATTGATTAATTAATCAATCAAACTTGATATTAAATAATTGCTTAATAATTATCAATTAATCAATTAAAATAATATTTTAGATAATTGCTTAAAAAAAAATGATATTAAATAATTGCTTACTAATTATCTATTGATTAATTAATCAATTATACATCAATTATGGTTCATGACAAAACATCTTACAATTTAATAACATTGATAATAACATGGTGCCATCTCTTGAACCCACTAAATCCTTGTTCTTACTACATCCTGAACTGATAGACTGGAATGAGCCTACAACCACAAGCCTATTATCTTTTGACAATGACTATTCCCTAGCCTATTACCTAAATGCTTGTGCACCTTTCCTTTCTTCCACTAGTGTAAAGAGAGAAACAATGACTGAGGAGGATATCAAGTTTCTCAATCTCAAAATGAAAAACAAAAAGAACAAGAAATCTGATGGTGAAAACCACTTAGTGGCAGTATTAGATTCAAAAAGAGAAAAAGAAAAAGATGCATATGATGGTGAAAACCTCCTAGAGGTGCCAAAGAATGGGATTCTTGATATCCTCCCAAATTATTTTCAAGAAATATCTTCAATAATGATTGAACCAACACAACCCATTAATTTGGGAACAACATAAGCTCCTCAGCTAGTCCACATTACTCAGTCATTGACAGAAGAAGAAAAGATCCAGTTCACCAGTTTCTTTAAAGAAAAGAAGATCAATTTTTCTTTGTCTTATCTAGATATGCTTGGATTGGATACATATTTGATAATGCATCATTTTTTCATTTCTCCCGATGTGAAACTAGTAAAGAAAAAACTAAGGAAAATGAATCCACATGTGGCATTTCTAGTCAAAGCACAATTGGAAAAATTGTTAAAAGTTGGATTCATTAGAGCCATTAACTATGCGGAATGGATCTCAAACATAGTTCCTATTTCAAAAGTAGATAAATCCATAAGATTTTGCACAAACTTCAAATATTTAAACAAGGCTTGTCCAAAGGATGACTTTCCACTTCCCAACATATACATGATTGTAGATTTGACGGCAGGATATGAGATGTACTCATTGATGGATGGATTTTTTGGATATAATCAAATTAAAATTGCTCTTGAAGATCAAGAAAATACCACATTCACATGCACATGGGGAACATACTATTGGCATGTGATGCCTTTTGGTCTAAAAAATGCAGGTGCAACCTATCAAAGAAAAATGACTATAATAATTCATGACATGATGCATAGAAACATGGAAGACTATATAGATGACACATTGGAAAAATCAAAGATAAGGACAAAACATATAGAAGATCTCAGGAAAATCTTTGATAGAATGGAACATTTTTAATTAAGGCTTAATCCCAAGAAATGTGCATTTGGGGTATCATCTGGAAAGTTACTAGGATTCATAGTCTCATCAAAAGGAATCAAGGTAGATCTAGCAAAAGTGAAAGCTATTCTTGAAATACAACCAGCTATAAATATTAGTCAAATGAGGATGCTCCAAGGAAAGCTACAATCCATAAGAAGGTTTATATCTTAGTTGGCGGATAAGGCACAAACTTTCACAAAGTTGATGCGCAAAGGAACTACATTCACTTGAGATGAACAATGTAAAGTAAATTTTGCACAGGTCAAGAAATATTTGATGAATCCTCCAATCCTAATGGCTCCAATCTATGGAAAACCTTTATTGTTATACATATCAGTGACAAATATGTCATTGGGAGTATTTCTTGTGCAAGAAGATGAGGCTAAAAAGGAGAGAGATATATACTATATTAGTAGAACTTTGGTCACATATGAATTAAACTATTCCATGATTGAAAAAGCATGCTTAGCAGTGGTATTTGCATCCCAAAAGATCAGGCATTACATATTGGCACATAAGGTGAAGCTAGTGGCTAAGATTGATCCACTCAAATATCTGTTGAGTAAAGAAATGTTGACAGGGAGACTAGAAAAGCAGGTCCTTATTCTAAGTGAATTTGACATTGAATATATTGATAGAAAAGCCATTAAAGGACAAGTGATAGCTAATCAACTTGCAAAAATTCCATTAACATATGATATGCCATTACATGTTGATTTTATTGATGAAGCTATTATGCACTTAATAGAACACTCATGGAAAATGTATTTTGATGGCTCCTTCATGCAACAAGGATCAGGAGTTGGATGCTTATTCATTACACTACAAGGATATAAAATTTTGAAAGCAAACAAGATGATCTTTCCATGTACAAACAACATAGCAGAGTATAAAGCTCTCGTGAATGGCCTCAAACTTGCAATAGAGTGGAAAATCATCAAATTATACATCTATGGAGATTCACAACTCATTATCAATCAGGTGAATGGTGACTATCAGACAAAATATGATAAGCTCAAGCCTTACAAAAGAATGGTGGATGACTTGAAGAAATACTTTGTCTTCATCATATTTGAGAAAATTCCAAGATCAAAAAACATAGCAGAAAATGCGATGGCTACTTTAGCGTCAATGTTACAACTTGAAGAGCATCAATTTTGCTATGACTTCCTAGTGGAAGAACTTCCCTTTCTAGCCTATGACTCACCTGAATCCCAGATTATTTGTGCCCTTGAAACTCAAGTTCTATCCTAATATGCCCATATCTACTCTTACTTAAAAGACCAAAAAATCCCTGAAGGCTATTCCAGAAATGAAAAGTGATACCTTATAAGAGAGACATCGCGTTATATAATCATCGCTAATGACTTAAATAGGTGTGGTATAGATGGTATGCTTCTTAGGTTATTATAAAATGAAGAGTCTAATCGTGCATTAAAGGAAGTTCATGAAGGTGTGTGTGGGTCACACTTGAATGGTTTTTCATTAGCCAAGAAACTCTTAAGGGTTGGATATTATTGGCCCATAATGGAAAAAAAAGATATCCATTTTTTAAAAACATGTAAGAAATGCCAGATTCATGGAAACCTGATACATGCTCCAACAAGGGAGCTAATTCATTTCATAACATATTGGCCATTCCAGCAATGGGCCTTTGATCTAGTTGGATAGATATACCCAAATTCATTAAATGGACACAAATACATCATTACTACAACTAAGTATTTCACAAAATAGGTGGAAGTTGTGCCACTGTCTAATGTAACTGGAAAATAAATTTCACTATTCATCTTGAACTATATTATCTATTAATATGGAATATCCTCCTTAATTGTGACTGACAATGGGGTCAATTAAAAAACAAAGACATGGATGACTTGTGTCTCTAGTTCAAAATCACTTAGCACTATTCCTCGATCTATTACCCTCAAGGTAACAGACATGTTGAAGCATCAAACAAAACTATTTTGAAAATATTGCATCGGACAATGAGTAAATTAGGAAGAGACTGACACTTACAAATAAATCTAGCATTATGGGCTTACAAAACTAGCATCAGAACACCAACTGGCACAACTCATTTTGCACTAGTTTATGGATCAGAGGTAGTATTACCAATTGAAATAGATATTCCATCACTGAGGGTATCATTGAAACATCTAGTCACTGATGAGGACTATAGAATCTCTAGACTACAAGAGCTAGAATTGTTGGATGAGTGTAGACAATAGGCATTTGACCATCTACAAGTCTATCAAAAGAGAATATCTAGAGGATAAAAAAAGAAGGTGAAACCAAGAAGTTTTTCAGGTAGGAGATCTAGTCTTGAGAGAGAATCCTAAAAATCAGAAAAATTGAGAACAAAAGGGAAAATTTGAACCCAACTAGCTGGGTCCCTTTGTCATTACAACATCATTTGGATCACGAGCCTATCAATTGGTTATGCCTGAAGGAGTTATTTTAACGCGAGGGAGGATGAGGATAGGGGCCAAAGGCACACCCTAATCTAGATCTACCCTGCGGAGATCACACATCGAAGCAACAACACACAAAAAGAGAGAGAGAATGCAGATCAACTCAAAATTTCATCAAATTGATTTATACATGTCAGGTTGTAAGGCCTTCCTAGTTAGGGACAGATATTACAATTCAAGTACCACAGTCCTCCAACATGTGAGGATTCAGTTTCTATCTTCTATCTTCTAACTTCTATCTTCCAAAACTGACTCCTAAACTACAACCAAAGATTACAATATATACAAGAGGCTACCAAAAAATTCAGCCTTCATATCCACCATTAATAGAAGGAATGAACAGATCTAGGTCCACATGCTTCCCAATGATAGATACCAACATTAAATCCGCAACCAAAATTAAGTGCACAAGTCAGCCTCAACAGAAAACTAAAACAAACAACTCGGTAAGAAAGGATAACCGAGCACTGGGAAAAAGATAACCAAGCACCATGGAATTAACTGACCAACTTAGTTAACAAAGGAACCAAGTAACTACTGAGCGAACTCGGTCAAAGTAGGAACTGAGCAACACAGGAAAACTAAAACTTGTTTTTGGTGACACATGATTTCCAAGGACCTGAGATGCTCCTGCATTAGACACCTGGGGTTATTTGAAATGATTCTCTGAATCATGTAGTAGGTACAACCCAAGCTGAATCCAATTCAGATTGTGAAATCCACAAACTATCTTCAATCAGTTTATTCTTCCACTTTACTAAATATTCCATATATTGTTTTCCTCTTGTACTTCTGCCAACTCTTTGTTCCAAATTCTGCTCAACTTCTTCTATATATTTCTTAGGATAATCATTTGGTGCTATCATTTCTTCATCTGATTCATGGTACTCATAAAAATCAGCAATGTTGAATATAGGTGGTATATCCATGTCATCAGGTAACTCAATCTCATAAGAATTTCCACTGTCAAATTTTCTCAAAATCTTGCAAGGACCAAACTTCTTCATTTTCAGCTTTCCATATGTTCCAACAGGAAATATGCCTTTCTTCAAATGAACCATTACTTCATCACCAACTACAAAAGTCTTGTGTCTTCTTGATCTATCAACTCTGTCTTTATATTTCTCATTACTTTTCTCCAACTTATGTTTCACATCTTCATGCAATGTCTTCATGAACTCAACAAACTTTACTCCTTCAACACTTGTCTTTTCATCATCAGCAATATCCCTCAAATCTAATATACCTCTCAGTTTCATTCCATTTACAATCTCAAAAGGTGTTTTCCCAGTACTCCTATTCACTAAATTATTGTATGCAAACTCTACTTGTGCCAACATAGAATCCTAATTACTCAGTTTGTCTCCAACTAAACATCTCAAAAGATTACCCAAGCTTCTATTCACAACTTTTGTTTGTCCATCAATCTGTGGGTGAAATGTAGAACTGTACCTCAACTCGTTGCCAAACTTTCTCCAAAGAGTCTTCCAAAAGTATCCAACAAATTTACTGACTCAGTCAGAGATGATACTCCTCATTAATCCATGCAATTTGACAATTTCCTTAAAGAAAAGATTTTCTATATGTACTACATCTGATGTCTTTCTACAAGGTATAAAATGTTCCATCTTAGAAAATTTATCCACAACAACAAATATAGAATCATTACCTCTCACTGTCTTTGGTAAGCCAAGAACAAAATCCACACTGATATCAATCCAAGGTTTCTCATGAACAAAAATCGGTGTATACAATCCAGTATTTTGACTTACACCCTTTGCAACTTGACAAATTTCACAACTTTTCACAAATTTATGAACATCCTTATACAACTATGGCCAAAAGTATTTCTCCTTAATAAAATTCAATGTCTTGTCAACACCAAAGTGTCTAGCCAAACCACTAGTATGTTTCTCCTTTATCAAATTAGTTCTCATTTATCCTCTCGGTATACACAACTAAATACCTTTAAACAACATACCTCCTTGAATGAAATAGTCTTCCCATTTAGTACTTGGTTGATCTTGAATAGGTTTTCTGCACTTTCTCCATGCCTCAGACAAATTAGGATCAAATTCATATGAATCTCTCATGTCATCAAAACCAAGAACTTCAATTTTCATCTCGTTCATCAAAGATCTTCTTCTACTCAATGCAGCAACAACTCAGTTAGTGACTCCACACTTATGTTTTATCACAAATGTGTAACTGTGTAGATATTCAACCCATTTCATATGTCTCTGATTCAACTTATTTTGACTACCCAAATATTGTAAAGCTTCTTGACTCAACATAGCTCCTATTGCACTTTCACTTGCATCACATTCCACTTGAAATACCCTATTAAAATTAGGCAATGCTAACACAGGAAATTTAGTAACCTTCTGCTTCAGAGTCTCAAAACTTTTATCAGCTCCATGTGTCCACTTAAATTCTCTTTTGTCTCCTCTCATAGTCTTAGTCATAGAATTACAAATTGAGCTGAAATTCCTAATGAACTTTCAGTAAAAACTTGCCAAACCATGAAATAATCTTACCTCACTAGCATTCTCAAGTGTAGACCAATTTAAAATAGCTTCAACCTTTTTAGGATCCATTTTCAAACCATCAGCTAAAATCACAAATCCCAACTACACAATCTCATCTTGCATGAAAGAACACTTTTTCAAATTTATCAGCAACTTTTCTTCTTTCAACATCTACAATACTTGTTTAACATGCAACAAATTTTCTTCTCTGGTCTTACTGAATATCAAAATATCATCTAGGTATATAATCACAAATTTACCTAATAATTTCTTCAAAACTTCATTCATCAATCTCATAAAAGTACTCGGTTCATTAGTTAAACCAAAAGTCACAACCAACCACTCAAACAAACCTTCTTTTGTCTTAAAAGTAGTCTTCTACTCATTGTCTTCTCTGATTCTAATATGATGATATCCAATTTCAAATCAATTTTGGTAAAATACTATGTTCCAGTCAAATTGTCCATTATGTCATCCATTCTTGATATAGGAAACTTATATTTCACTATTATTTTATTGATTGCTTTGGAATCCATACACATTCACCATTCTCCATTCTTCTTACATGCCAATATAGTTGGTACTACACAAGGACTCAAACTTTCTTGAATCAAACCTTTCTACAACAATTCATGAATCTATTAGTTCAATTCCTGATTCTAAATAGGTGTCAACCAATGTGGTACCTTATTTGGTAAACTAGCTCCAAGGATTAGATCCATACAATGATCAATTCTTCTCTTCAGTGGAAAACCATTAGGTACATTATCAAAAATTATCTCTTTTTACTCAGTAAGTAACTTATCAATCTCTTCAGGTATGTTATCCTGTATTTTCTTACTTGATTTGTTAGAAATCATAGCAAAACATACATCATTCTTCTTCAAATCCTTAACAAACTTTCTTCCTTCCATCAAGAAAAATTTCATAGATGTACAAACACTACTAACAGGTTCTTCAATCAAAGGTAACAAGATTTGTCTTCTCCTATCATCCCAAATAGTATATTTATGCAATCTCTCATCATATATAGCATGCATATCATATTGCCAAGGTCTACCCAACAAAATATGACAACAATCCATAGGCATGATATCACATGTAACGCCCCCACCAGGGAACCCAAGCGGAACACTTCAAAAATAATAATCAAAGAATGAGTTTTTTTTTTTTTTTCAAGTGCGTTAACACATACATAACAATAAACAAATACATATATAAAACAACATGACTTCCTCTTAGGTTCCCCGACATCGCTACTTAAGAAACACCTAGCAAAACACAATAAAATTAAGGAATCCAACCAAAATGTACAAGTGCTATAGTCATTAATAGATCATTAAGGGCATAATCAATTTCATTATGATATTACATATGAATCATGTTCCACCCAAATATACATAACAATGTAGTACAAATCAAGAATATTACATGATAGACAATGTTTACGAGTACATAGATTTACATCATCGAGTAATCTCTTTTACCTCATGAAGAGATACAATGGTACATCAAGAGTTATGAATCAAGTAATAAACATGGTGAAAAGAAGAAGCTAGTATGCCACAAAGAACAATTAGCAGCCATGAACCAAAACATGATCCTCGGTGGAAAAATGCTCACCACCCAACCATGTGAACCAAATAGTCCAGCCCCCAAGCCAGGAGATGGAATTCAGGCCCACACATGCCAAAAATCAATCAAGAAAGTATAAAATTAAGGTACTGAGAAAACAACATAAAGAAAGAATCTAAGAAGTCTGAGAAAGAGAGAGAGACAACATCAAAATTATGACATAAGAAAATAAGAAAATAATCAAAAGGGACTTCCTCTACCAGAGGAAAATCTAAACACACCCAACGAAATCCTAGGACACATACTGAAGGGTGTCATCAGATAGCTTCCACTCTCTTGGCAGCCCTGATAGTCCTCCTGGACCTGACCCCTAGGTCAAGCTCATGTGGAGCTGAAATCCTCTCATGTGGATGACGTGTCGACTTGCCAAATCAAAGTCCCACAGATGACCAGGCACTTCTCCATCCATCCTCATCTAAATACATACTCGAGACTATGGTGGAGGCAATTATCTTTTTTAGTGTGGATTCCAAACCTAGCTCATTAATTATGTTATCACTTCATTAAGACTACACAATGGGTTACCTTGGAATGACCACTTTGGGCCTCAACCCCAATTGTAAGCCACCCTCCATCTATGTTCCTAGCAAGCCCTCCCAACACATGAAATCCAAAAGGGGCATACAATTAGGATCCACCAAAATATCCAAAGGGGTATAAAATCTCATTACCAGCCTCCTTAAGGTAACATAAGTCTAACAAAGTTATAATAATCATTTTTTAAAGCATTCATTATAAAATCCCCAACTATGGATCCCAAAATCAAATCATCATTAAGCATATAAATCATAATAGGCCAAAGGATAGAACCAAGAATGAAAATCACCAAATTGAATACATCATCTAGCATTAAATAAATGGTCTACCCGCCTTTGGTAAAAACACACCCTTCCCAAAGTACAACTTTATGGACTCCACATAAAAGAACTTTACATACATGACATACTCATCAAAGATACCATCATTCTACAACCAACACTAAACTTATGATTTGGGTTTTCTAACAAGATCACATTTTTCTTATTATATTTTTCACATAACAAATTTCATTTAATTAATTTCTTTTATCCAAATTAAAATTCTATTAGCCAAAGAAGAAATAACAAAATATCTAATGAAATAAAAAACAAAAAAATACTAATTTTAAAATAATTAAATAATATTATTAAACATCTTTTATAATTTCTTTTATTATAACAATTAAATAATATTATTAAACATCTAAATTTTAATTACTAACATCAACTAATTTAGTCTTCCATTTATAACAAATAAAGAATCATTATACATAATTTTACATTAACAAAAATGTAAATAAAAATCAATTCACTTTACATTTATTATTTTCCTTAGTAACTTGAAGGATTTTTAAAATAATTTTATTAAAATTTCTTCACAAAACAAAACCCATTAAATTCTAAGTCAAGGAAGGAATTTATAATTAATTCTGAACTTATACTCTTAAGATAAGATACTAGGGAATATATTCCTATTACTTAATATTCCAAAGACTAAATATTCCAAAGACTAAAGCATGGCTATTTTTTTGAGGAATACGATTCATAAAAAAAAGAAACATTGAATAATTTAAAGAATAATGTACTAAACTCTCTAAAATGTACAAAGGCAATGGCTATGATTTCAATAATTTAACCATAGAGACCACTATTCCAAGTTAAGGAATTATGAAATGAATAAATCTGATTTAATTTCTAATTCAGACCACATCATATAATATGTTCTACGCATGCTCAAGTTATGGAAGATCTGGCAATGGTTGATACCCAAAATCCAGAAATGGCTGAATAAATTAGGGAAAGGAAGTTAAAAAAAATCAAACAAGGAGATGTAAATCTACATAATACAAGGAAACAACTCAAAATAATAGAGTAAGAAATGATAACAGCAACAATTAATTGAGGAGAAGAGAACACACAAAGGGCAGAAATAACAAAATTATAATGTAACATGACAAAAAGGAAGGATCGGATTTGGAAGGAATTAATGTATGACATAAAAGATGCTCCATAAAATAAATTAAAAACATAATAATTCCAACTAGCACGCACAACACAAGCAATGACAGATAAAATGCAATAAGGCTACGTTCTGGAGAAAGAAAGACAGTTGAATCCAAGACATCAATTTGGAAATTCTTCTTTTGGAATTTTCTAAGAGTAGTTTGTGAAATTCATATCACCCAGGGAACACACATGCAAGGGTTCATTGCACAAGGAGGGAAATAATCAACTACATACAAGGGATTATCAGAGAGAACATTATTCCAATAGATCAAAAGAAAAATAAAGGACAACTTATAAATAGATCAAATATGGTACCTTGATTAACAGAGAAAAATCTCAGTCGATTCAATGAAAGTAGGCACCCATATGTAACACCCCTGCTAGGGAACGTGAGCGGAACACTTGAAAAATAATAATCAAAGAATGAGTTTTTTGTTTTTTTTAAAGTGTGTTAACACATACATAGCAATAAACAAATACATAAATATAACAACATGACTTCCTCTTAGGTTCCCCGACGTCGCTACATAAGAAACGCATAGCAAAACAAAATAAAATTAAGGAATGGAACCATAATGTACAAGTTCTATAGTCGTTAATAGATCATTAAGATTGTAATCAATTTCATAATGATATTACATATGAATCATGTTCCACCCAAACATACATAACAATTTAGTACAAATCAAGAATATTACATGATAGACAATATTTTCAAGTACATAGATTTACATCATCAAGTAATCTCTTTTACCTCATGAAGAGATACAATGGTACATCAAGAGTTATGAATCAAGTAATAAACATGGTGACAAGAAGAAGCTAGTATGTTGTAGAGAACAATCAGGAGCCACAAACCAAAACACGATCCTCGGTGGAAAAATATTCACCACCCAACCATGTGAACCAAATAGTCCACCCCCGGAGCTAGGAGATGGAATTCAGGCCTACACATGCCAAAACTCAATCAAGCAAGTATAAATTTAAGGTACTGAGAAAACAACGTAAAGAAAGAATCCAAGAAGTTTGAGAAAGAGAGAGAGACAACATCAAAATTATTACATAAGAAAATAATCAAAAGGGACTTCCTATACCAGAGGAAAATCTAAACACACCCAAGGGAATCCTAGGACACATACTGAAGGGTGTCATTACATAGCTTCCACTCTCTTGGTAGCCCTGACAGTCATCCTAGACCCTACCCCTAGGTGAAGCTCTTGTGGAGCCAAAATCCTCTCATGTGGATGAGGTGTCAACTTGCCAGATCAATGTCCCATAGGCAGCCAGGCACTTCTCCATCCATCCTCATCTAAATACATACTTGAGACTATGGTGGAGGCAAATATCTTTCTTAGTGTGGATTCCAAACCTAGTTCATTAATTATGTTATCACTTCATTAAGACTACACAATGGGTTACCCTGGAATGACCACTTTGGGCCCCGGCCCCCATTGCGAGCCACCCTCCATCTATGTTCCTAGCAAGCCCTCCCAACACATGAAATCCAAAAGGGGCATAAAATTATGATCCACCAACCTATCGAAAGGGGTATCAAATCTCATTACTAGCCTCCTTAAGGTAACATAAGTCTAACAAAGTTATAATAATCATTTTTTAAAGCATTCATAATAAAACCCCCAACTATGGATCCCAAAATCAAATCATCATTAAGCATATAAATCACAATAGGCCAAAGGATAGAACTAAGAATGAAAATCACCAAATCGAATACATCATCTAGCATTAAATAAATGGTTTACCCACCTCTCGTAAAAACACACCCTTCCCAATGTACAAATTTATAGACTCCACATAAAAGAACTTTACATACATGACATACTCATCAAAGATACCATCATTCTACAACCAACACTAAACTTATGATTTGTGTTTTCTAACAAGATCACATTTTTCTTATTATATTTTTCACATAACAAATTTCATTTAATTAATTTCTCTTATGCAAATTAAAATTCTATTATCCAAAGAAGAAATAACAAAATATCTAATGAAAAAAAAAAATTAACTAATTTTCAAATTGTAACTTCTCTTATTATAACAATTAAATAATATTATTAAACATCTAAATTTTAATTACTAACATCAATTAATTTAGTCTTCTATTTATAACAAATAAAGAATCATTATACATAATTTTGCATTAACAAAAATGTAAATAAAAATCAATTCACTTTACATTTATTATTTTCCTTACTAACTTGAAGGATTTTTAAAATAATTTTATTAAAATTTCTTCACAAAACAAAACCCATTAAATTCTAAGTCAAGGAAGGAATTTATAATTAATTCTAAACTTATTCTCTTAAGATAAGATACTAGGGAATATATTTCTATTACTTAATATTCCAAAGACTAAATCATGGCTATTTTTTTGAGGAATACGATTCATAAAAAAAAAAACATTGAATAATTTAAAGAATAAAGTACTAAAGTCTTTAAAACATATGAAGGTAATGGTTGCAATTTCATTAATTTAATCATAGAGACCACTATTCCAAGTTAAGGAATTATGAAATGAATAAATCTGATTTAATTTCTAATTCAGACCATAGAATATAATATGTTCTACGCATGCTCAAGTTATAGAAGATCTGGCAAAGGTTGATACCCAAAATCTAGAAATGACTGAATAAATTGGGGAAAGGAAGTTAAAAAAAATTAGGCAAGGAGATATAAATCGACATAATACAAGCAAACAACCCAAAAAAATAGAGTAAGAAATGACTGTGATTCCTTTGGGGAGATGGAGCGTGCAGGAGGAATAGAGAGCGGGAAAGGAGGAATTCAAATTTCAAGCATGCTGAGCAAGGGGAATGGCAGATCTGATGCTGGTCCCTCGGAGTGTGATGGTCAACTTAAGGACACAGATGGAAACAAGACTCAAGCCGAGATTCCTGATGTCAGACTTGGGACAGGGGACCCCGAAGGGGGACCCATGAAGGGGCCATGTGATCAGAATAGGATGACACATGCTAAGTCTGTCAAAAGTTGGTTAGGCCTTTTTGGTGTGAAACCAACGGGTAAGTCCTCTCTCCCACCTGTAAAAATCCTATCCAACATTGAGGAGGGAAATTTTGATATATCCATTCTGGATCAAATAATAGATGTTAATATATCTCGAATGACTAACTCTCTTGTGGGGAGATTCTTGGGATCTCCCCCTAATATCAAGGTGGTTAGGGCATTTGTTAAAAAGAAATGGATTTTGAAAGGTCAAGTGGAGGTGGTTCCTCTTCCCAAAGGATGTCTAGCTTTTTCCTTTTCATGTGAGGAGGATTTAAGGTTTATCTTATGTAATGGACCATGGATGATAGGAAAGCATTCTATGATTTTGCATAAGTGGTTTCATAATTTGGATATGCAAGAGGATCTTAATGTGCAGGCACCGGTCTAGGTGACTCTTCTGGGCTTGCCTCTTGAGTTTTGGATGGAAGATATCTTTAAGGGCATTGCTAATGTCTTTGGGGAACTCTTGTCCATGGATCCTATCATGGTCTCTAGAAGGCACCTTATGTTGGACTACAACTGATTTGGAATCTGATTGATGAATCTGTGATTAAAGATCACTGAGGAGTTGTTGATTAGATATGTAATATGATTAAATCAGTATTATGTTTTCATTGATGTTAACTAGTTTGACAACACTTATCTTGTAAGTTACTACACCGAGACATCTGAAGAAAGGTGAAAGAGATAAAGAACAAAGAAATTTACATGAGGAAAGATGTACATGATAGATGAGGATAAGGAACACATTGAGTAACTTGTTGATGAGTCTATGACTTGATGATATTGACTTCATTATGTTGCATTCATCTAGGATGAAGCATAGAGCTGAAAGACACAAAGTAGTGTTGTCGGTAAATAAAGCATTTCTAGTATACACCGATGGAGTGTAGTGCATACCAACTACATTATTAACCGAGCAATGTTCACTGACACATTCTTTGTTAACTGAGGAGGATGCAATTAATTAAATAATTAGTTTAGGCAATAAGATTGATGAGCTGGAAAGAGTATAACATCGAGGTAACAGATAATGTTTGTTACATAGATTGACGGCTGACAAAATTCAAAGAAGATCTAATGGAGTAGATTGAAATGTGTTATTGACATAAGTACCGAGAAATTTTAAGCGGCAAAATCTATGAATGTGATTAACTAGAAAAATATGATGGTGGAGAAGAAAACAATTTACTCATCTATATAAGAGAACAAAATTTCTTATAAAAGTGCCAGAAGAAGAAGAAGATGCAGGATTATCGCGTGAATAAGATTTTCATGCATTCTGATCATATTGGTTAGTAAGAACCGAGCTACAAAACAATTACCGAGCTACATAGAGCTATTACTGACGGAGAGTAAGTTGATACAGTATTGAATCTGAAGTGAATTATTGATCAAAAGGATTTGTATGGACTGAATATTGATCTGTAATTTGCAATTGAATTTGTATTAAGGCAGTCATTTTACTGTTACATATTTAACCATTATATACAGTCTAAATCTCTTAACTAAGTGGACTCTGAAAGTCTTATGATGTATCATTCATATAATGAACATTGTTATCCTATCAACCCCGTAGTGAATCCTGGTTGGATGATAACTTCTAGTCTAAAATCCTCTAACAAGGTCACACCTAACAGTGTGTTTGTAACCTTAAACAGGGTTGGGTCTTAACCGACCTCACTTCAAAAGAGTGAACAATTTTGGGTTGCCGGTCCTAGGTGGTTTTTCCCTTTACAGGGTTTCCATGTCAAATCTCGTGTTATTTGTTGATTGTGATATTTGTTTGTTATCATACTTTGCATGTTACATGTTAGATTTGATCGGTAAAAGTATTAGACTAGTTATTGGTAAAAGCACAGATAGTGAGAGTTATTATTTCTTACCAATGAGCAAAAATTATTTTGAATTATACATTTTGATTGGGACACTAGATAACTGATACACCCCCCCTCTTAGTTATTCTAACAATTGGTATCAGAGCATTGGTTGCTTGGAACAGAGTTTTAAGGACTTAAGCATAAAGGTCTCAAGATGTATAAGAGGGAAGTACCAAAACTAAATAAAGAGAACTTCATAGTATGGCAAAGCATAATGAAGCTACACATATCTGGAATTGGGAACGTAGCACTAGATTTGATACAAAATGGCTACATGCAACCACCCACTGGTCCCCTAACTGTTGATCAACTAAAGGATAAGCATGAACACAATGTTACTATGATGGAACTTTTTGCTGCCTGTATCGACGCTGAATTTGAAGATATCAAGACATGCACAACTGCCAAAGGAATGTGGGATAAATTAGCACAAATCTATAGTGGAGATCTGAATGTCAAAAGAGCCCGAGCTGAAAGTCTAAGAGGCAGATTTGATGATATGAGAATGAAAGAAGGTGAGAATATTGTCCAATATTCAAATAGACTGAAAGAGGTGGTACATGTTATTAGAGCATCTGATGGAGTAATTGATGATGAAATAGTAATAAGAAAGATTCTCAGAACTTTGCTACCAGTTTATGCAATCAGGATTTCTGCAATTCATGAAACAAGAGCTACATCCAACCTCACTCTTGACACTCTGATTGGTAAACTTACAACCTTTGAATTAAACAATTTTGATAATAGTGTTGTTCCTTCTCTTGAATCCACTTTCATGTCTTCTTTGAAGATTGGAAAGTCTAGCAGGAATAGTAAGAATTGTGATAGTGATGACAATACCGATGATGAACTTGATGAGCTTGAAGCACTTATGGCCAGAAGATTGCCCAAAGGAAAAGGAAGGTATAGAGGTAAGCTACCTTTAACATGCTTGAATTGTAAAGAAGTTGGTCACATCACTGCTAGATGTCCATAGAAGAAAGATGATGATAGATCCAAAGATCGATCTAATGGAAGCTATGGAAGAAGAGTCAACAGAGGTTACCGACACAACAACAGAGACAACCGAGATGAAAAAGTCAAAAAGTTATGTTACATAGTCAAAGATATTGAAACTAAATTTGATTCTGATGATGATATAGAAGTTGTATTTGTTTCTATGAAAGATGACTTAGAAGAGGAAGAGAAACATGAAGAGACAACACTAATCTCTAAAGTAAGAAAAAATGATACATGGATTATAGACAGTGGCTGCACACATCATATGATTGGTGATGCAGATAATTTTGATCATCTTGTTGAATATAATGGAGGATCTATGAGAATGGGAAATGATGCACCTTGTATGGTAAGAGGTAAAGGCTCACTGATGATCAATGACATATTACAATGTGAAAATTCATATTGGATAGATGGACTAAACTATAATCTAATAAGTGTGGCTCAGCTGAACAATTCAGGCCACCAACTGGCTTTTGAGAGAAAAAAGGTGAAGATTTATAATGATGGAGGAAGACTTGTTAGAACTGGTACACAATCTAGAGGTAATTTATTCTATCTTGATATGGATCAATCTTCTTGTTTGCTAATAAAGGATGAAGATGCTTGGTTGTTGCATTGAAGGTTATGCCATGTGAACTTTGACAATATGATCAAGATTAGTAGAAAGAAAAGAGTTAGAGGATTGCCTAACTTGACAAAACTTGATCATGCCATGTGCCATGAGTGTCAAAGAGGTAAGATGACTAAGTCTAGTTTTAAAAGAAAAGACTATTCAACAAAGAAGATACTTGAGTTGGTTCATACCAATCTATGTGGTCCTATGAGAATTCAGAGTTGTTCTAGTGATAGATATTTTATTCTTTTTGTTGATGATTACACTAGACTGATGACTATTATGTTCTTGAAAGAGAAATTTAAAGCTTTCAAAATGTTTAAGTGGTATAAAGCTAAGGTAGAAAAAGAAACCGGTAAGGAAATAAAATGCTTAAGATCTGATAGAGGAGGTGAATTTATCTCTGATGAATTTACTAACTTTTGCAATGAGCATGGAATCAAGAGGTAGGTATCAGTACCGAGGACACATCAGCAAAATGGCATTGCTGAAAAGAAGGAATAGGTCTATAATTGACTATGCTAGAACATTAATGATACAGAAGAATGTTGCTTAGACATATTGGAGGGAAGCTTTCAGCATAGCTGTATATGTTCTTAATCGAGTACAACTGAAGAAGGACTCCAACCGAACACCTTATGAACTATGGTTTGGACATAAACCTATTGTAAGTTACTTCAAAATTTTTGGAAGTAAATGCTTTATCTTGAAAGATGAGAGAAATGGCAAATTTGACTCTAAAGGAGATGAAGGAATATTTCTTAGATATTCCACTACAAGTAAAGCATACAAATGTTTGAGTAAGGCTACAAAAAAGATTGTTGAAAGTACTAATGTTCATGTTGATGAGTTTGATGAAAAGTACATAGAGGAAAGTATAAAGGAACCATAAGATTATGGTAGATTCACTTACATTGAACATCCAGAGTATCTACTAACACCACAAGCTGTAACAACCAGTCAATAGGGAAACAATGCAGTACAATAGGCACCACAAACCGATGAACATGAAGAAGCTGCCGAGTAAGGAAATGACCTTGAGCAGGATGAAGAAGAAAGGAGAAATCAAGTTTTGGCTAGTTTTGTTAGGAGACATCATCCTGAAACACAAATCATTGGAGACAGACATGCTAGAATGAAAACCAAAAGCAAAACAAGACAAGGTACATGTCTAATTTGTGAGTTTGAACCTAAAATTGTGAAAGTTGCATTAGACAATGAAGAATGGGTCAATGCAATAAAGGAGGAAATAGAACAAATAGAAAAGAAGAAAACCTGGTCCTTAGTACCCCGACCAAGAGATAAGAATGTTATCAGTACTAAGTGGATATATAGGAATAAATTAAATGAAAATGGTGAAGTCATAAGAAATAAAGCTAGATTAGTATGCAAGGGATATGCACAGGAAGAAGGCATTGACTATGGTGAGACATTTTCACCCATTGCTAGATTAGAAGGAGTTAGAATGCTACTTGCATATGCTGCACATAAGAAATTCAAAGTCTATCAAATGGATGTGAAGTCAACATTTTTGAATGGTATACTTGAAGAAGAAGTCTACATTGAACAACCTGAAGGATTTGTTGATCCCAACAATAAAGACATGGTATGTAGATTACATAAAGCTTTATATGGACTAAAGCAAGCACCGAGAGCATGGTATGAAAGACTGCATACTTGTTAAGTATTGGATTTGTTAGAACAAGTGAAAATAGCAATTTGTATGTGAAAGGTGATACTGATGATACTATTATTATTGCTGAAATATTTGTTGATGATATTATCTTTGGTGGTTCAGATGTTGTCTACAAGGCATTTGCTGATGAAATGCAAAAGGAATTTCAAATGTCTATGTTTGGAGAGATTAAGTTCTTTCTTGGACTACAAGTGATTTAGCAGAGTGATGGCATATTCATCACACAATCTAAATACATAAAGGAAGTACTGAAGACATTTGGCATGGAAGATGCTAAACCTGTAGGCACACCAATGGCTACTGGATGCAAATTGACAAAGGAGGATGAAACTACTGAGGTAAATCAGACACTTTACCAATCCATGATTGGTAAGTTAATGTACGTAGTTCACAGTAGGCCAGATATAGCACATGTTGTGGGAATTGTTGCAAGATTTTCTACTAACCCTAGAGAATCACACATGATAGTTACAAAAAGGATCTTAAGATAATTGAAGAAAATAGAGAATTATGGATTATGGTATTCTAAGGAAGGGAAGTTTGAACTGAAAGTTTACACCGATGCTGATTGGGCTGGAAATGTGGATGACAGAAAAAGCACCACCGGAGGAGCATTTTTCTTTGGTGAAAGACTTGTAACCTAGACAAGTAAAAAGAAGGCTTGTATTTCTTAGTCTATAGCTAAAGTAGAGTATATTTTTGCTGCTACTAACTATTCAAACATTGCCTATATCAAACAAGTGTTGGAAGGAATGAATAAGGTAATCACTGACCCAGTGATTATATACCGTGACAACACTAGTGCTATTAATATTTCAAAGAATCCTATGATGCACTCTAAGACAAAGCATATATCTATTAAGTATCATTACTTAAAAGAAAAAGTGCAAGAGAAGCAAGTTAAGTTAGAATTTGTTACATCTAAAGAACAACTTGCAGATATTTTTACAAAGCCCCTACCGAAGGACACATTTGAATACTTGAGGACTAGACTTGGGGTCTGTCCCCTATCTATCGGTCACTAAGGTGATCTGGATGTTGCATTAGCCAAATTTTATCAGAAGATCGTTCATGTTGATGTAGCATAGTTCACACTTTGAATCATGTTCAAGGTTGTGATTAAGTTTGAGCACTTGAACCGATGAGATATCAGTATACAGAGATATAGAGGAAGTATTGAACACTACAAAGAGTTACTTAGCTACTACAGAGCTATTTTTTTATTTGTTTCTTTGGCATTGTTGTCAAAGGGAGAGATGAACAAAAGGTTTGAAAATACAAGCACCGACGAGAACTATCTAAGGGAGAGACAACCTGAATGGAATAGGAGAACTAAAAAGATCACAACTACAGAAAGGTAAAGTTGTATTACTTAATGCTGGTTTAGTAATGTAGTGATTAAACATATTAAGTCTATTCAACTTATAGAATTTGTTCACAAAGTTTTGGAATGTATGTTTGGTATGTGTATGGCACATTTCATATTACTTGAGTTGCCATCAATGCCAAAGGGAGAGATTGTTGGACTACAACTGATTTGGAATTTGATTGAAGAATATGTGATTAAAGATCATTGAGGAGTTGTTGATTAGATATGTAATATGATTAAATCAGTATTATGTTGTCATTGATGTCAACTAGTTTGACAGCACTTATCTTGTAAGTTACTACACTGAGACATCTGAAGAAAGGTGAAAGAGATAAAGAACAGAGAAATCTACATGAGGAAAGATGTACATGACAAATGAGGATAAGGAACACATTGAGTAACTTGTTGATGAGTCTATGACTTGATGATATTGACTTCATTATGTTGCATTCATCTAGGATGAAGTATAGAGCTGAAAGACACAAAGCAGTGTTGTCAGTAAATAAAGCATTTCTAGTATACACTGACGGAGTGTAGTGTATACCAACCACAATATTAATCGAGCAGTGTTCACTAACACATTCTTTGTTAACCGAGGAGGATAGAATGAATTAAATGATTAGTTTAGCTAATAAGATTGATGAGCTGGCAAGAGTATAACATCGAGGTAACAAATAATGTTTGTTACACAGATCAACGATTGACAAAATTCAAAGAAGATCTAATGAAGCAGATTGAAACATGTTATTGACACAAGTACCAAGAAAGTTTAAGCGGCAAAATCTATGAATGTGATTAAGCGGCAAAATCTAATGGTGGAGAAGAAAATGATTTACTCATCTATATAAGAGAACAAAATTTCTTATAAAAGTGCCGAAAGAAGAAGAAGTTGCAGGATTATCGCGTGAATAAAGTTTTCATACATTCTGATCATACTGGTTAGTAAGAACTGAGCTGCAGAGCAATTACCGAGTTACATAGAGCTATTACCGATGGATAGTAAGTTGATACAGTATTGAATCTGAAGTGAATTATTGATCAGAAAGATTTGTATGGACTAAATATTGATCTGTAATCTACAATTGAAGTTGTATTAAGGCGGGTCATTTTACTATTACATATTTAACCATTGTATACAGTCTAAATCTCTTAACTGAGTGGACTCTAAAAGTCTTATGATGGATCATTCATAGAATGAACATTGTTATCCTGTCAACCCCATAGTGAATGCTGGTTGGATGATAACTTCTAGTCTAAAATCCTCTAATAAGGTCACACCTGACAGTGTGTTTGTAACCTTTAACAAGGTTGGGTCTTAACCGACCTCACTTCAAAAGAGTGAACAATTTTAGGTTGCCGGTCCTAGGTGGTTTTTCCCTTTACAAGGTTTCCATGTTAAATCTCTTGTGTTCTATGTTGATTGTGATATTTGTTTGTTATCATACTTTTCATGTTACATGTTAGATTTGATCGGTAAAAATATTAGACTAGTAATTAGTAAAAGCACAGACAGTGAGAGTTATTATTGCTTACTGACGATCAGAAATTGTTTTGAATTATACATTTTGATTGGGACACTAGATAACTAATTCACCCCCACTCTGAGTTATTCTAACACCTTACATATGCCAGGATTTGTGTTGGGGTGAAGCAAGAAGTGGATATGCCAGAATCTATCACTCTTCAATCCAAACTTGGTTCTTGGATTTAGAAGGTAGAGTATGAATCTACACCCTTTTCCTATTTTCATTGTAAGAAAATGGGCCACTGGGTGAAACAATGTCCAAAGATGATACCCCAAAAGAAAAAAATTGAAAAAAGATATGGGTAAAGAAGGTTGTGGATGGAATGAACTCTATTGGGGTTATTATTAATGAGAAGAAAGAAGGAAAGATGAATGGGAAGGATATGCCTGTCGAAGGCTATGACACTTCTCATTCAGATACTGAACAAAAATTAGCAAGCAGTACTGAAGTTTTAAAGGAATCCATAACTAAAAGCTCTGATGACTCCTTTTCTGAAGATAGCTAGAGCAGGCCCCTAGGGGAAAAAGAGGGTACTGATAACTTTGATGTTGGCCTGTTTGAACAAGAGATGTCAGGAGGTTATGGTTTGTTATCTTCCTCTTAGAGTATGGTAATCTGGCAAGATGCCCAAGTATGCCCGATTCTGGGGTGTTCAGAGGATAATTAGAAAACCTTTAGTACTCCAGGGGGATCTAACAAGCTAGCACCATGTCCTTCTAAATCTACTAAGTGGGGTGATGAGGTGAATATAGTGGAGGCCCTTTTGGGATCTAAAGAATTGAATGAAGAGGGATGGTCCAAAGTGGAGAAGAAAAAGACAGGTAAAAATGTGAAGAATTTTACTAATAGAGATGGAGGGCAGATGAAGAAGGTCTCCTCAACTCTCAGGAGTACCAGAAACACTAAGATGGAGATGTGGGGGCTCCCCATGTTTCCCGAGGAAGACCCTCGAACCAAAAAAAGAGAGCACTTGAGACCAGTAAGTGTTTAGCGGATAGCAGTCAAAAGACCATCCTAGAGTCTGGCCCATTCCTAAAATAATGAAGTTTATATCCTGGAATGTAAGAGGATTAAATAATCCTCATAAGCAAGTTATGATCAAAAACATGATTAGAGACAACAAGCCTGATATTGTTCTTCTACAGGAGACTACGATGTCTAAGGATAAAGTGGAGAAAATCCAGTTTTTTAGTAATGGTCTTTCCCATGGTAGTGATGTGGATGGAGCTTCTGGGGGTATTGTGACTAGCTAGAATTGTAATGTTATCAAAGGGGAAGTTTTATCTAGTGGTAAAAATGTCACTAATATTAGATTTTGGCATATCAAAGATGGCACTTCTTGGGTTCTGACTAATATTTATGCTCTGAATACCAGGTGGGGGAGGAAATCATTTTGGAGAGAAGTTTTTGGTTTTAGGATAGATTTTGCTAATGATGGGTGGATCATTATGGGGGACTTCAATACTCCTTTGAAGGAAAATGAGAAATTTGGGGGTGGACAACCCAATTTGGACATCAGAACTGATCTTATGGATTTTATTGATAGTCAAGAGCTGCATGACATAGATCTATAGGGTATTAACTATACTTGGACCAATAGAAGAGAGGGAAATGAGCTTATTTAGGTCAGACTTGACAGAGCACTTGTTAGCAGCAATTGGTTCAGCCATTATTCTTTCTCCTTAACTACCTATATCAGAGCTGGTTCTGACCACTACCCGATAACCATAAGAGCTGAATTAAATGGCTTGAGAAGGAATTTTCCTTTTCACTTTGAGAAAATGTGGACAATCCACCCTAACTTTGAAAGATTGATTGAGGAATGGTGGAATATTAGGATTGAAGGAACAACCATGTTCAGAGTTGTTAAGAAAATGAAAAATGTGAAGGACAACATTAAAAAGTGGAATAAATAAACTTTTGGAAACATTTTTACCAACAAAAAGAAAATTGTTGAAGAACTTAAGGAGATCTAGGACATAAATCAGAAAGATGGGAATAGGTGGCATACCAGAAAGGAGGAAGATACTAAACTAATTGAATATCATGATATTATCTCAAAAGAAGAATGCTTTTGGAGGCAAAGGTCTAGAAAGCTTTTCTTAAAGGAAGGAGACAGGAATTCTAAATATTTCTTCATGACCACAGTGAAACATAGAATGGGTAATAAAATCTCTAAATTGCTGGTCAATGGGACCATTAGTGAGAAGGAGGAGGATTTTAGAAGTGAGGCCTATAATTTCTTTGGAGAGCTTCTAAAGAAAGCTGAGAACCTGGATCTGGAATGCCAATAAGAGTTGTTGGATGGTATTCCTAGTATTCTAAATGATGCTCAAAATAGATCTATTATGGCTATACCTTCTATGGATGAGATTCAAAAGGCTGTGTTCTCCTTTGAAGGAGATAAAGCCCCTGGTCCTGATGGTTATCCTCTTTTCTTCTTTCAAAAGTATTGGAGGATTTTGAAAGATGATGTTTCTTATGCTGTCAACAAATTTTTTGGGGCTAGAAGGATCCTCAAGGAACTAAATGGAGCCTTTATTGATTTGATCCCAAAGAAAACTAGGGCTGATAGTTTGGACCAATTCAGACCTATCAACTTATGCAACTCGGTGTATAAGATTATTTCAAAAATCCTTACTTCTAGAATTCTCCTTTTTCTTCCTTCTATTATCTCTAGACAATAGAATGGTTTTGTCCATGGAAGGAAAATCCTGGACTCAATCATCTCAGTCCATGAAAACATACACTCTTTGACTATGTCAAAGAAGGAAGGTTTTTTGCTAAAACTCGACCTATCCAAAGCTTATGACAGGGTTGACTGGGATTTTTTGATGGCTACTCTAGAGGCTTTTGGCTTTAATAAAAGATGTAGAGATCTAATTCACTGCTTGGTCTCCTCTACCACTTTTTCTGTTCTTGTGAATGGCTCTCCTACCCCTTTTTTCAAATCTTCTAGAGGTCTTCGGTAGGGGAACCCCCTTTCTCCTATTCTTTTTATTATTTTGGTAGAATGTTTGGGTAGACACATTGGTAGATTGGTTAACAGAGGTGAATTCAGGGGTTTGAAACCTTCCTCCAAGGACTTGATATGTTTGCATCAACAATTTTTGGATGACTCCATAATAATGGGTGAAGCCTCTATTAAAAATGGTAAAACCATTAAAAAAGCCCTTGACAACTATGCTAGTGCTACGGGCCAGAGTATTAATTGGAATAAGAGCTCTATATTCTTCATTAATGTGCATGAAAAAAGACAAGAAAGGTTAAAAAGAATTCTGGGTTGTGAGGTGGAGTGTCTCCCAGGGTCTTATCTTGATTTACCTCTTTGCATCATTCCCCTAGACTCTTTTTGGTAGGCAATGATTGAAAAATTTCACAAAAGTCTAGATGGTTGGAAGGTTGCTCTTCTTAGCTAGGCTGGCAAGATTGTTGTTCTCAAAGCTACCCTTCAAAGTATTCCTCACTATGCTTTGAGCCTTTTCAAAATACCTAAGATGTTTTCTAAAAGTATAGAGAAAATCCAAAAGAACTTTCTATGGTCTGGAGTTGAGAAAAATAAAAGCATGGCTCTCATTGCTTGGGAGAAGGTTTGTAAACCTACTAGGAAAGGGGGTCTTGTTCTTCACACTATTAGAAGTATAAATGAGTTTCTCATGGCTAAACTCCTATGGAGAATGTTCAAGAACTTGGGAGAATGGAGCACTATATGGCACAACAAATATAAGAGGGATAGCTTTGATTTCAATAATTTCTTAAAATCTGATTCTTTCCAAGGTGGATCGTGTATTTGGGGCAATTCTTTAAGAAGAAAGGACATGATAAAGAAAGGGGTGAAATGGAAGGTTGGTAATTGTAAGAAAATTCTTTTTTGGGATGACACGTGGCTGAGTGATAAACCCCTTAAGGAGGTTCCTATTTGGAATGAGGTGGTTAACCTTTGTAAACAAATCTTGGGCAATCATGTGGAGGACTATTGGGGGGGGTAAATGGACTAACTTGTCTAGGTTTGATCCTTCTCTCAGGAGCTTGAATAACCTTTTGAATGTTGTTGTTCTTATTAATGATGAGGATACTATTATTTGGAGATATAGTACTAATGGCTTGTTCTCAGTTTCTTCCCTATACATGCAAAACTTTGAAGATAGTCCTGAACCTTGTTGGGCTAAAGCCTGGCTCAAGGGATTAACTCCTAAAATTAATGTTTTCTTTTGGATCTTATTGCAGGATAAAATTCTTACAATTGACAATCTTAGGAAAAGAGGCTTTGTTATAATTAATAGATGTTGTGTTTGCAAAAAAGATGAGGAGAATATCAACCATATGATGATTCAATGCTCTTTTACTAGACAAATATGTGAAAAATTCTTTGAGCTAATGAATATGGAGTGGGTGTTTCCTCAAAACATTCAGGAGTTGTTTATGTGCCAGAAACCACCAACTAAAAATAATTTTTTAATCTCCTTTTGGAACTTCTTCCTACCCTTTTTGTGTTGGGGGGTTTGGAAAGAAAGGAATGAAAGAATTTTTAGGAATAAGGAGTCCAATTGGGATAGTAATTTTTCACAAGATTAAGAGTGCTCTATTAGAGAATATGGGACTGATTAAGAACTATCAAGACTCGAAGAATGATTGGAAGACCAAATTTTATAAGAATTGGAAGCTTGAAGGAAGGAAGGTTCAAGACACCATAAGAAATTTGAGAAAAGAGGCTAGGTGGGACTGTCCTCCTAATGGATGGGTCAAAATTAACTTTGATGGTACCTCAAAAGGAAAACCTAGAACTGCTGGCTATGGTATGGTTATTAGAGATGAGTTTGGGAACTGCAAAGGGGCTATGGAAATTCCTATAGGTTTTAATACTAATCAAGTGGCGAAGGCTAATGCTACTCTTCATGGTTTTCTATTAGCCTAAAGGAAGAACTATACTAAAATCTGGATTGAAGGGGATTCCCTAAGTATTGTTAATTGTTTGAAGAATACTGTGACTACTTCATGGACCATAGCTAATATTATTAGTAAGGCTAAAAATGTTATTGACACTTTTGAAAAATGCATGATAACCCACATCTTCATGGAGGCCAATTTGGTGGCTGGCTGGGCTGCGAATGTGGCTTGTAAAAGCCAGGTGGAAATTGAGTGGAATGATGGTTTGGATATCCCTTGTGAAGGATCATCATTAATTAGCAAGGAGAGGATGATGAGTAAGAAACACATTTTCAATGAAGAGATTATTAATGAGTATTGAGTGCAACAATCTGTGTGACAATCATGAAGGACAATGGCCTGATTCTAAGATAATTAATGAGATCCTTTGGCATGATTTATGGGTTTCGCATAACACTAATAGTTTTTATTATAGTCTGAAGGCTAATTTGTAGAATGTGGGGAATCATCTGGATAAGGGCTTTCTGTTATCTAACGTAGCTATGGGAGGCAAGAAGAGGAGGTGCAAGCCGGGGAACTGTAGTGACTGGAAACAAAACAAGGAGATATGGAAAATTGTCAAAGAAGGGGGTTTGGTGGATTTTTTGGAGAGACTGAATGGAGGGAAAATTGCAGTGACCAGAAACTTCATCAAAACCTAGAACAAGGGGAGTGTTCTAGTTGGCATGCAAATTATGGAGGTTACTAAGGAGGTGATTGCAGATGCAACTGGCTTGATGATTGAGGGCATCAACTTCTACAGGGATAGGAAGATTTCAGACAAAGCTTTGGAGGCTTTTGCACCCATGGAGTAGGAGAGAAATCATATGGTTAAGGTGGACAATTTGTACTTTAACCCTAAGTTCATTTCCAGGCCCTGGTGCCTTTTTTTATTTGTTATAATAGGCTACATTACCCTTAATGGTCAGTATACTAAAATATACAACCATCATCCTATCCTTTTGAATCACTTTAGGCATGGGGTTAAGATTAATTTTCCTTTCTACTTGCTGAGTTCTTTGAATGCTTCCCTCCTCCACTGGCAAAGGGATCTAGAGGGTGATCATGCTTTCCATGAAGGGCTTATGGTTCTCATCTATGATGTGTTGAAGTCAAAGAAGGTGGAAAGAATTCGGCTTAACAGGAAAGCCCTCGAGGATTATGACACTGATGGGAAAGAGTCTGATGAGCCTTTTATGGAGGATACAGAAGATGATGAGGGGGATTCTGAGGAGTACCAAGAGGTCAGTCCTAAGAAAAATAAAAAGAAAAGGAAGATGGAGGAATCAACAACAAAGACAGAGTTAGAGGAAGAAGAGAGAAGGGAGGAGAGTTCTAAGAAACAGGGGAAAAAGAAAAAGAGATTGGAACCTATTGGAAAATGAACCAAAGCTAAAAAAGAGAAGAAGAAAATTGTGAAAAGGGTTTTTATATCTTCTGACAAGGGCTCTTCTTTCTAGGAAAATCTTAATCAGGAAAACCATGTGGAAAACAATCCTGCTGTGGAGGAGAGTGTGGGAATGGAGAAAAATGTGTTGGTTGAAGATAATATCCTGCATGAGGTTGCACAAGCTATGAATAATATTGAGAAAGATGGGTATGAGAAGGATAAGGCAAACTTGGAGAAGGAGAATGTGGAGAGTCCTAAGGAGAACATGGAGGAAGGGAATAGGGGTTCTGATAAAACTGAGGGAAGGAATTTGGATTTTGAGAATCTTGGGTGCTTGGCCTTTTTGTCTACTCTCAGCATAATGAAAAATGATATCACTGCGATGAAGACCCACATTCACCAAATGAAAAAAGAGATGGGGGTGCTTAAAAGGATGAACCTAGGGGAGAAGACTATGGGCCAGATAATTGATGAGCTCACTGACATTGTCACCAGAGCTGAGGGTGTTGCTATAGTCAATGACAGAATTACTGCTATGGAGGAGAAAATTGAAAGCAGTAATGTTATAACCAGGAAAGTTGAGACTATGGAAAAGAGAATTGACAAGCTGGAGAAGACCATGGGGAGTATTGAAAAATAGAGCTTTGCTATCCTTAAGGCTTCAAATGAGCACGTGAAGATCTTGGTGAACAAGCTCGACAATGGGAAAGGGAACCAAGAGATCATAGAGACTAAAGAGGATCAGGGACCTAGTAGGCGTACAAGATCCAGGTTTAAGAAGATGGAGGATGGAAACAAGAACAACATTCAAGATCTGAAATTGTCTACTAAAAACATGTAGATTCTTGCTGATCAGGTTGTAGAACTGATGAAATGTGTTTAGACAGCAGCTTGCTGTCTTGCTTTCCTTTTTTGTTGTCCTTTATCTTTTGGCTATTCTTTTTGTTTATGGACTCGGTTGTGTTGTTTTTTTTGGTGTTGATGCACTTGTCCTTTTGGAGCTTAAATGCCTATCTATAATCCTTTTGTATAAGGTTTCAGGTCCTTTCAAAACCTATTTTTGCGTAATCAAAATACAGTAAGAAATGATAATAGCAGCAATTAATTGAGGACAAGAGAACACACAAAGGGCAGAAATAATAGAAGTATAATGTAACATGACAAAAAGGAAGGACTGGAATTAAAAGGGATTAATGTATGACATAAAAGATGCTCCATAAAATAAATTAAAAACATAATAAATCCAACTAGCACACACAACACAAGCAGTGAAAGATAAAATGCAATAAGGCTACATTCTGGAGAAAGAAAGATAGTTGAATCCAAGACATCAATTTGGAAATTCTTCTTTTGTTATTTTCTAAGAGTAGTTTGTGAAATTCATATCACCCAGGGAACACACATGCAAGGGTTTGTTGCACAAAGAGGGAAATAATCAACTACATACAAGGGATTATTAGAGAGATCATTATTCCAATGGATCAAAAGAAAAAAATAAATGACAACTTATAAATAGATCAAATATGGTACCTTGACTAACAAAGAAAAATCTCAGCTGATTCAATGAAAGTAAGCACCCATATATAACGCCCCCACCAGGGAACACGAGTGGAACACTTGAAAAATAATAATCAAAGAAAGAGTTTTTTTGTTTTTTTAAAGTGCATTAACACATACATAGCAATAAACAAATACATATATATAACAACATGACTTCCTCTTAGGTTTCTCAACGTCACTACTTAAGAAACACCTAGAAAAACACAATAAAATTAAGGAATGGAACCAAAATGTACAAGTGCTATAGTTGTTAATAGATCATTAAGAGTGTTATCAATTTCATAATGATATTACATAAGAATCATGTTCCACCCAAAGATACATAACAATGTAGTACAAATCAAGAATATTACATGATAGACATTATTTACAAGCACATAGATTTACATCATCAAGTAATCTCTTTTACCTCACGATGAGATACAATGGTACATCAAGAGTTGTGAATCAAGTAATAAACATGGTGATAAGAAGAAGCTAGTATGTCACATCAAACAATCAGGAGCCACAAACCAAAACATGATCCTTGGTGGAAAAGTGCTCACCACCCAACCATGTGAGCCAAATAGTCCACCCCCTAAGCCAGGAGATGGAATTCAGACCCATACATGCTAAAACTCAATCAAGCAAGTATAAAATTAAGGCAATGAGAAAACAACATAAAGAAAGAATCCAAGAAGTCTGAGAAAGAGAGAGAGACAACATCAAAATTATGACATAAGAAAAGAAGAAAATAATCAAAAGGGACTTCCTATACTAGAGGCAAATCTAAACACACCCAAGACAATCCTAGGACACATACTGAAGGGTGTCATCACATAGCTTCCACTCTCTTAGTAGCCCTGATAGTCCTCCTGGACCCGACCCCTAGGTGAAGCTCATGTGGAGCCGAAATCCTCTCATGTGGATGAGGTGTCGACTTGCCAGATCAACATCCCACAGACAACCAGGCACTTCTCCATCCATCCTTATCTAAATACATACTCGAGAGTATGGTGGAGGAAATTATCTTTTTTAGTGTGGATTCCAAACCTAGCTCATTAATTATGTTATCACTTGGTTAAGACTACACAATGGGTTACCCCGGAATGACCAGTTTGGGCCCCGACCCCCATTGTAAGCCACCCTCCATCTATGTTCCTAGCAAGCCCTCCCAACACATGAAGTCCAAAAGGGGCATAAAATTAGGATCCACCAAACTATCCAAAGGGGTATAAAATCTCATTACCAGCCTCCTTAAGGTAACATAAGTCTAACAAAGTTATAATAATCATTTTATAAAGCATTCATAATAAAACCCACAACTATGGATCCCAAAATCAAATCATCATGAAGAAAATAAATCAAAATAGGCAAAAGGATAGAACCAAGAATGAATATCACCAAATCAAATACATCATCTAGCATTAAATAAATGGTCTACCCACCTATGGTAAAAACACACCCTTCCCAATGTACAACTTTACAAACTCCACATAAAAGAACTTTACATACATGACATCCTCATCAAAGATACCATCATTCTAAAACCAACACTAAACTTATGATTTGAGTTTTCTAACAAGATCACATTTTTCTTATTATATTTTTCACATAACAAATTTCATTTAATTAATTTCTTTTATCCAAATTAAAATTCTATTAGCCAAAGAAGAAATAACAAAATATCTAATGAAATAAAAAACAAAGACTAAATATTCCAAAGACTAAAGCATGGCTGTTTTTTTGAGGAACACAATTCATAAAAAAAAGAAACATTGAATAATTTAAAAAATAAATTATTAAAGTCTCTAAAACGTATGAAGGTAATGGCTGTGATTTCATTAATTTAACCACAGAGACCACTATTCCAAGTTAAGGAATTATGAAATGAATAAATCTGATTCAATTTCTAATTCAAACCATAGCATATAATATGTTCTAAGCATGCTCAAGTTATGGAAGATCTGGCAATGGTTGATACCTAAAATCTAGAAATGACTGAACAAATTGGGGAAAGGAACATAAAAAAAAATTAGGCAAGGAGATGTAAATTGACATAATACAAGGAAACAACCCAAAATAATAGAGTAAGAAATGATAACAGCAACAATTAATTCAGGACAAGAGAACACACAAAGGGCAGAAATAAGAGAAGTATAATGTAACATGACAAAAAGGAAGGATCGGATTTGAAAGGGATTAATGTATGACATAAAAGATGCTCCATAAAATAAATTAAAAACATAATAATTCCAACTTGCACGCACAACACAAGCAGTGACAGATAAAATGCAATAAGGCCACGTTCTCAAGAAAGAAAGACAGTTGAATCCAAGACATCAATTTGGAAATTATTCTTTTGGTATTTTCTAAGAGTATTTTGTGAAATTCATATCACCCAGGGAACACACATGCAAGGGTTTGTTGCACAAGGTGGGAAATAATTAACTACATACATGGGATTATCAGAGAGAACATTATTCCAATAGATCAAAAGAAAAATAAAATGACAACTTATAAATAGATCAAATATGGTACCTTGATTAACAGAGAAAAATCTCAGCCGATTCAATGAAAGTAGACACCAATATGTAACACCCCCGCCAGGGAACCCGAGCGGAACACTTGAAAAATAACAATCAAAGAATGAGTTTTTTTGTTTTTTTTAAGAGTGTTAACACATACATAGCAATAAACAAATACATATATATAACAACATGACTTCCTCTTAGGTTCCCCGATGTCGCTACTTAAAAAATGCCTAGCAAAACATAATAAAATTAAGGAATGGAACCAAAATGTACAAGTGCTATAGTCATTAATAGATCATTAAGAGTGTAATTAAATTCAGAATGATATTACATATGAATCATGTTCCACCCAAAGATACATAACAATGTAGTACAAATCAAGAATATTACATGATAGACAATGTTTACAAGTACATAGACTTACATCATCGAGTAATCTCTTTTACCTCATGAAGAGATACAATGGTACATCAAGAGTTATGAATCAAGTAATAAACATTGTGACAAGAAGAAGCTAGTATGTCGCAGAGAACAATCAGGAGTCACAAACCAAAACATGATCCTCAGTGGAAAAGTCCTCACCACCCAACCATGTGAACCAAATAGTCCACCCCCCAAGCCAGGAGATGGAATTCAGGCCCACACATGCCAAAACTCAATCAAGCAAGTATAAAATTAAGGTACTGATAAAACAACATAAAGAAAGAATCCAAGAAGTCTGAGAAAGAGAGAGATAATATCAAAATTATGACATAAGAAAATAATCAAAAGGGACTTCCTATACCAGAGGCAAATCTAAACACACCCAAGGGAATCCTAGGACACATACTGAAGGGTGTCATCACATAGCTTCCACTCTCTTGGCAGCCCTGATCAATGTCCCACAGACAGCCAGGCACTTCTCCATCCATCCTCATCTAAATATAGATTCTAGACTATGATGGAGGCAATTATCTTTTTTAGTGTGGATTCCAAACCTGGTTGATTAATTATGTTATCACTTGATTAATACTACACAATGGGTTACCCTAGAATGACCACTTTGGGCACCGACCCCCATTGTGAGCCACGCTCCATCTATGTTCCTAGCAAGCCTTCCCAACACATGAAATCCAAAAGGGGCATAAAATTAGGATCCACCAAACTATCGAAAGGGGTATAAAATCTCATTACCAGTGTCTTTAAGGTAACATAAGTCCAAAAAAGTTATAATAATCATTTTTTTAAACATTCATAATGTTAGCTCTTTTTCATGTAGAATCGCCAATATAGCTATTAAGCTTGACTCTCAGGTTCCCAATTCTGGATTCTTACAGGGAAAAGGCTAATTGATAAGGACCAAGTCCTTCTTCTACTTCAGGATCCACAAACCTAGGTGGGTGTACCTATCTTCAAACTCACTGATTCACAATGAAATCCTTCCAGTGGATTAGGGGTTCTCACAATGACTTGCTAATGTCTCTTGCTACAATTGATGCAGAGCTTAGAAAGCCAATCCATGATGTTAACAAAAGAAAACAATCATTGCAAAAAAAATGGCAAAAGTGACAAGGGTATTCACCCTTCTTCTCTTCGAGCTTAAAACTCAGGCAGGTTAACCTATCTGATTCACTTCTACAAGGAATCACCAAAAGCACTTGCACTATTCAATGCAATCGACAAACATTTATGTTCTTGAACTAGAAATAGAAAAATGATTTGAAAAGATTTTGATTACAAGTCTGGTCAAACCAGTGCCTAATCCTGGGCATGGAGTCAGAAAATGCACATCAACAGGAAACTTCAAATCTTATACAACTGAAATTCAAACAATGTACCTTGCACACCATTCTTTCTTTCCCCTATTTGGACATCAAATCCTCATGAAACATCAAATTATCGGCAACAATCTTCAAGATATTACACTCCCTTTGAAAGAAACTTGAGAATCATTACACCATTTACCTTGTAAATAGGTATACAGAGATGCCTTACAAATCGATATACAACAATTTGATATAACACAAAGAGACATCAAACAAATATGGGAAGGGATTTTCACTATACTTCATTAAATCATCTTGTATCTATACATTCAATCATAGAAAACTCAGAATTAGAACTCTGACATGAAACCTAGAACTTGCATTAATGGAACTCAAACTTGTAGAGCTTTGCTCATGAAAAAAGATTGGAACCTTTACAAAAAGATAAAAAATGGGAATAAGAAGAGAAGGGGGAAACACCAGAAAGCATCACAACTTGACACTTGTCAGACTCTGAACTACTTACTAAATGAATCACCATGTCTGGAACAACAAATATGATCTGCCCTCATCCACTAAAAACACCTGTTCACCTACCCCAACATGAGTCACCGGATTGCAACAAACAAGATATCTCATAAAAAATCCCTTGACCCCTATTTCGTTCAACTGCAAATATCTTGAAACTAGCTAGACTTGCATCAAATCTGATTCTAAAAATGAAATCCTCATTCTCTCACCTTTCCAACGATATATAATAGTCCATATTTGACCTAAAAATGAAGCCACTAGCCATTAATTTAGCTCCCATGCTCTGCAACTTTGAATTTTTGGGATTTATTATATAGTTCAAACTATATAAATTTATGTTTTTAACTTTGATTTTGAACTCTTTGAATGTGTGGAAGAAAAGAATAAAATACTATTTTTGAATGCCCCTGTCGGGACCCACATGCCACATGTCAGCACCTAATTCTCCCGCATCACTGACTTGGGTGCCACCTCACTGGCCAGCTACCACGTGTCAGCCTAGCGCATGATCGCATTGGCCAGAAATGGCCCATGAGATCATGCGACCACCGTTTTGTCCTATATGGCATTCTACTTTAAACCTTGGCGGAAAACCCTGCAGGAAGATTTGAAATTGAATGGAAATGGTTAGTAGGCTCAACTTTTAAACATGACCATTGATTTTGTCTTTTCTTGGCAGATTGGGCGGTTCACATTATCTTCATAATAGTCAAATGAGCTTTGAAAAATCTCCAGCCCCATCATCTACCTTTTAGCCAAATGAAACCGAGCACCTTAGCAAGACTGGTACTACGGACCCACCTTAACTCCGCAACGGCGATATCCAAACAGTTGTCACATGATCATATAGCCAGGAAAAGGGCTATGTGAACATGTGACACACTTAAACTCTTGACCACCACATAATCACCGCCGCATAGGGTTAACACCAAGGGGTTTGTCGCATGATCGCATAGCCAAAAAGAGGGCTATGCGAACATGGGACACACCTTCCATACAACTGCCGCTACTGCATCGGGCTGCCACATGTCAGCCTATCGCATGTTCACAAGGGCTGAAGTTCCTCCTTGTGATCATGTGACCACTTGACATGTGTCCACTTCTGACCAGTCACCACCACCTCTGTCCACTCTGCATCACACTGCCATGTTACTGAACTGACCGCCACCTCATCAAGCTACCACATGTCATCTTGTCACATGTTCGCAAGGGCTGAAGTTGGCCCTTGCGATCATGCGACCACTTGACATGTGTCCATTTCTAACTAGTCAACATGCACATCACTGCAAAATTATCTTTTCCTTGGGTGCGGGCACAAAAATCAAGGCGGTTACAAAGGGTCACGTGCACAGCCTTTAGAACTTCAACTTATTTCATATTGTGCTGGGCATTGTATTTAAACATCACAAAGATTTGTTTTGGCGTGCATGTGGGATCATTATTTTTCAAGTTTTAAAGACTTTCACAGCGCCGTCCTCCCTTTCCAGCTCTTCCAATCATGATGAAACATCTCAGCAACACCTAGCAAAATGACCCCACAATCCTCAGCAAGACTTTACAGTGAAATCGATGGTTGTCAGATAATCGCATAGAATCCAAAGATTCCATGTGATCATGAGATTGCTGTTAGATCTAATCCTTGATACTACTTTGTAGATTTTGACATCGGCCCCACAAGGACCAATGAAAAACTGCCAACTGGGCATACGTGGCAGGGGGACCCACGAAGTGCATCTCACTGCTTGGAAGATCAGATGGTTGTCACATATCCGCATAGCATGAAAAGATTCTATGCGGATATACGCCAATCGTCTGATCAAGAATCTTTGAAACTTAACCCAATCCCGGACCCTGGTATATCTGGCGATCACACAACAAAAGGATTCGCGGAGTCTTGAAAACATTTACTTAACTGGGGTCACATTCTGAGAACTCATGACTAAGGCATTCTCTAGGTCGTGGAATGATTTCTTAACTTTGGGCTTCATCTGGAGATTCAGCGACTAAACATCATGAAGAACTGGGTCCCACCAATCGATTGCACTTGCGCACTTAAGACCGACAAACAAGGAATGCCGGCAAAAGGGAAGAAATGTGAGGTTGAAAACATCCAAGGTTTTCGGTGAAGGATTGAAAACATCCAAGGTATTCATGCAGACCAAAAAGAAAACATCATAGGTATTTGACACTTTGGCAGATTCTGAGACTACTTCCTGCAGACCATAAAACTTGAATATCTCCCTGGGATTTATGAATTAGGAGATGCGATCTGAACTGGAGCAAGGTGATACATTAAAGAGCACGGGGCTAAGAGCACAAACCATGAAACATTATGTATTTTCTTTGCACATTAAAACAAGCTTGCAGCAGGGCGGGACAACTTCAAAATTAGCAGGGAAGAGGCCATTTTCATAGGATTTTGCATTGACTAGAAAATGGACTAACACATAATAAAACCCCCAACTATGGATCCCAAAATCAAATCATCATTAAGCATATAAATCACAATAGGCAAAAGGATAGAACCGAGAATGAAAATCACCAAATCGAATACATCATCTAGCATTAAATAAATTGTCTACCCGCCTCTCGTAAAAACACACCCTTCCTAATGTACCACTTTACAGACTCCACATAAAAGAACTTTACATACATGACATACTCATCAAAGATACCATCAGTCTACAACCAACACTAAACTTATGATTTGGGTTTCTACCAAGATCACATTTTTCATATTATATTTTTCACATAACAAATTTCATTTATCCAAATTAAAATTCTATTATCCAAAGAAGAAATAACAAAATATATAATGAGAAAAAAAAGAAAAAAAATTAACTAATTTTAAAATTTTAACTTCTTTATTATAACAATTAAATAATATTATTAAACATCTAAATTTTAATTACTAACATCAATTAATTTAGTCTTCCATTTATAACAAATAAAGAATCATTATACATAATTTTGCATTAACAAAAATGTAAATAAAAATCAATTCACTTTACATTTATTATTTTCCTCACTAACTTGAAGGATTTTTAAAATAATTTTATTAAAATTCCTTCACAAAACAAAACCCATTAAATTCTATGTCAAGGAAGGAATTTATAATTAATTCTGAACTTATACTCTTAAGATAAGATACTAGGGAATATATTCCTAGTACTTAATATTCCAAAGACTAAATATTCCAAAGACTAAAGTATGGTTTTTTTTTTTGAGGAATACGATTCATAAAAAAAAGAAACATTAAATAATTTAAAGAATAAAGTACTAAAGTCTCTAAAACATATGAAGGTAATGGCTGTGATTTCATTAATTTAACCACAGAGACCACTATTCCAAGTTAAGGAATTATGAAATGAATAAATCTGATTTAATTTCTACTTCAGACCACAGTACATAATATGTTCTACGCATGCTCAAGTTATGGATGATCTGGCAATGGTTGATACCCAAAACCCAGAAATGACTGAATAAATTGGGGAAAGGAAAGTAAAAAAAAATCAGGCAAGGAGATGTAAATCGACATAATACCATGAAACAATTCAAAATAATAGAGTAAGAAATGATAATAGCAGCAATTAATTGAGGACAAGAGAACACACAAAGGGAAGAAATAACAGAAGTATAATGTAACATGACAAAAAGGAAAGATCAGATTTGAAAGGGATTAATGTATGACATAAAAGATGCTCCATAAAATAAATTAAAAACATAATAATTCTAGCTAGCATGCATAGCACAAGCAGTGACAAATAAAATGCAATAAGGCTACATTCTGGAGAAAGAAAGATAGTTGAATCCAAGACATCAATTTGGAAATTCTTCTTTTGGTATTTTCTAAGAGTAGTTTGTGAAATTCATATCACCCAAGGAACACACATGCAAGGGTTCATTGTGCAAGGAGGGAAATAATCAACTACATACAAGGGATTATCAGAGAGAACATTATTCCAATAGATCAAAAGAAAAATAAATGACAACTTATAAATAGATCAAATATGGTACCTTGATTAAAAGAGAAAAATCTCAGCCGATTCAATGAAAGTAGGCACCCATATGTAATGCCCCCGCTAGGGAACCCAAGCAAAACACTTCAAAAATAATAATCAAAGAATGAGTTTTTTTGTTTTTTTTAAAGTGCGTTAACACATACATAGCATTAAACAAATACATATATATAACAACATGACTTCCTCTTAGGTTCCCTGATGTCACTATTTAAGAAATGCCTAGCAAAACATAATAAAATTAAGGAATGGAACCAAAATGTACAAGTGCTATAGTCTTTAATACATCATTAAGAGTGTAATCAATTTCATAATGATATTACATATGGATCATGTTCCACCCAAAGATACATAACAATGTAGTACAAATCAAGAATATTACATGATAGACAATGTTTACAAGTACATAGATTTACATCATCGAGTAATCTCCTTTACCTCATGAAGAGATACAATGGTACATCAAGAGTTATGAATCAAGTAATAAATATGGTGACAAGAAGAAGCTAGTATGCCGCATAGAACAATCAGGAGCCAAAAACCAAAATAGGATCCTTGATGGAAAAATGCTCACCACCCAACCATGTGAACCAAATAGTCCAGCCCCTGAGCCAGGAGATGGAATTCAGGCCCACACATGCCAAAACTCAATCAAGAAAGTATAAACTTAAGGTACTGAGAAAACAACATAAAGAAAGAATCCAAGAAGTCTGAGAAAGAGAGAGAGAAAACATCAAAATTATGACATAAGAAAATAAGAAAATAATCAAAAGGGACTTCCTATACTAGAGGAAAATCTAAACACACCCAAGGGAATCCTAGGACACATACTGAAGGGTGTTATCACATAGCTTCCACTCTCTCGGTAGCCCTGACAGTCCTCCTAGACCCGACCCCTAGGTGAAGCTCATGTGGAGCCGAAATCCTCTCATGTGGACAAGGTGTTGACTTGCTAGATCAATGTCCCACATATGGCCAGACCCTTCTCCATCCATCCTCATCTAAATACATACTTGAGACTATGGTGTAGGCAATTATCTTTTTTAGTGTGGATTCCAAACCTAGCTCATTAATTATGTTATCACTTGATTAAGACTACACAATGGGTTACCCTGGAATGACAACTTTGGGCCCCAGACCCCATTGCGAGCCACCCTACATCTATGTTCCTAGCAAACCCTTCCAACACATGAAATCCAAAAGGGGCATAAAATTAGGATCCACCAAACTTTCCAAAGGGGTATAAAATCTCATTACTAGCCTCCTTAAGGTAACATAAGTCCAACAAAGTTATAATAATCATTTTTTAAAGCATTCATAATAAAACCCCCAACTATGGATCCCAAAATCAAATCATCATTAAGCATATAAATCACAATAGGCCAAAGGATAGAACCGAAAATGAAAATCACCAAATCAAATACATCATCTAGCATTAAATAAATGGTCTACCCACCTCTGGTAAAAACACACCCTTCCCAAAGAACAACTTTACAGACTCCACATAAAAGAACTTTACATACATGACATACTCATCAAAGATACCATCATTCTACAACCAACACTAAACTTATAATTTGTGTTTTCTAACAAGATCACATTTTTCTTATTATATTTTTCACATAACAAATTTCATTTAATTAATTTCTTTTATCCAAATTAAAATTCTATTATCCAAAGAAGAAATAACAAAATATCTAATGAAATAAAATTTAAAAAAAATTAACGAATTTAAAAATTTTAACTTCTTTTATTATAACAATTAAATAATATTATTAAACATCTAAATTTTAATTACTAACATCAATTAATTTAGTCTTCCATTTATAACAAATAAAGAATCATTATACATAATTTTGCATTAACAAAAATGTAAATAAAAATCAATTCACTTTATATTTATTATTTTCCTTAGTAACTTGAAGGATTTTTAAAATAATTTTATTAAAATTTCTTCACAAAATGAAACCCATTAAATTCTAAGTCAAGGAAGGAATTTATAATTAATTCTGAACTTATACTCTTAAGATAAGATACTAGGGAATATATTCCTATTACTTAATATTCCAAAGACTAAATATTCTGAAGGCTAAAGCATGGCTATTTTTTTTTAGAAATATGATTCATTAAAAAAAAAGAAACATTGAATAATTTAAAGAATAAAGTACTAAAGTCTCTAAAATGTATGAAGGTAATGGCTGTGATTTCATTAATTTAACCACAAAGACCACTATTCCAAGTTAAGGAATTATGAAATGAATAAATCTAATTTAATTTCTAATTCAGACAACAGCATATAATATGTTCTACGCATGCTAAAGTTATGGAAGATCTGGCAATGGTTGATACCCAAAATCCAGAAGTGACTGAATAAATTGGGGAAAGGAAGTTAAAAAAAAATCAGACAAGGAGATGTAAATCGACATAATACAAGAAAACAACCCAAAATAACAAAGTAAGAAATGATAACAGCAACAATTAATTGAGGACAAGAGAACACACAAAGGGCAAAAATAAGAGAAGTATAATGTAACGTGACAAAAAGGAAGGATCGGATTTGAAAGGGATTAATGTATGACATAAAAGATGCTCCATAAAATAAATTAAAAACATAATAATTCCAACTAGCATGCATAGCACAAGCAGTGACAAATAAAATGCAATAAGGCTATGTCCTGGAGAAAGAAAGACAGTTGAATCCAAGACATCAATTTGGAAATTCTTATTTTGGTATTTTCTAAGAGTAGTTTGTGAAATTCATATCACCCAGGGAACACACATGCAAGGGTTCGTTGCACAAGGAGGGAAATAATCAACTACATACAGGGGATTATCAGAGAGAACATTATTCCAATAGATCAAAAGAAAAATAAATGGCAACTTATAAATAGATCAAATATGGTACCTTGATTAACAGAGAAAAATCTCAGCCGATTCAAAGAAAGTAGGCACCAATATGTAACGCCCCCGCCAGGGAACGTGAGTGGAACACTTGAAAAATAATAATCAAAGAATGAGTTTTTTGTTTTTTTTTCTTAAAGTGCGTTAACACATACATAACAATAAACAAATACATATATATAACAACATGACTTCCTCTTAGGTTTCTCGATGTTGCTACTTAAGAAACGCCTAGCAAAACACAATAAAATTAAGGAATGGAACCAAAATGTAGAAGTGCTATAGTCGTTAATAGATCATTAAGAGTGTAATCAATTTCATAATGATATTACATATGAATCATGTTCCACCCAAAGATACATAACAATGTATTACAAATCAAGAATATTACATGATAGACAATGTTTACGAATACTTAGATTTACATCATCAAGTAATCTCTTTTACCTCATGAAGAGATACAATGGTACATCAAGAGTTATGAATCAAGTAATAAACATGGTGACAAGAAGAAGCTAGTATGCCGCAGAGAACAATCAGGAGGCACAGACCAAAACATGATCCTCAGTGGAAAAATACTCACCACCCAACACTGTGAATGAAATATTCCACCCCCCGAGCTAGGAGATGGAAGTTAGACCCACACATGCAAAAAATAAATCAAGCAAGTATAAAATTAAGGTACTGAGAAAACAACATAAAGAAAGAATCCAAGAAGTCTGAGAAAGAGAGAGAGACAACATCAAAATTAAGACATAAGAAAATAAGAAAATAATCAAAAGGGACTTCCTATACCAGAGGCAAATCTAAACACACCTAAGGGAATCCTAGGACACATACTGAAGGGTGTCATCACATAGCTTCCACTCTCTCGGCAGCCCTGACAGTCCTCCTAGTCCCGACCCCTAGGTGAAGCTCATGTGGAGCCGAAATCCTCTCATGTGGATGAGGTGTCAACTTGTCAGATCAATGTCCCATAGACGGCCAAACACTTCTCCATCCATCCTCATCTAAATACATACTCAAGACTATGGTGGAGGCAATTATCTTTTTTAGTGTTGATTCCAAACCTAGTTCATTAATTATGTTATCACTTGATTAAGACTACATAATGGGTTACCCTAGAATGACCAATTTGGGCCCCGGCCCCCATTGTGAGCCACCCTCCATCTATGTTCCTAGCAAGCCCTCCCAACAAATGAAATCCAAAAGGGGCATAAAATTAGGATCCACCAAACTATCCAAAGGGGTATAAAATCTCATTACCAGCCTCCTTAAGGTAACATAAGTCTAACAAAGTTATAATAATCATTTTTTAAATCATTCATAATAAAACCCCCAACTATGGATCCCAAAATCAAATCATCATTAAGCATATAAATCATAGTAGGCCAAAGGATAGAACTGAGAATGAAAATCACCAAATCGAATACATCATCTAGCATTAAATAAATGGTCTACCCACCTCTGGTAAAAACACACCCTTCCCAAAGTACAATGTTATAGACTCCACATAAAAGAACTTTACATACATGACATACTCATCAAAGATATCATCATTCTACAAGCAACACTAAACTTATTATTTGGGTTTTCTAACAAGATCACATTTTTCTTATTATATTTTTCACATAAAAATTTTCATTTAATTAATTTCTTTTTTCAAAATTAAAATTCTATTATCCAAAGAAGAAATAACAAAATATCTAATGAAATTAAAAAAAAAATTTAACTAATTTTAAAATTTTAACTTCTTTTATTATAACAATTAAATAATATTATTAAACATCTAAATTTTAATTACTAACATCAATTAATTTAGTCTTCCATTTATAACAAATAAAGAATCATTATACATAATGAAATGAGTAAATTTGATTTAATTTCTAATTTAGACCATATCATATAATATGTTCTATGCATGCTCAAGTTATGGAAGATCTGGCAATGGTTGATACCCAAAATCTAGAAATGACTGAATAAATTGGGGAAAGGAAGTTAAAAAAACATTAGGCAAGGAGATGTAAATCGACATAATACAAGGAAACAACCCAAATTAACAAAGTAAGAAATGATAACAGCAGCAATTAATTGAGGACAAGAGAACACACAAAGGGCAGAAATAACAGAAGTATAATGTAACATGACAAAAAGGAAGGATCGAATTTGAAAGAGATTAATGTATGACATAAAAGATGCTCCATAAAATAAATTAAAAATATAATAATTCCAACTAGCATGCACAGCACAAGTAGTGATAGATAAAATGAAATAAGGCTACGTTCTAGAGAAAGAAAGATAGTTGAATCCAAGACATCAATTTGGAAATTCTTCTTTTGGTATTTTCTAAGAGTAGTTTGTGAAATTCATATCACCCAGGGAACACACATGCAAGGGTTCATTGCACAAGGAGGGAAATAATCAACTACATACAGGGGATTATCAGAGAGAACATTATTCCAATAGATCAAAAGAAAATTAAATGACAACTTATAAATAGATCAAATATGGTACCTTGATTAACAGAGAAAAATCTCAGCTGATTCAATAAAAGTAGGCACCCTGATCACCTCACTCTCCAAATATGAGCAGAGTCATTTCACCCTACTCTCCACCACCATGCATAGATTGAATCTCCCAAAAATATTCCCCTGTCCTTTCTCTCCTTCCAATCCCAAACATATGGTTCTACTTTCTATTCATGCTTCCAGAAACTAATGAGAAAAATTCCCATTCCAAAATGGCATCTCAGTCTGAATGAATCCTCTATTTTAGTAATTCAAAAGAAATGCTTATAAAATACGAAAGAAATGACTCAAAATCTGCTCCAGACTTCAGCTCAATATTAGTTATATTTTCTTACTATGAACAAATGTTCTAGAATATTTTAATATTCCTTTTAATTAAATATTCTCAACAAGATTAGTTTAAATATTTGTTGAATTCATCTCATAATAATTTTCTATCTTATTTTGTTCCTCGTTAAAATGTTAGTTATTATATTTTATAATTATCTTAATGACGATTCAATGTCAGATAATAATGACAATTCGGTAAGCACATTGTTGTTATAATTAATTGAATTAAATACACGAGATTTAATATTTTTAGCTAGATAAACAACACTTAGAATTTATAATCTATAATATAAAAATCAATTAAATCAAATGCCCACATCAACACAATTACTTAACTTTATCATTTGTAGATTATGTCTAATAATGTTAAGGGCATTATTACGAAATGATAATAGTGTTATTATTATTATTATTATTATTATTATTACATATTTCTCAGGTCAAGCAAGAGACAACATAAAGCACAAAAGACCAATAAGCATAAAATACAAATAAAATACACTACCAAGCACAACAAAAAGGGCAGTGTGGAACTGGAATCCATCTCTGTCAACCACTAATTTCCACCGAGTGGAGGTATGCTCAATCCTACCAATTCAGGGGAAAAAAACCTAGTACCTACAGCTGTATCACAAAGACAAGACACATATACACACACACACATATACAAATGATAGCAAACAAGGAGGGGGAGTGTGACATCATGTGGACCTCCTGAAGAAGTAACTATGACTGTTGGCATTAAACAGAATTGCCACTAGTGACAACACTTATTTGCATTCCGGGTGCAAACCGAGCAGATAGTGCAAACTGAGTAGACAGTGCAAACCGAGCAGCCTGGAGACACCTTCAAGCATGGTTGTGACAACTTCAACATTTGTCCAATCATCTATAGCAACAACAGAAGCAACTACCATTTCTTCTACCGAGTTGCAGTCTCCTGCATCATCAAGTTTTCCAACAGTAAGTTTTCTAGTTTTTGAATCTACAAGTGTAAATATTTTAAGCTCTCCAGTAGACAGTGTGCCAGTCTCTATAGCCAGCCCTACTATATCTATTGTCACTACTACTAAGGCATTAATTACAGATAATCCTAAGGCTCTACCAAGTATAAAATTTTTGGGTAAGAATATAGTAGAGGATATAGACCTAGATGAAGAGATAGAGATTCCAACATTAGATTTTGCAAATCTATCAGCGGACCAAATGCAAAATATAGGTGAAATCCTCCAAAGGAAAGCAAAATAAAAGAAGCTTAAAGAGGAGAGAGACAAGGAATATCAAATCATCAAGGATGCTAAGGACATTTTGTCTGATGCATTAGGTATTAAAGTAGACTCCTCCCAACATGTTTTGCTACAATTAGCAGAAGCAGTTAATAAATACAATGAGGATTCATCTGGGACAAAAAAGTTAGTTGAAAAAGCCGAGAAGAGATTCAACAATAAAGTGCTTGAGCACATTGCTCAGCACATAGCTATTAACCAAGTAGAATTGTCTTCAGTTTTGTCAAACATTGAATCTACCTATTCGAATGCTACCTCTCTTTTGGCCAGATTGTGCAATATTGTCGAGTTCACAAAGGATGTTAAGGATAAAATGAATAAAATGGATGAGGATATGAAGATTAGCATACAGAAGCTGCAACTTGAACCAAGTTCAAGCTCTGCTCATCACATGAAAATCTCATATCTATCAAATATGCAGTCAGATCTACTGAAAGAAGACACAAGGATCCGGTCCACACTGCTAGACATCCAACACATGATCCTTCCCATCATGAATACAATGTATAAGAACATTGAACATTCCAAAACATTGATTCATGACAATCAGTTCTCTATAGAAGATCACATGATTGAACTCTCTACAGAAGTCCAAATTGCAATCCAAACATGCAAGATTCTGCAAGAAAGTTGGGACAGAACCCTGGCACTAATAATGAAGGTACATTCTGATTTTCTATCAAATTTTGGATTCTCTCTGTAAATAACTTGTATATACACCTTTGGCATTATCGTCAAAAAGGGGGAGATATGTATAGAGGGAGATATATGTATAGAAGAAGATTTGTATAGAAATAATTAGCACATTGAAAGGGGGAGACAATGTATAAAGCCCTATAACAAAGACAAATTTTGGAAAATCAAAATAAAACTCAGCATGATTCATGTATATAAGTTTTGGCCAATAAGTGTTTTTGTCACTAATGCCAAAGGGGGAGATTGTTGGCATTAAACAGAATTGCCACTAGTGACAACACTTATTTGCATTCCAGGTGCAAACCGAGCAGATAGTGCAAACCGAGCAGACAGTGCAAACCGAGCAGATAGTGCAAATCGAGCAGATAGTGCAAACCAAGCAGACAGTGCAAACTGAGCAGACAGTGCAAACCGAGCAGACAGTGCAAACCGAGCAAACAGTGCAAACCGAACAGACAGTGCAAACCGAACAGACAGTGCAAACCGAGCAGACAGTGCAAACTGAGCAGACAGTGAAAACCGAGCAGGATAGTGTAAACCGAGTAACATCATGTCTACCGAGTCACCAGTATTTACCGAGTTCAAAACCTACCGAGTGGTCAGTATGAACCATGCCTTCACTTCTACCGAGTGCATGACGATGCCGAGTAATGCAGTGGACACCGAGTATCAGAAAGTCACCGAGTTAGTTTGCAGGAACCGTGTAACCATAATTGGGCCGACTTAGTAGCACTTATGTTTATTTGTCAAGCCGACTTTGTAATTGTAATTGTAATTAATTGTTTAACACTTTTATATAAACAATGTTGTAAAAATGTCAAGAAGAATGTAGTAAGCATGTATGTGAAAAAGAAAGAAAGGCAGAGATAAGTGAATTACAAAGGGCTTCAGCAGTATAAGGAACAACAAAGACAAATTCATCACAGAAGGTGATCAGTACATCAGCGAATCTCAATCAGCAATCTAGTTGCAAAGCAAGAGATCTACTGTTTCATCCTAACAGGTGAATCAGTACTAAATCCTTTAACCGGGTAGACTTAACAGTCTTTTGTAAAATCTCTTTACCGAGTGCATACTTCATTGTATGTTTTGTAAATCCTTTAACAGGGTGGATTTAGCAATCCTTATTGCTCCTAACAGGGCAGATCATCAGAAGTGATCAAATTGTAAGCCTTAACCGGCCAACTTTATTCTACAGTATTAAAGCTTTGTGGGTTTCATCCCCACCCCAGTTTTACTTTCTTTTTGGAAGGTTTCTGGGTAACCAAATCTATGTGTCATTATTGTGAATGCTTTTAAGTTTCATTCTTCTGTATGCAAAGGTTAAAATAAATTACATGTTAATACATCTGTAATTGAAAGAAAATTTGGAGTTACTGATTCACCCCTCCCCTCTCAGTAACTCGGTTAATTCCTGAATATTTCCAACAATGACTGCCTCCCCACATTCTACAGGTACCCCAGAAAAGATTATATATATATATATATATATATATATATATATATATATATATATATATATATATATATATATATATATATATATATATATATATATATATATATATATATATATATATATATATATATATATATATATATATATATATATATAAATCATCATTTGCAATAATGCAAGAATAACATGTAAGCATAGTCAGACCATAAAATGAAACATCTGTAATAAAATAGAAACAATGTAAGCATAATTGTAACATGTACATAACACCCAAAGACATGCAGTGAAAACATGTAAACATCAAATCCATAAACTCATAAACTTGAGTAAATCCAACATCATACTGTAACCACATCCATAACCATCAAATATAGTAGGAAGTAAAAGTGATCATCATGTCTAAGAACCACAATATCATCATAAAACTAAAACATCCAAAGAAGTATCTAGGTGTGATATTAAAAGTATCATCTCATGTCCACCATCACTAAACAAAGAAAAATGAAAAAATAAATGTGTCCATGTGGAGAGGCATTACATCCTCCCCCCCTAGAAATGGGCTTACTCCTGGAAGCCCTCAAATAGATAAGGGTACAACTCTCTCATCAGTGATGCCTCCTCCCATGTAGCTAAATGCTCATCATTGGGGTCCCATTGGACCCTTACCTAGTCTATGGTTTGACCCCTGAGGGACAAAACCCACTACTGGAGTATACGTACGGGATCTAGCGCTAGCTACCCATCCTCAACCTGCAATGTAGTCCAATCAAGTACATGTGTAGTATTAGGATGATATTGTCTAAGAACTGATACATGAAAAACATTGTGAATGTGAGACAGGTTGGGCAGCAAGGCAAGATGATAAGCAACAGGACCAATATGCTCAAGAATCTCAAAAGGACCTACAAAGCGAGGTGACAACTTAGAACCCTTTCCAAAGAGGATTGGGCTATTTCATGGCCACACTCTCAAAAATACTTTGTCACCAACTGCAAATTTTTGATCTGTGCGATGAGCATTTGCATACTTCTTTTGTCGATCTTGTGTTGCAACTTGCTCCACTTGCTGCTCCATGTCTCAAAGCATATCAGGACCCAAAAGTACATGATCCTCTAATCTATCCCAACTTAGAGGTGTATGACAAGGACATCCATACAAAGCCTAGAAAGGTGCCATCCCAATCAAATTGTGATAACCATTATTATAAGCAAACTCCACTAGGTACAAGTAGTCCCCCCAACATGATTGTTGGTCCATCACATACATACGCAACATGTCCTCTAATACCTAGTTGACCCTCTCAGTTTTCCCATCTATCTCAGGATGATATGCTGAACTCAAATTTAGTTTTTCCCCCAAAGCCTCCTGAAGGGAAGTCCAAAAATTTGAAGTGAATACAGAATCCCAATTTGAGATGATCCTCCTAGGTATGTCGTGCAGACAAACAATATCCTCCATGAAGATCTATGTGACAATAGATGTTGTATAAGAAGACCACAAAGGTGAGAAGTGTGATACCTTGGTCAATCTATCTATGGTGACCATGATGGCATCATGCCTTCGTGATGATACTGGTAAACCAATAATGAAATCCATAGAAATAATATCCCATTTCCACTCAGGAACTAGGTTGGGTTGCAGAAGCCCAGTAGGATGTTGATGCTCTACCTTGACTCTTTGAAACTCCAAGAAACGTGCAACAAAATATGCAATATCTCTCTTCATCCCAGACCAATGGTAGATATGTCGAAGATCTGCATGCATTTTCTTGACTTTGATTTTTTGTCAAAATCAAAGTGTGCAATCCATCTGAAGGAGGAACATAAATATGGCTTAAGTGTTGCAAAATTCCATCAACCTCTAAATTGAAACCTGAATATCTACCCTCCAAAGGTCTTCCTGCAAAAATTTCCACCTTCACTTCCTAGTACCATCTATCTGTAGGAAGTGCCTGTAAGATACGACTCCTCAAATCAATGCTCAGAGTAACTGTTGATATCAAATTTCTTCATCTGCTCAGTACATCTGCTACAACATTCTCTTTACCCTAGATGTACTTCACTTCAAAGTCATACTCACATAGGAACTTCATCCATTGACATTTCCTAGCATTCAAGTTCAGTTGTGTGAAGATGTACTGCAAGATATGATGATCATTGTGGAGCTTGAACCGATGCCCCAAAAGGAAATGTCTCCATCTCTGAAGTGCATGAACTACTGTAGAAAGCTCCAAATCATGAGTTAGGTAGTTCAACTTTTGGTCCTTCAATTTCCTTGACTCGTATGAAATCACACGACCATCCTACATGAGCACCGCTCCAATACCCTCCAAAGATGCATCTGTACACACCATGAAATCACCAATTGGATTAGGTACTACTAGAATAGGAGCACTAGTCAACCTCTCCTTAAGAGTCTGGAATGCAACATCACACTTCTCTAACCAAATTAACTTCTTCCCTTTTCTCTGTAGGGTAGTGATGAGATGTGCTATCCTGGAAAAGTCTTGTACAAACTGATGATAATACCTTGCCAAACCCATGAAGCTGTGAACCTCTACAACATTACTTGGTGCCGACCACTCTAGTATAGCCTGTATCTTGGAGGGATCCATGGAGATACCCTCCCCAAAAATCACATGACCCAAATATTTGATCTTTGTCTTAAAGAATTCACACTTTTCCAGATTAGCATAAAGATGATTATCATGTAAACACTACAATATGTATTTTAGGTGTACCACGTGCTCCTCAACATTCCTTGAGTAGACTAAAATATCATCAAGGAACACAATGACAAAGCGATCCAAGTATGTATGAAAAACTCCATTCATCAAGCTCATAAATATCGAGGGTGCATTGGTCAAACCAAATGGCACCATTTTGAACTCATAATGTCCATATCTGGTACAAAAGGCAGTTCGATGAATGTCTTCCTCATGAATCCACAACTGATGGTACCCCAACTTTAGGTCAATCTTATAAAAAACCTTAGCATCCTTCAATTGATCAAACAAGTCATCAATTCTAGGTAAAGGATATTTGTTCTTAATGGTAAGCTTATTCAGTTGTCAAACTGTCCATTATGTCATCCATTCTCGGTATAGGAAACCTATATTTCACTATTATTTTATTGATTGCTTTGGAATCCGTACACATTCACCATTCTCCATTCTTCTTAGGTGTCAATACAGTTGGTACTATACAAGGACTCAAACTTTCTCAGATCAAACCTTTCTACAACAATTCATGAATATGTCGGTTCAATTCCTGATTCTCGATAGGTGTCATTTGATGTGGTACCTTATTTGGTAAAATAGCTCCAAGGATTAGATCCATATAATGATCAATTCTTCTCTTCAGTGGAAAACCATTAGGTACATTATCAAAAATGATCTCTTTTTACTTGGTAAGTAACTTATCAATCTCTTTAGGTATGTTATCCTTTGTTTTCTTACTCAATTTGTTAGGAATCACAACAAAACATACATCATTCTTCTTCAAATCCTTAACAAACTTTCTTCCTTCCATCAAGAAAAATTTCATAGATGTACAAACACTACTAACAGGTTCTTCAATCAAAGGTAACAAGATTTGTCTTCTCCTATCATCCCAAATAGTATATTTATGCAATCTCCCATCATATATAGGACGCCTATCATATTGCCAAGGTCTACCTAACAAAATATGACAACAATCCATAGGCATGATATCACATAACACCTTATCATAGTACTTTCCAATTTTAAAATTCACATAGCATTGCTCACTTAACAAGAGTGTATGCTCATCCTTGATCCGTGAAATTTGATAGGCCTTTGGGTGTTCCAACCTTTTCAACTAAAACTTTGTAACCATTTCCTCATATGCAAAGTTCTCTGAGCTTCCACTATTAATGATTACCTTCCACACTTCATCATAAACTCTACATCTGGTCTTGAACAAACATTTCCTTACCAGATCTTCCTTATTACTTTCACTCCAAAGTGATTTCCTTACCATCAAGTTCTTTTCCTTCTCAGGTTCATTTGGTGAATCTTCTTGCACCAAAGCATTTCTACTGCTACCAAACTTCTTACTTGCATGTGTACACTCAAATGATCTATGTCCTTCACAACAATTGTAACAAGTTCCTCAAAAACCACCTCTATTATAACCACCTTGGTAGTTATTGCATTTGATGTAGGAGCATCCTAGGTGTAAGAGCAATCTTGCATCACCCAAAAAAATTTCTATTTTTGTATTCAACAAGGGCTATCTTGTGCAAAGTTGCTATTTATGGAAACTTTCTATTTTTAGTAAGTTGGTCATAAATCTCAGAATATTCTAATTTTACATATGGAGGTTCATCTCAGTCATATCAGCCTGCCAGCAAAGTTTCATGGCTAGATCAGGTCTAGTTTTGAAGATATTTAAGATTTTCAGTATTGGCAGTAGGGTACAAAAACTTTGAACTCATTTTTGAAGGCTTTAGAGGCCCCAGATGAGGTCAAAAATTTGGGTGACGGGTGCTTGCACGAGTCAAGCCTGTAGAGCACTTCGTGGCCTTTCTGAAATGGGGTTATAATAGTCAATTGGGTCAACTGGTGATGACTTATGGTCTCTGAAAGTCGGATCACCTAAAATGGCAGAAAATAATTTTCCTTCAAAATTCTTGTTCAAGTTTCAAAAGTTATTTTGAGCTGACTTTGATGTAATAAATTAAAAAATAAAATAATTCTAAGTTTGGTCAGCCCTAAGGGCTAAATTTTTGGAACCTTCTCGGGCAGTGGAAATTGCCTATATAAAGAAGGCTCGTAGTGTTGTCTAGGGCAGTTCTGTGTAGTAGATCTGGGTATTGATTTGAGACTTTGTCCTATAGAATATTGTAAGGGAATGCCTATGTGGCTTTGCATATTGTAATTCTGAAAGTTTGTAATTCCACATTTGTGGAGATAATAAGAAGCCAATTTTCTATTCTTGCATATTTTTGTTGTTTCTCTATTTCTGTTATGTATTTGTGGTATTAAGGGGAGCACCCTTCATCAAGTGGTATCAGAGTAGGAGTTCTTGAGTGTGTAAATAGATCACCGACTGTGAGGTAGTTTGCACCAAGAACGTGGTTAGGGTTTCAATGCGCATCATGAAAATGCCTCCACAAAGGGAATGTGGTGGAAGAGCTGGTGTTGTAACACCTGAGGTTAGAGCACTCCAGAGACAAGTGCGAGCATTGAAAGAGAAGATTCACAGAGAAATGAATCTTAATGTCAGAGATGAAAGCGAGGATGAAGCTGAAGAAGAAGATCAAGAAGGAGAAGTCAAAGTTGTGAACCAAGAGGAAGAAAGACTTTTTCAAGCCATTTCCAAGATCGGAAAAAGACCTAAGATTGAGGTTCTTGCATTTTTGAGAAATATTAACCCAGAAGAATTGATTGACTGGATCAATGAATGTGAAGAATATTTTGAGTATGAAGATATTGAGGATCCTGATAGGGTCAAATTTGTGAAAGCTAGACTGAAAGGTCATGCAAAGATCTGGTGGCAAGAGATTCAATTGGAGTGAAATAGAAGAGGGAAAGATAAAATCACAAGATGGGATCAGGTGGTGGATAAATTGAAGTGATAGTTCAACCCTGTTGATTATGAGCTTGACCTACTGAAGAAAATGCAAAGTTTGAAGCAAGCGGGATGATTTGTTTAGGAGTATACAAAGGAGTTCTATCGAATCCTCATCAGAACAAGCCATGTAGAAGTTGATAAGGAGAAAGTTGCTCGTTACCTTAATGGGTTAAGGCCCAGCATTCAGGAGGAGTTGAATCTGGTTTGAATGAACAGTATTGAAGAGGCATACCAGTTTGCCCTAAAAGTAGAGGAAAAGTTGAACAATAAATTTGAGAGCAGACAAAATGGAAGAGGTCATGGTGGAGGATCTAGTGGATGGTCATATGGAGGCCAAAATGAAGATCTGAAAAAGAAGGATGAGGCTAGTAGAAGTCAAAATCAGAAAGGAAACAATTCCAATTATTTCCATGATTAGAACAATAGAGATCAGAGAGGAAGAGGAAGAGGACAAGGTTCAGGAAGAGGAGGCTTCCGTGGAACATGTTTTCACTGTGGAGAAGAAGGTCATAGGGCATTTGAATGTCCTCAATGCCAAGGAAGGATAGTTAGGAGGAATGAAGGCTAGGCCAGAGTTGCACATGTAGATGAAGATGCCAGATCATCAAATTCAGAAGATGTTGAAAGAAGAGAAACACTGATTAACAAAAGAGTCCTGCTGAGTGGTGAGAATGAACCTGAACAAAGGAGGAGACTATTTCACACAAGATGCAAGTGTGAGGGAAAATGTTGTGATGTGATTATTGATAGTGGAAGCACTGACAATTTGGTGTCAGAAGAGATGGTGACAAAGTTGAAGCTCAAGAGACAAAAACACCCACATCCATATCGGATTGCCTGGGTGCAGGATGACCATAAGGTCATGGTCAGTGAACAGTGTCTAGTAAAGTTCAAGATTAGTTGGTACCAAGATGAGGTACTATGTGATATCATATCTATGGATGCATGTCATATGTTGTTGGGTAGACTGTGGCAGTTTGACAGATGTGATGTACACGATGGTCGTGCGAATACCTATTCCTTGACAAAGGATAGAGTGTGACATAAGCTAAAGCCATTGAAGGAGACCGAAGAAAAGGTATGTGGTAATGCAAGAATAACATTTGTTGATGGAAGAAAATTCTTAGATGGTATGAGGCATGAGCATGTGTGTTTTTCTTTAATTCCAAAAGTTGGTAAAGAAGAAGTAGAGGATGTACCTGTAGAGGTTGCAAATTTGTTGAATGAGTTTTAGGATATTGTATCTAATAATGTACCTGATGGATTACCACTAGTAAGGAAGATTAGTCATCAGATGGATTTGATTCCAAGAGCCATTTTTCCAAGAAAGATAGCACATAGAATGACACCAGCAAAAAATGAAGAGTTGAACAGACAAGTACATGAGTTATTGCAGAAGGGGTTGATTCGAGAGAGTCTAAGTCCCTGTGCTGTACTAGTGATATTAGCACCAAAGAAGAATGGAGAATGAAGGATGTGTATAGACTCCAAAGTAATAAACAAGATCATAATCAAGTATAGGTTTCTATTGCCATGAATGGATGATATTATGGATTGTTTGAGTGGAGCTATGTATTTCTCAAAGATAGATCTGAAGAGTGGATATCACTAGATTCGGATCAGAGAAGAAGATGAATGGAAGACTACCTTCAAGAAAAAGGAAGGATTGTATGAGTGGTTAGTCATGCCTTTTGGGCTAACCAATGCACTAAGCACTTTCATGCGGCTCATGAACGAGGTTCTAAAAGAATTTCTAGGTAATTTTTTCATTGTTTACCTAGATGATATTTTGATCTTTAGCAAGACATTGGAGGAACATATGATGCATATTCGTATGGTGTTTGAGAAGCTGGGAGATGAGAAATTATTGATTAATTTGAAGAAGTGCAGTTTTGTGAAGAAAAAGTTAGTGTATTTGGGATTTGTAGTTTCAACAGAAGGTCTAAAAATGGACCCAGAGAAGGTACATGCTATCCTTGAATGGCCTACTCCAAGAAATGCTACCAAGGTAAGATCTTTCATGGTCTAGCTAGTTTTTATAGAAATTTTATCAAAAATTTTAGCAGTATTAATGGTCCCTTGACTGAAACAATGAGAGGGGATAGAAAAGAGTTCAAGTGGACAAATGGGGCAGATAAGAGTTTTAAACTGTTGAAACAGAAAGTTACAGAACAACTTGTTTTAGCACTTCCATATTTTAATAAGGTGTTTGAAGTAGACTTTGATGCTAGTGGTATTGCAATAGGAGGTGTTATGAGCCAAGAAGGTAAACCTATTGCTTATTTCAATAAGAAGTTAAATGATGCCAAGAGAAAATATTTTCTTTATGATTAGAAATTTTATGCTATAGTTCAGGCATTGAAGAAGTGGAGACACTATCTACTTCCTAAGGAGTTTGTTTTGTATACTGATCATCAAGCTTTGCAATATTTGAATAGTCAAGGAAAGTTGAATCAAAGGCATTTGAAATGGGTTGAATTTTTGTAGAGTTATACATTTGTTTTGAAACACAGAAGTGGAAGGTCTAATAGGGTTGTAGATGCACTTAGTAGAAGGCAACTATTGCTGACAGAGATGCAGATTGAGGTGGTTGGGTTCAAGGAACTCAAGAATTTGTATCTAGAGGATCCTAATTTTGGTGAAGCTTGGAAAGCTTGTAAAGAACCTGTTACTCTAGACAGAATGAAGTGGTTGGATTTTATCATTCAAGATGATATGCTATTTAGAGGGAGTCAGTTGTGCATTCCAAGAAGTTTTATGAGGGAGAATCTCATCAAGGAGAAGCATAGCGGAGGATTGGCTGGACATTTTAGTCGAGATAAAACCCTTACTTTGGTTAGTGAAAATTATTATTGGCCACAGTTGCAGCAAGATGTCAAGAAGTTTGTACAAAGTTGCAGAGTATGTCAGATGGCGAAGGGAGTGAAGTAGAATATAGGGTTGTATCAGCCATTACCTATACCAGAGAAGCCTTGGGAGGATATCAGTATGGACTTTGTTCTTGGTTTACCAAGGACATAGTGGGGACATGATTCAATTTTTGTGGTAGTTGACACATTTTCAAAGATGACACATTTTATTCCTTGGAAGAAGACTAATGATGCTATTCATGTAGCAGAATTGTTTTTCAAAAAAGTAGTGAGACTACATGGTTTGCCAAAGACCATAGTTTCAGATTGGGACACTAAGTTTGTTGGATATTTCTGGCATACATTATGGAAGAAGTTGAAGATAGATTTGAAGTTTCGTTCATCACATCATCCACATAATGATGGACAGACAGAGGTGGTGAATAGGAGTTTGGGAAATTTGCTAAGATGTTTGGTTGGAGATAAGCCAACAGGATGGGATTTGATTTTACCACAGGTAGAATTTGCATATAATAATTCTTTCAATAGGAGCATTGGTAAATCACCCTTCCAGATTATATATGGGAATAGTCCAAGAAATGCATCTAAGTTGAGAAAGATAGATAAAGGAGAAATAAGTAGTGCTGAAGCTGAGGATTTTGCAGAACACTTGAAGAACATCCATGAGGAGGTGAGGAAGCATATTACCAAGATGTATTCCTAGTATAAGGCTAAGGCAGATGTGAAAAGGAAGCATAAGAAATTTCAGGTTGGAGATGAAGTCATGGTTCATTTGCGGAAGGAGCGATTTCTAATTGGTACATATAACAAATTGAAAATGAAGAAGTTTGGGCCATGTAAAATACTGAAGAAGCATGATTCAGGAAATGCATATGAAGTAGAATTGCCTACTGAGCTAAATATTTCACCAGTGTTTAAAATTTTAGATCTGACAGAGTATCATGAGGGAGGTGTTGAAGATGAGATCACAATAGCATAGTGGAGTATTCTAGCAACTAGTTTAGATACCAAAGAGATTGAGGATATACTGGATAGTCATGTTGGCAGAAGCATAAGGAACAGGGTATATGAAGAATATCTGGTCAAATGGAAAGGAGGACCTGTTGAAGATTCATCATAGTTAACGAAGGAGGAGGTTAACCATCTTGGTTTTCCTCTACACACCCGAGTCATGATAGGGTCACTTCTCAAATTACCCTAGGTGTCTGATGCAGGAGCATCCTGGGTGTAAGAGCAATCTTGCATCACCCAAAAATATTTTTGTTTTTGTATTCAACAAGGGTTATCTTGTGCAAAGCTGCTATTTATGGAAACTTTCTATTTTTAGTAAGTTGGTTAGAAATCTTGGAATGTTCTAATTTTACATATGGAGGTTCATCTCAGTCATATCAGCCTGCTAGCAAAGTTTCATGGCTAGATCAGGTCTAGTTTTGAAGATATTGAAGATTTTTTGTATTAGCAGTAGGGTACAGAAACTTTGAACTTATTTTTGAAGACTTTAGAGTCCCTAGATGAGGTCAAAAATTTGGGTGACAAGTGCTTGTGTGAGTCAAGCCTGTAGAGTGCTTTGTGGCCTTTCCAAAATGGGGTTATAATAGTCAATCGAGTCAACTAGTGATGACTTATGGTCTCCGGAAGTTGGGTCACCTGAAATCGCAAAAAATAATTTTCCTTCAAAATTCCTGTTCAAGTTTCAAAAGTTATTTTGAGCTGACTTTGATGTAATAAATTGAAAAATAAAATAATTCTAAGTTTGGTCAGCCCTAAGGGCTAAATTTTTGGAACCTTCTCGAGCAGTGGAAAATGCCTATATAAAGAAGGCCCGTAATGTTGTCTAGGGTAGTTCTGGGTAGTAGATCTAGGTATTGATTTGAGGCTTTGTCCTACAAAATATTGTAAGGGAATGCCCATGTGGCTTTGCATATTGTAATTCTGAAAGTTTGTAATTCCACATTTGTGGAGATAATAAGAAGCCAATTTTCTATTCTTGCATATTTTTGTTGTTTCTTTGTTTCTGTTATGTGTTTGTGGTATTAAGTGGAGCACCCTTCATTAGCATCTTCCTCTAGATGGACTTTCACCTTTCCACTCGATCTTACCTTTATCAAGATTTATCTTTTCCAGACCAGATCTATTATTTTCACCATAAGATCTACCTCTCCCTCTAGGGAATCTACCACCTCTACCTCTTTGTCTTTGCTCTTGTCTTTTGTTCAATTTATCCTAAGCTTTCAAGGAAAAATGATAAGCTTCCTCAATATTTTCCAACTTAACCAAGCTGATTTCTTCTTGGATGGAAACTCTCAATCCATTCAGGTACCTAGCAATTCTTTCCATTTCAACTTCATCATGTCTAGATCTGATATCTAATCTATAGTATTCCTTAGTATAATCTTTTACTAAGCTATCTTTCTACCTCAAACTTTGCATTCTCCTAACTAGGTTAATCTGATAATCACAAGGTAAAAACTTTCCTTTCAACTTATCCACCATCTTATTCCATACCTTTATTTTGTCTTTTCCTTTCCTCTTTTTGTCTAATTGCAGATGTTCCCACCACAAGGATGCATGACTCTTCAACTTTGTTCTTGCAATATTTACCTTCTTTTCCTCAGGGATATTTTCATATTAAAATTACTTGTCCATCTCAGTGATCCATTCTACCAATTCATCCAAATCTAGCTTTCCACTATACTTAGGAGGATTGAAATGTGGTGTAGACATCAGATTTGTCAAAGCCTTAAAAAATCTTTCCTCACCTTGATCCATCACCAGTGTAGGTTCTACATCACCTTGTTCTTCCTCAATTTCATTATCACTAACATCTCCAAGATGTCTTCCTCTGCACTGGGCTATCTCCACAACTTCTAATCTAGCAGCAAGTTGTCTTAACATGTCTGTCAATCCTAGATTTGCATCTCACCTCCTACGAACCATCTTGAAACCCTCTATAATTGCAGACTAGATCATAATATACTACCCCACAAAAATATCAACTAGTGTTAGGAATGAATGCTAAAAGTGTTTGGCAGCCATTCTGTAGCAGTTGTTGTTGCATTCATGACTATGATTGTCATTGATGTCAACACAGTGATTTACCAAAGACTTACAGAGAAGCAGATAGAGTTTGGATTAGCGCATGTGGATTATTGTAGTTGGAGCTATGCAGCATTGAGGATATATTCTTTGATATGTCATATGTCTATGGTTAAGAGCACAAATATTAATTCATTAATTCATGGAAGTTATGATCATTTTGGTGGAAGTAGTATTCAAGCAGTGTTCCTGAGTAGCGGTTTGTGGAAATCGGATGATATCTCCTAATTGGGATGGAATCTAGTTTTTTGTAGTTAAAGGGAAGTTGAAGACATGTTGATAGTGATGTGGATGATAGTGTAGACTTTAAGGTTGCACGAGTGAAGATTTATTATATTTGGAAGCTAACAGTTTTGTGTAATTTTGGTGTAGCGTGTGGAAACTTTTAGTTTGTAATTGTATGCCGACTCATTTATAATTATTTGAGTGTGGTATAAAGAAAGGAATGTATTTCCTTGTTAAGTAGTTGTAGCATGTGGTTGTAATGTGAAAGTGTGTAACTATGATATGGTAGCAGCAGTTGTGATGCTGTATGCATGAAGTGAAGAAAAGAGCTAAGTATGAAAGTGAATTTGTGAAGGAAGACATGCAAAGTACAAAGATCTAAAATTGAGATCTGATGTAATGGTGAGTGTGGTTTGGCATAGTCAAAGAAGAGGTAACATATTATTCTATTGAGTAATGAAAAGGTTATTTGGATAGTGTGTTCAGTGATCTTACCCTGAAGCTATTTGGGCAATGGGTCCTTTTGTCTTCAATAACTCTTAACAGGGTTAGAATCTTTTAACAGGGATTCAAAATCTCCTAACAAGGATTCATATGTACTGAATGTATTTCATAAGACTCCTAATAGAGTCCATCCTCTCATAAGGAATATTCATATTAGTGCATCTTTTGTGGGCATCATTCCCACTAGGGTTTACTCTTTGATCAAGAGGTTCCCTAGTCAACATATCTTGTGTCATTGTGTTATTGTGTATGAATATCTTTCTATGGTTGGTAATTATATTGCTTATATGGTTTAATGCTGTTAAAGATGATAAAAGTTATAATTATCTGATAACTGATTCACCCCCCCCTCTCAGTTATCTTGGTGGACTTTACTTTCTAACAATTGGTATCAGAGCAGTAGGTCCTTGAAAAAGAAGTTTAATAGCTTAAGGAGATCCATGGCAAATTTCAGGAAAGAAAGCCCTAAGTTTGATGGAGTAAATTTTGATAGTTGGAAAGAAAAGATGAAGACACACCTATTATGTTTAGGACCAGGTTATTGGTTGATTACAAAGAATATCATTAAAGAGGACAATCTTGAAACATGTATTACAGAAGAGAGAGATCTATTCATGTGTAACAGACTTGCAAGAGAAGCACTTTTGATAGCACTTCTAGAGAATGAGTACAGTCAAGTAAAATATTTGAAAAAATCTCATGAAATTTGGAATGCTTTACACTCTACTTTTGAAGGTGATGAACATGCAAAAAGAGTTAGATTACATAATTGGATATGTGCATTTGAAGATATAATAATGTTGGAAGATGAATCTATTAGAAGTTATATTGGTAGAACGTCAGAGATCATTACAGGTATAAAATCTTGTGGAGGAACAAAGATAGAGAATGAAGTGATATGGAAAATTCTAAGGACATTGACTCCTGTATTTAAGTAGACAACATAGATGATTGAACAAGTGATACCTTGTACAAAAAACTTTACAAGAGAGACTCTTCTTGGAAGATTGGAAGCAACAAAAATGAACTTGAGATTATCAGGAGACTTACCTAGAATGGAGATAGCATTCAATGCTCTTAGTGTTCACCCTACTTTGTCAAGAAGCATTAGTGTGAGTGGAGATTATGTTGGCAGTAGTAGATCTAGAAATGAAGAAGACAAGAAAATTGAAGAAGGTATTGCCTTGCTTGTGAAAAGAGAACCAGATGGTAAGAAAATATTTAAATGTTGGACTTGTCAAGAATATGGTCATTTTGCATATAAATGTCCTAAAAGAGTTAAAAAGTATAGAAGAAATTTCAAACCTAGAAGATCTAAGGAATTTTATTATGCTAATGATGAAGATCTTGAAGCAAGTATAGAAAGAACCTTAAGTGAAAGTGATACTAAAAATAATGATGACATAGGATTTGTAGCAATTAAAGAAGAAAATCCTAAAACTGATGTTAAAGAAGAAAAAGCCTTAGTTTCTCAAGTTGAAAAGAAAGCTGATTGGATTATAAATAGTGGTTGTTCACATCATATGACTAGAGACATGACAAAGTTCATAAAGTTGAATGAATATGATGGAGGAGTTGTTAGAGTTGGAAACAATGCACCTTGTTTGATTAAAGGTATAGGATCTATTACTCTTGATGGAAAGACTAATACTGATGATGTTTATTTTGTGGATGGATTGAAACATAATCTTTTGAGTGTTGGAAAGTTAGTTGATAAGGGATATCAAGTTTGGTTTACTGAGAAAACTTGTGTGATAAAGGATAAAGATGGAAATTTGATTGGAACTAGATCTAGAACTAGAGGTAATGTATTTTAGTTGAATCCTACTGAGATAACATGTTTGATTACTAAAATTGATGATAGTTGGTTGTTCCATAGAAGATTTTTTTATATCAACTTTGATAACATTGTGAAAGTAAGTACTACACTTGCAGTAAGAGATTTACCTAAAATTATGGAGCCTACTAACATGATTTGCAAAGAATGTGTAATGGCTAAATAGAAGAGAAGTTCTTTTCCTAGTAAGAAGTTTACATCTACAAAGAAGCTAGAGATTGTTCATACAGATTTGAGTGGTCCTACTAGGACTAGAGGATTCTATGGAGAAAGGTATTTTATGATTCTTGTTGATGATCTTACAAGAATGATGTGGATTTCATTTCTTAAAGAAAAATCTGAAGCATTTGATAAGTTTAAGATTGTTAAGAATAAATTTGAGAATGAATCTAGAATGAAGATTAAATGTTTAAGATCTGATAGAGGTGGAGAATTTACTTCTAGAGAGTTTAAAAAATTTTGTGAAGAAAATGGCATTAAAAGACAGTATTCATCCCCTAGAACACTTGAACAAAATGGCATTGCAGAAAGAAGGAACAGATCAATAACTGAAGTAGTAAGAGCTATGTTGTTTGAAAATAATTTGGCAAAGATATTCTAGAGAGAAGCAGTGAACACAACAGTGTATATAATGAATAGAGTACAAATCAGAGTAGACACAAACAAGACACCTTATGAATTATGGTTTGGACATGCACCCTCAGTTAAGTATTTTAGAATTTTTGGAATTAAATGTTATGTAAAGAGAGATGATGATATAGGAAAGTTTGATCCTACAAGTGATGAAGGTATATTTCTTGGATATTCTTTGAAAAGAAAAGCATATAGATGTTTCAATAAAAGAACTAAGACTATTGTTGAAAGCACAAATGTTAAAGTTGATGAAAAGTTCAAAATTTAGGAAAGAATGCTTGATTATGAATCTAATGAAGAAGCTCATCCTAAGCCTAATACTAGAACTACTGAATTGTTTTATGAAACTGACAGTGATTTTTTGAATGAAATCCACAGTGAAGTCATTGAAGAACCTACATCTGAAGAGAGATCTGAGACAATGAGACCTAGCAAGATTTTGTTAAGGAATCATCCTTTTGAACAAATTATTGGGAGCATCAAAAGAGGAGTTCTTACTCTAAATAAGGCACAAGAACAGTTATGTTTGATTTCTCAAATTGAACCTAAGACTACTAATGAAGCTTGTGAAGATGAAAGTTGGACTAATGCTATGAAAGAAGAACTAGATTAGATTGAAAAGAACAAGACATGGGAATTGGTCCCTAGACCTAAAGACAAGAATGTTATTGGAACTAAATGGGTATTCCGAAACAAGATGAATGAACAAGGAGAAGTAGTAAGAAACAAAGCAAGATTGGTATGTAATGGTTACTCACAACAAGAAGGAATTGACTATGAAGAAACTTTTGCACCTGTTGCAAGAACTTAAGCAGTAAGAATGTTTTTGGCATATGCAGCTTACAAGAAATTCAAAGTATATCAAATGGATGTGAAGTCAACATTTCTGAATGGAGAATTGGGAGAAGAAGTCTACATTGAGCAGCCTGAAGGTTTTCCTTTAACTCAAGAAGGAGACATGGTATGTAAATTAAAGAAATCTTTATATGGACTTAAACAAGCACCTAGAACTTGGTATGCAATACTAGATAAGTATTTGTTAAAATTGGGATTTATAAAAGGAACGACTGATAGAAATTTGTACACAAAAGAAATTGAAAATGGTTTGTTAGTTATAATTATTTTTGTTGATGACATTATCTTTGGAGGAGAAGATGAACCTAGTGACAAATTTGCTAATGAAATGAAGACTGAATTTGAAATGAGTATGATTGGTGAAATGAAATACTTTTTGGGATTATAGATAACACAAAACAATGATGGTATCTTTGTAAGTCAGACAAAGTACTTGAATGACTTGTTGAAAAGATTTGGAATGGAGGATTGTAAACCAGTTGGAACACCTATGGTGACCAGACATAAGTTATCTAGCATAGATGAGACTGCTACAGTAGAACAGAAGAAATACAGATCTATGATTGGAGGATTATAGTATTTGACTCATATAAGACCTGATATAGCACATTCAGTTGGAATTGTAGCAAGATTTCAAGCTGAACCTAGAGAATTGCATTATGTAGCAGTAAAGAGGATACTGAGATATTTAAGAGGCACAATGGACTATGGATTATGGTATGAAAAATCTGATGACTTTACCCTATGTGCATATATAGATGTTGATTGGGGAGGTAGTGTTGATGATAAGAAAAGCACCAGTAGTGAAGCATTTTTCCTTAGAGGAAGATTAGTTTCTTCGCTAAGCAAGAAGCAGAATTGTATCTCACAAAGCATAGAAAAAGAAGAATATGTAGCAGTAGCAAATAATTGTAACCAGATAATTTGGATGAAGTAGATGCTAAAGGATATTGGAATAAAATTTGTTGAACCTGTTGTTATACATTGTGATAACACCAGTATAGTTAGTATGTCTAAGAATCCTATATTATATTCTAAGACAAAGCATATATAGATTAAGTATCATGTTGTAAGAGAGAAAGTTGCAGAAAAAGAAGTCAAACTTGAGTACATAAGTACAAAAGAGAAAATAGTAGATATATTCACAAAGCCTTTGCCTAAGGATACATTTGAGTATCTAAGAGGTATGCTTGGGGTTATGCCCCAACCTACTCTTGAGAAGTGATGTAGTTGGTTGCATCCATCCAATGGTATATATGCCTTATCTTTCTTTTGGACTAGATGTTTGTACTTCCTCTATGGGGGAGTATGTGTATCTAAGCTGAGTCATGAGGACTCTAGTAAATGTATTTTCTAAAAAGTGTCTTTTGATATTGAGTTGTTGTTGACATAGTGATGGAATTTTTTTCATTGATGTCAATGGGGGAGAAGTATGAATGAAAAAAAATATGAGACATCTGTTGGAGAGAACTGAATAAGATAACAAACCAATATTTGATTGATGAAGAGGATTTGAAGAAGCGGTGTTGCAATATTGGATTTTTGGAACATTGGATGTTTTTCATCTATGTTTCCATTAATGCCAATGGGGGAGATTGTTAAGAATGAATGATAAAAGTGTTTGGCAGTCATTCTGTAGAAGTTATTGTTGCATTCATGACTATGATTGTCATTGATGTCAACACAGTGATTTATCGAAGACTTGCAGAGAAGCAGACATAGTTTGGATTAGCGCACATGGGTTATTGTAGTTGGAGCTATGTGACATTGAGGATATACTCTTTGCTATGTGATATGTCTATGGTTAAGAGCATAGACAATAATTCATTGATTCATGGAAGTTATGATCATTTTGGTGGAAGCAGTATTCAAGCAATGTTCTTGAGTAGCGGTTTGTGGAAATCGGATGATATCTCCTAATCGGGATGGAATCTAGTTTTGCATAGTTAAAGGGAAGTTGGAGACACATTGATAGTGACATGGATGATAGCACAGACTTTGAGGTTGCATGAGTGAAGATATATTATATTTGGAAGCCAATAGTTTTATGTAATTTTGGTGTAGCGTGTGGAAATTTTTATTTTGTAATTGTATGCTGACTCATTTGTAATTATTTGAGTGTGGTATAAAGAAAGGAATTTATTTCCTTGTTAAGTAGTTTTAGCATGTGGTTTTAATGCGAAAGTGTGTAATTATGATATGGTAGCAGTGGTTGTGATGCTGTATGCATGAAGTGAAGAAAAGAGCTAAGTATGAAAGCGAATTTGTGAAGGAAGACATGCAAAGTATAGAAATCTGAAATTGAGATCTGATGTAATAGTGAGTGCAGTTTGGCATAGTCAGAGAAGAGGTAACATATTATTCTATTGAGTAATGAAAAGGTTATTTGGATAGTGTGTTCAATGATCTTACCCTGAAGCTATTTGGGCAGTGGGTCCTTCTATCTTCCATAACTCTTAACAGGGTTAGAATCTTTTAACAGGGATTCAAAATCTCCTAACATGGATTCATATGTACTGAATGTATTTCATAAGACTCCTAACAGAGTCCATCCTCTCACAAGGAATATTCATATTAGTGCATCTTTTGTGGGCATCATTCCCACCGGGGTTTACTCTTTGATCAAGAGGTTCCCTAGTCAACATATCTTGTGTCATTGTGTTATTGTGTATGAATATCTTTCTATGGTTGGTAATTATATTTCTTATATGGTTTAATGTTGTTGAAGATGATAAAATTTATAATTATCTAATAATTAATTCACCCACCCCCCCCCCTCTCAGTTATCTTGGTGGACTTTACTTTCTAACAACTCGGGTTTGACAAGAAGGAACCCCCAAACCTAGATTCACAAATCTAGATTCTGATCTAACCTTCACTCTGATACCACATGATGCAAGGGAGGATGAGGAAAAGGGCCAAAGGAACACCCTAATCTAGATCTACCCTACGGAGATCACACATAGAAGAAACAACACACAAAAAGAGAGAGAATGTAGATCAACTCCTTAACATTTCATCAAATTGATTTATACATGCCGGGTTGTAAGGCCTTCCCGGTTAGGGCCAGATATTACAATTCAAGTACCATAGTCCTCCAACATGTGAGGATTCATAAACTATCTTCTATCTTCTAACTTTTATCTTCTACCAAAAATGACTCCTAAACTACAACCAAAGATTACAATATATATAAGAGGCTACCAAACAAGTCGGCCTTTAGATCCACCATTAATAGAAGGAATGACCAGATCTAGGTCCACACACTTCCCAGTGATAGATACCAACATTAAATTTATGACCAAAATTAAGTGCACAAGTTAGCTTCAATAAAAAACTAAAACAAATAGCTCGGTAAGCAAGGATAACTGAGCGCTAGGAAAAAGATAACCGAGCACCAGGGAATTAACCGACCATCTCGGTTAGTGAAGGAACCGAGCATCTACTGAGCCAACTTGGTCAAAGAAGGAACCGAGAAACATAGGAAAAATCAAACCTATTTTTGGTGACACGGGATTGCCAAGGACCCGAGATTCTCCTGCATCATGTTTTACTAGATCCAATCAACACTCTACATCTGAAAAGGTTTTATGCATGTCATTCTTGAGATAACACATGTATAGTGAAAGAGTTCCTGAAAAAACTACAAAAACATTAAATATGGATCCTAAAAAAAGTAAAAAACAATGGGAAAAGTCCTGAAAAAATGACTATCTTGGTGAAAACTTTGTAAACAAGCACCTTGGCGAGTCCAAAAAAAAAGAAAAAGAAAAAGTACAAAAAAATTAGAAAAGAGAAAAAGTGTCTTGGTGAAAACCTAGTAAACAGGCGCCATGATAGAAAAAATAGAAAAGTTTAGCCAAGTGGTGAAAACCTGGTAAATAGGCACTACTTGTAATCAACTCTCTATCTATCAAGATAACGCTTGAATGCTTGGCTGATGTAAATTTCAGTTTGTACATATCTCCTAGTCACTTTTGTGACAAGCCAAATCTTGAAAAGCATATTATCAAAAAAATTGTATCTTCCTAAGGATGGAATCTATCCATATTAAGGTCCTAGGTAAACTGTTTTCCTAGGGGGAAATGATCAAAGTCACACATGTTTCTAAATCGCTATTAGGACTTTCTGCTAGGGTCTCATTTACCCCTAGTCCACAATAGACATTAAACTATGAAAAATAAGATATTTCTTAATGCCACCAACAAATAGTATTTCTTAATATTTGGACCTAAAAAGTGTTCCTAAACACTATGTCATGATGATAAGAGTGTTTTTAAACACTAAACAAGTGAGCCATTTATTGATGAAAGAGAAATCGATGATTGATAATAATTTTTATGCATGTGTTTGCAAAATTAATCAACAATGTTCCTAAACACTATAATCACAACTGTCTGTTCTTAAAGAAAATACATTGATTATTATAAAGGAATAATGAACTTTTCTTATTATAAATTTTTTGTTGTTATGTTTCCTTGAGTGACTCAATGATGTGTAAAATGGACCAGAGAAACAAGGACTAGGGGCATAACATTTTCTTTGTTTTTTATTTGTGGTGATAAATCTAATGATCTAAGGTGATTGTAGGGAATGGATGTCTATGATAAGTGCCTCCATCATGATTAAAAAATCACGTATACCTTGACTTGTTTCCTATGAAAAATTTAGTGAGGTTAGATTTATTTCCTTGCCTATTTTCAACTAAAATGAAAAACTACTTTCTAGTAAGGTGCATAATGAATCAAGAAAATACCCAAGAATATGAATATAAAAATAAAAGGTCATTACAGGTGTGTGTGTGTATATATATATATATATATATATATATATATATATATATATATATATATATATATCTATGTATACATAGATATATATATATATATATATATATATATATATATATATATATATATATATATATACATATGTATACATACATACATATATATATATATATATATATATATATATATATATATATATATATATATATATATATATATATACATACATATATGTATATATACATATGTATACATAGATATATATATATACATACATATATGTATATATACATATGTATACATAGATACATACATATATGTATATATGTATACATAGATATATATATATATGTATATATATATATATATATATATATATATATATATATATATATATATATATATATATATATATATATATATACATACATACATACATATATACGTATATATATATTGTAATACCTTAAAAATGGGCTATAAGTTCATTAATCTCCTATATCAACAATTCGAATGAAATCGACATCAAAGTCCTAACCTAAGGCACATCTAAACATCATCGAATCTTAATTGATTATCTTAAATTCTACATCGGGGAATATTCTTAGCAATATTCCTAATTATCTTAATTATCTTTAATTTAATGATTATTTGGCAATAAATCACATTTATCCTAAGTTTGATTAATTGAATATTTTCATATTTAATTAATTAGATTTAATATCTTGCCACTTAATTATTTAATTAAATTTAATTCTATCTCTTATTAATTGTATTATTTAATTTTGACAATAAATCCAATATCCTATGAATAATAGATTAAATTCTTATTTAATTGATTAAAGCAAGTTGTCATTATTTAATAATATAGTTTTTAATAAAAGTTTGATAAAATAGTTAATTAACCCATAAATTAATTATTTTATTTCAAAAAGCAGTTAAGTTTGAGAATAAATCACTTTATTTATTTATTAAATCATAATTATCCATGTGCACATTCAAGGACCAGGTAAACTCAAATTGGAAAATCAATGCAAGTTGTTAGCTTTTTGAAACTCAACATCTTTTTGAGTTTTAAAGTTGATCTAAACTTCTAATTCGAGTTGAACTGTGCTTTTGCATGATTTTTGTGACTTAATTATCTGTTATTTAAAAATAACTCAAAAATCAAGCGGAGTTATTTGAGTGATTTATGGCTTTTTTCCATGCACCTCCAAAGCCCTGGATTTCTATAAAACCAAGGCTTAGCTCTTCATAATTCATATCTCGCAAATTGCAAACTTACTCTACAGGAATCATAGCATATTAGATTTGGAGAATTTGCACAATTGGAGCTTGAAAGATAAATTTGAGGATTCGAAGCTTTGTGAGATCAATTTCAAATTCATAGCTTTCATATTATTGTTAGAATTTTCATTCTCATAGCATATCATTTCTAGATTAGCATTGCATATCAGTTTTCATATTAGCATACATTCATAATCAGTTTTCATCATATCATTGCATAGAAAATATCAAAAATATAGATTAATTGCATTCATATTTCATATCAGTTTGGCATTCAAATCCTTTGTTTGGGTGTCGTCTAGGTCACTGATCTCGATAACAATCTGAGAACATTAATCTCGCCTCTACTAGAAGGTAGTAAATCACTTGGTTAAATTAGATTTCAATTTTGCACGATTTTAATTTTTGCTAACCTCTAATGTTTTACTGAAGTGTTGTGTCTACAAATCAGGTACAATTTTCACACACACACACACACACACACACATATATATATATGTGTGTGTGTACACACACACACACATGTATATATATATATATATATATATATATATATATATATATACATATATATATATATATACATATATATATATATATACATATATATATATATATACATATATATATATATATACATATATATATGTATGTATGTATGTATATGTGTGTGTGTGTGTGTGTATGTATATATATATATATATGTATGTATGTATGTATGTATGTATGTATTGCACCTAAAAAGAAAAAGGGTTTATATCAAATAGGAAGTAACTGACTGAACATTCTAGTCAATATGCTTTAATGTTTAGGTCATCATTTGACATGATGAATGAGTGGGAAGTATTCATATTTTCATGATTGCTAAATCTACCAGTGAAAATTGTAGTAACCTATGAGGTCCCAATTACAAATGCTCTATGATGATAATAGATCCACTTTGAGTAAACAATGATTGTCCTAGGTGTCTTAGTCTAGGTGCATTTCATTTGTTAGTTGCATTAAGGTTCATTTTAGTTGCATGTCATATTAATTTGCATTAGGTTCATTTAGATACATTTCATGTTTTTAGTTGCATTGAAGTTCATTTTAAATTGCATTCATTTTAATATAGATGCATTCATTTTTAAATTGCATTAGTATGAATGTGTGAATTCAATTAACCAAGCATCATAAACTAAAAATTCTAAAAACATTAAACCATTTTCCATGTTTGGCCAAGTACATCATGAAATCATAAAGAACTTAAATGAAATGACTGAATATGTATTACTAGTATCCATTTACATTCATAATCATCTCATATCATAAAAATGTCTGCATAGTGCATCCATAATCATCCATACATAAATAAAAGTGAGATGTCCATACATCACATTGCATTTGAATAGTATAAAAATAGAGTCTTAATAATGCACCTAACATTCAACACTATTCATTTGTATGTATTTTGAATTGGAATAGCATAAGTAAAGTAAATCTAGAAATACTTGAAAATCAATTAAGATACATACCTCATCATGAAATAGATTTAGAAATACCTATTTTCTACAGCTTGTGCAGAGTTTCAGAAGATTTTGCAACTAGATCTGGGACCATAAAACCGTAACAGACAAAACCCAGAAAACTTTCATCTTTCTGACAGTAGGTAGTCTTTGACCTCGATAAAAGGTCAAAGGCTACATCAATATTCTAAAGGTTGACTTTGATTTTGTTCGCAGATCTCAGAAGTTCACCGAAAAGGGTACTCAGATCTGTCCTCCAATTCTCGAAACAACGACTGTAGATCTCTGAAAAAGGGTGTTTTGGGGGTGGCTATATAGGGTTTTGCCTTAGTCAAACCCTCATTTTGGTGATCTCCACCTCCATGAATAGCCAATTGAAATAGAATGTGTGTGTGTGTATGTATTGAAAGTGTAATGCCAAGATCGAATCCTCTAGATTAAAACCCTAGCATGAATATGTATGAAACAACAATGCATAGATTTGAATGAGATAGGAAAGCATACCAAGCCCCCAAGGCTAAAGTACTCCTACCAAACTCACAATCTATAATTTATACCCCATGATTGTATCTTTGACTAATTGAATGTTGATAATGGTGGATCAAGGAATAAAGGATCTCTCTTGCTCCAAGTAGGTGTTCACAATGGTGTGCTCACAAAGATGATTGATGTCAACAATGGATTGATCTTCTATATCATCCTCTTGCAATATTGTATCTTCACTTCACCATTCCTTTCTTTCTTAATTGTGTTGTCTCCACTTGATGGATACTTTCTCATGAAATTTCTTGGTGAAAATAAATGCAAATAAGAGTCTTTATATAGAAGTTTCAAGGTGAGGCTCCTAGAGCAATGTGAGGACCCATAATTCAAATTTCACCTCAAATTATGGTCCAATAATAATAATTAACTAAGGAGGGAAAATAATTAAATGAATTTCAAATTAAAATCCTTCCGCACTCAGATCCAAGGGCCCGACATTGATTTTGGGGCTCGCCAGGACCAAATCTGCAAAAGGGGCATAGATTCTGGAGGAGGTCAAAGATGACCTCATCTCTAACCTAGGTCAGGCATGACCTTGACCCTAACCTAGGTCAGGGATGACCTCAACTCTGACCTAGGCTAGGGTCTAGGTTGTCTTAGACCCAAAGATCCAGATCCTTCCAAAATCAGGGATAGGAGGTCTCGAGGATGCTTAGAGACCTAGAAATGATGCCAGAATGGGACAGAATGATGGGGAGAGGCACAAAATCCTATGATGATTACGATGAAAGATAGGAGGACCTATTTCTAAATCCTACCTAGAAAATAGAGCCATGGAAGAGGAAAATTAAGGAGAATCCTCCGGATCCCAACCCTAATTTCACCTAAAATGAAGAAATCAAGTGCAGAATGCATCCTAAATGCAAGTCTATCATGATAAATGTACTAAAAGAGGGTGCTAAACCTATCAAGATGGAAGTGCTTCCATTTTACGATGATACAACATTACATCTCATACATTCATGTGCATACATAAAAATAAAACTGCATACATTTTCATAAATCATTGCAAAAGTTTGTATCCATACATCTATAAAGTGTTGAAAATTAAAAAACATATGCATATATATATCAGTGAGTTAATATCATGATGTCATAATCTGATCACCATCTAATCTAATCATTACCAAGTATAAGCATAACATCAATATCCAAAGCATGAGACATATATCAGATATAACGCATGTGTAGAAATCAAAAAGCATCAGAGGATATCATATGACCATCAGAATTAGAAAACATCAAAACATCATCACTATATGAGGAAAGAGTATCAGAAACATCAGTGATAGTGTATTAGAGCATAAATGGAGAAAATTATATCAGAAGAACATCAATAGTATCAGTGTATCAACATAAAAGAGTCCATGAGATATCATCGATCATAAATGTTACAAAGTACAAGATATATATAATACAATAAAAAGCCTATGATACAAAATATGAGTAGTGTAAAAAAATATCAGATCTGGCTGTCACCCTCATCCTCTCATGAGGATCATAAGTAGGCACATTTTCTCTACTTGGGATAGGTGGAGGCATGGCACCATCAGACTTCTAAGCTATGAATGAATAAAATGGTTCTCTCTGTGTAGTAGGAACAACAACTCAATACAAAGCAAAGTAATTATTGGCCCTCTATCCCTGGTGGGAAGCCATATGAGCCTATCTGTCTCACTCTTCTCTCATCTCCACCAACTGTGAGTCCCTCTTAGCTAGTTAATCCCTAAGTGTGGCTACCTCCAATCTTAGTGTGGTCCTATCTTTCTCACACCATGATAAGAGATCTCCATCCCCGCCTGCTGGTGGATCCTTAGGTGCCTGCTATTGATCACCATCGCTACCTCTTGCCCCTTCTCTCTGTTGTTGTGTGTGTTGATCCCTATGAAGGAGTGGACCTATATCTCTCTAAGGAGAATGGACTCTTAGTATTCTTTTTCAACTCTACTCACTAACATCCTTGCTAGGTTCTCTTCACCTACCACTGTCACCCCCTCCTCCTCCTCCTCCACCCTCCATCTCCTCTGCCTCCTCCACCTCTACCTCCATGGGCACCATCTCTCCCTCCATCTTGTCCTCTATCCCTACATCTCCCCCCTAACCCCTCCTCTAGAAGCTCAGCCTTGACCACCACCATCATCAACTAGATCATAATCTAATGCATCCTCAAGGTGAGGAGTGATCTCATCAAGAGCAGTAAATCTTGGGTATGGATGTTGTTTGTAATAGGTGTGATATTTTTCAGTGATCCCACCATCTTTGATCTTAAGAAGATAGTCCCATGGTACTGGATCCATTTTTTAAATCTCATGAAGAGCTATCTCGTAGATCAGGTGGGATCTCCAGTACGCCTCCTCATCTCTAATCTTGGCATATATGATAGTCTCTTGAGACATCCCCTGTACCCTGCCAAACTCTCTCAGGACTTGGATAACCAAAAATCTCTCAACTATATAACAATTCCAGCCTATCTGATATTGGGACTGGAAAAGGTAGGGAATCTGTCGAACATCAAAGGGCCACTCCTCACAATCAAGATAAGGCCTACATATGACATGTGTGTCACATCATCAAGAACACACCTCTAATAATCAAGCTTTCCCAGATGGGATTGTTGTAGCACACCTGAATACATACATACATACATACATACATACATACATACATACATACATACATACATACATACATACATACATACATACATACATACATACATATATATATATATATATAAGGCAACTCTGCATCACACTTCCTGTCAATGATCAGTCGTGTCATTGGGATGTGCTCCCAAGCCCAGATCTAAAGAACCAAAATACCAATGGTCATCATCCGCAAATGTTGGTACACGATCTCATGGAGCTCACAATACATATGAGAAAGAATACATCTACCCTAGGAAAATCAACGAGGTGAACAAATCATGTCCTCTATGACTTTGGACCATCCACACATGAAGCCATATTGTCCACAGTCAGGCATCATCAAGCCTCCAATTAGTCCAACCAAATAAATAGGAAGTCACTCGTAGTTGGCCACCATGTGTTCCCAACCAATATATCGTCGTCCTATGGTCTCATCATGAAAAAGTCTCTGAGCATTTTCCATCACCACAGGAGCTCTGACCTCATACTCCACTCATTCTCCAATGACCAAAACATGCAAAATATGCCATACATCCTCTCACATCACATTCATCTCACCAGTGGGAAAATGGAACATGTTATGTTCTGAGTGCCATAGCTCAGCTAGGGTTGTCAACAACCCACAATTTACCCAAATGTCGGGTAAATCGACCAAGCTCCACAAGCCACACCGAGAAATAACATGCATCTTAGTGGGTGTAAGATGTTCATGCAGTTCCAAGACCTATGTAGGTCAAGGAGAGAGAAAGGATATAACGCTAAAGTGCATCTAGACAATAGAAAATAGGGACACTATGTCAGCATTAGACAAGAAAAATTGACAGGAAATTGCATAAAAAGTTCAAATAGACAAATAAAATTGGCTCAAAAATTAAGAAAAACCATATGTGATCCCGGTTCCTAGATATGATCTAAGAAACTCAGGCTGTGACACCCATGCTAAATATGACCCAAGAAATCTTGGATACAACACAAGAAATCCAGGAAGTGATCCAGAATCCGGATGTGACCCTTTTCTAACTAGATGCAAAAATCTGGTTTAAAAGCTATGAATTTGGACAATAAAAGATCAGATGTGACCCGAGAGGGTACGACATAGTAAATTTGGGAAGCGGTCCAAAATTTCATAGAAAATTGGATGTGACACAGGATTGACCAAGTGCAATCCCACATACAGGATGTGATCCTAAATTGATTTGGCTCTAAAAATCATGAAAGATACAGAAAATTAAATTTTCAAATTTGAATGGAAGCATTATAGGGTACTCACAAGTGTTGCATAATGTGGTGGTCAGTCATGGTGGTGCACAAGCTCAAATAGATTCCTTTCAACTGGGAACACCATTTCATCTCTTAGAGATCAGAAAAAACTATGGTAAAAGTGAAAATTAATAGTAAAATGACCCTTTTTGACCTATTTAAGCCTCCCGGTGACCTAAGGAACCTTAATGATATGATGTCACAGAAGCTTCATATCGGGACCAAAATCAAAATAGGTGATCTATATCACTTAAATGTAGTAAAAATGAAGTTACATTGCAAAGTCAATCGTCAAAATGCAGAAGTCAACTATAGTCAAATTGTAGTCAAATAGGGGCAAAATGAGTAGAAAAGATACCGCAAACATGGAAAATCAGTTCAGTAATGATTATCACTCAAATCAATGGTCAACAAAAGTCAAAGATTAGTCAAACACACTTTACAAAAGTTGCACAGAGATTCATTAATGCACAAAAAGCTTTCTGGAAGCTGTGAAAAGTGATTTTCTCACTCATGCATCAAATTTTCAAACTAGGATATTGCTTAAACACCAGTCAAACTTGGTCAACTCTCACATTTTCTTGGTCAAAGTTGGTCAAACAATGTTCCTTTAACACTAAAATCAGTCCTAATTGCTTGCTAACGCTTCCTAAATGATTTACACTTGATCCAGATCCATTTCATTCACTATAATTTCTCCTAAATGCTTGAAAACATTGATTTTATTTGAATTTATTCTAATTTCGGTCTTGAGGGGACATAATCATACTAAAATTCAATTTTTCCAATAGAATTTTTGAACGCCAGGGGCATGACATTTGTCTTCAATCAAATTGATGTTGTTAATATTTATGACATTGATCAATTTCATCGCTTCAAATCAAATTGGTTATTTGTCAGCATGTTCAATTATTGCAAATCAAATTTAACTGAATTTTTTTAATCTAAATCTCTTATCGATTTTCGTTCAATCAAGCTCAAAATCGGTATGGTCAATTCTCATTCAATCAAGTTCAAAATTGATAACTATCAAATCATACAACATTTTGTTTGATCAAGTTCAGAGTTGTCAAATTCAGAGTAGTTCTCTTTACTGCTCTCTAAATCTTTCAGAGTAGTTCTCTTTACTGCTCTTTAAATCTTGTTAAAATTATAGTGGTCTTCACTACTCTCTAAATCACTTGAGTTTAGAGTAGTTCTTGATGTACTCTATATGCCCTCGAATCTGTTAGTTCTACTTAATCATGTCTTAAATCAAATTTTCTTTGAATCCCTGTGTTGTTCGCAAAGCAATTCAAAGAGGGGAAAATGTAATCACCTAAAATTGGGCTAATAGAACCTAAGGCCCTATTTGCCCTAATTCGGGTTAAAACTCCTAATTGTGTTAATTTGATTCCTAATTATTAACATAATTCATCAAATTTGATAAAATCAATAAAACTTCATAAATCAAGTATTAATCATCAATAATTGAGCAAAATCACATTAATTACCTCTAAGCCTAGTTAAATAAATCAAACCCATCAAATGCATGTCTAGAGTAATTAATTAAATGAAATGAATAAAACACTCCAAAAATGACATGTCACTCTTGAAGGGGAAAACAAAGACACTTTAAACCAATGAGAGCTCATCACATGGATCAAGCAAGGAAGCATCTCAACCACTCCTCATGGATGCATCCTGACCGTTCAAAATCTCAAGATTCTATAAAAGAGGAATTTTCAAATCTCAAACAAGGTTGAATATAGTTAATTTGAATTCATACATGCACGATGTTCATTTGATTTTCATATATAATTAGAACACATTCACATTTCAATTTCTTAAAGGTTAATGAATCAATGGCTAATAGTAATGAATTTGATGTTTTAGGTTCATATTTATTTTGAATCTCTCATTCTAACATGCATTGTCACTATTTAGGGTTCTAATCTGAGAGTTATTTTGGATCATTTTCATACTTGTGTTAGTTAGAGAGCAATAATCTAATTTCAATTGTTATTCTCTTTGATTGATTTTATCATACTAACAATTGATATAATGAGTTATTGAAGTGTTGTGTTGTAGGATAACAAATACCACAACTCACCCACACAATGTGCTTCTACTTTATGTGGGTCATAAGTTATCTATTTCTCATCCCTTAGTTATCATGTATTTCCTATTTAAGTAGGCACATGTATATTGTACTTATTGATTATCTACTAAATTTTAGCTATTGCATATTGAGGAGAATATAATTAATTCTTTTTCATCTTGTCTCTCTTACTATCTTGCTATTCATTAGACTCTAGACTTTGGGTTATTTCTATTGGCCAATTCTTACATGGTATTAGAGATATTGGAGTACCATTGAATAGTCATTTTGGAGAGATCTTAATTCATTCAAAGGAGGGTATATTTTTAGATCCAGGGATAATCATTTTTTGGGAGTGTGTTGGGCCAAATTTGACCTTACCATTGCATCTGAGAGGCTCTTCCAACAAATTTTGACTATAAATTCACCTATTTTTTCCAAAAGTCAAATATAAGGTAAAAACATTTTTGCACAAGGAAGAGTTGTATGGCTTACCTACACAAGCAACGATACCATTTTTATTTTTTTATTCTGCATTTTTCATTTATTTTTCTACAATTATTCAGGAAATATATTTTCAACAAAACTTTGGGTTTTCAAGGTGTAGAAGGACCTGAAATTTTTTCACAGGAGTCAGTGTATTTTTTATCATATTTGTACAACTATAATTCTTTGGAGAAAGTTCATAGTTCCAACAACAATAACACTAGCCCACATCATCAATTGTATGCACATATGAATCCCTTGAATCATATAGCAATGCTTTCATTTCTCAACCTTATCTAGTTAAGCTTGGTACTAAAGATAAGAAAGTTTCAATATAAACTAATAAAGTTTTAGAAACCTCATTGATGTGGGGCTAATCCTATAATGCACCGCTAGTGTACTACCAAAATCCATCACTTAGACCCATAGTCCCATGTGGCTCTATCCCTTACATAACCATAAGACATGTGATACATGATCCTAGACCACACAACATTCGATATTTACACATCACAACATTTTAGCTTCCACGTGGCTCTATCATTAATCTATGCTTTTGTTTGATAAACTTTAAATCTTTAAATGCTGCAAAGGATAAGGATATCTAGATCACTTCCATCTAGGCAACATGGGCATAAATTTCATCAAAATTAATACCTTCAATATGAGTGTAACCCTTGCAAACCAATCTTTCCCTATCTCTCATTTCCTTTTCATTTTCATCCAGCTTGTTTTAGAATACCCACTTTGTACCAATCACATTTTTTTCTAGCTACCGGTCTAGGCACAAATGCCCAATTCTATTTTTTCTCTATTTGATCAAGTTCTTCCTTTGCCTTTACCTAATTATGACTATTACATGACTCTTCCACAATCTTAGGTTCAGTTTTTAAGAGTAAACACAATAATACATAATCTTGAGCTTCTCTACTTCTTGTGATACTTCCTTTATTCTTATCTCTAATAATCTAATTTTTTGAATGATTCCTCTATACATACCTTGGGGTTTTATTTGTAGTTGTCAAAGCCTACTTTATCTCTTCTTCTTCTTTCTTTTCTTCTTTTCCTTTTTCCTTTGAGTCATCTAAATCCTACTCAATATGCCTATTAGGGATTTTTAGATATCTTCATTAACTTTCACATCCACACTTTTAACTATCTTTCTCAATCAGAGTCAAAGGATATCAGAGTCAGGAAAGAAATCAGAAAGTACTCCCCAAGGAGGAGTTCAAACTAGAAGGAAGAAAGCTGATGTTGGTTCACCATTAGGGGGAAGAGGTAGACCTACTCACAAAATAACAAGGGAACAAGAAGCAAAAAAGAATATTGTGGATGGTAAACAATCTACCATCCCATAGATCTACTCCCCAATCCTTTGAATGAAGATTCTTTCTTTGAATATAAGAGGACTGAATATTCCCCATAAGCAAGATGTTTTGAGAAATATTTTTAGAGACAAGCAAAACCGATATTTTACTTATCCAAGAAACAAAGATGTTAAGTAGTAAAGTGGAAAAAATTCATCCTTTCAAGAATGGTAATAGTATAGGAAGTGACTCTGATGGAGCCTCTAGTAGTGTTGTTATTTTTTGGAACAATATCTCTGTTAACTGCATGGTCTTGCTGGTGGAGAAAAATATCATCCTTGTCAAATTCAAACATCTTAAAGATGATTTTTTGTGGAAACTGATGAACATCTATGCTCCCAACACTAAAAATTGTAGACATAAATTATGGAAAATACTAAAAGAAATCAGAAGCAATTACCAAGAGACCAGTTGGATGGTTATGGGTGATTTTAATACGCCTCTCCAGGATGTTGACAAAATGGGAGGGGTCCCCTCTCAAATTGACAATAGAATGGATGTCATGGAGTATATCAATGACCAATCTTTAATGGACATGGATCTGGAAGGAATTGCCTATACTTGGTCTAATTGAAGAACTGGAGAAGATCTCATTCTGGTTAAGTTAGACAGAACTCTTTTATCTTTTGATTGGATTTCTAAGTTTTCTTGCACTTTATCTTCTTTTCTGAGAATTGGGTCTAATCATTTTCCCATAGTTTTTAATGCCAATACTCTAAATGGGAAAAAGAATATCCTCTTCCATTTTGAAAAAATGTGGTTGGCCCACCCTAGCTTGAAGGAATGTATTGCTAAATGGTGGAATTATAACCAGGATGGTGGTGCCATGTACAAAATTGCTAAAAAGCTAAGTACTATTAAAAGGAAAGTTAGAGTTTGGAATAAGGAAATTTTTGGTGACATATTTATGGCGAAAAATAGAAAACAAGAAGATCTAAAGGTTATTCAAGAGAAAATTCAAAAAGAGGGTCTATCAAAGGAGCTTAAGAATAATGAAAATTTGCTGGTGGCTGATTTTCACAATATCATTTCGAAAGAAGAATATTTCTGGAGGCAGAGATAAAGAGCTCTCTGGCTAAAAGATGGGGATAAAAATATGAGATTCTTTCATATGACTGCTATGAAACACAAAGCTATTAACAAGATCTCTTCCCTTGTATCAAATGGAAAAACCTTGAAAAGGAAGAGGATATCAGAAAGGAAATGCTCCTCTTCTTCTCCTTGTTACTGTTTAAAGAGGAAAACCTTGATATGTAAAGTCAAAATAAGATCCTCTCTGCAATCTTGAATCTGATTGATCAAAGGTCTAATGATAGGCTTAAGGTCATCCCCAATGACAAGGAAATCAAATATATTGTGTTCTCTTTCAAAGGGGATAAATCTTTGGGTCCTGATGGCTTCCCCCTCTTCTTCTTCCATCAGTTTTGGGAAATAATAAGTAAAGATGTGCATGATGCAGTCAAAGAGTTTTTTGGCTCTAAAGCTCTTCTTAGGGAATTGAATGCTACCTTTATGGTCTTGATCCCTAAAAATCCATGGGCTAATATGGTCGAAGCTTTCCGACCTATTAGTCTTTGCAATGTTGTCTAAAAGATTATTGCTAAATTTTTTACTTCCAGGCTTCTTGCTTTGTTGTCTTTCATTATTTCTCCCCAGCAGAATGGCTTCATTTCTGGTGTTTCCCACCAAATTAATTTTTACCTTATTTATATGCGGAAATTTGTGAAGCTGTGTCAAAGTTTAAGTTGCAAATTGAACCTTGAACTTTGAACTTGAACCGGTCAGTTCAAGGTTCAAAGTTCAATATATTTTTCTCCAAAAGCGTCACGTGTATGTTGCATCTTGTAAAAGAATTTTCTCACCATGGTCACATGTCAATGTGTAAATGTTGAATTTAATCTTGAACTTTGAACCTCAGTTTTTCAGTTCAAAGTTCACGTTAGAATATGCACTTCTACAATTTTACACTAAAAAGTCTCCCAAGTAATGTTTTTAAAATCATATTTTATAATTTTCTTGAGCTTATTCTAGAAGTTATTGGGGTCCACCATAGTTGTTTTATGTGCATAAAAATTAACACATCATGAATCACGTACTTTGAACCCAAACTTTATGGTTCAAGGATCGATTATCGAGGTGTAATAATACTCAAATATCAACTGCGAGCCAAATCTTTATCGACTAACAACAAAATGATTGACATGATGGAAAGAGTGGTGCCACCTCAGCTCAGGAGATTTTCTTACTAAATGAAAGTGTGTGAAATAGACTTTTATCATTTATTGTGGCGTGAAAGTGAATTGATGGCAATTTTTCATGAAGTGATGGGAAGTGAAGCAAGTGTGTATTTATTTTTCCCTCTCTTTACATTTCTTCATTTTGATCTGCTATCTTCTGGAGGCATTTTGGGAGCTATGAGGTAACTTTCTCAAAAGGCAGGAACACGGTGAGTTTCACAGCAACCTTGGCCCTGTAATTCATTTGAGCTTTTGCATTTTAAAAGAGTTGTCTTCATAAGAATTTTACAAGATTGTATTTCAGAATGTCTTCTTCCAAAGTAAAATTCATGAAGGAAAATAGATTTTCTCTGGTTAGTTGTTGTTTACCTAAAATGAGGGATACGGCTATAGTAGATGATGATATCAGAGAAATTGTTTCAAGCCTAAGGAAAATGGTAGATGAAGCCATATCTGTTAGGATCATAGAAAGTGGTTTATTAGAAGCCACTAGTTTTCCTGAAGTGATTCCATGCCTGAAGTTAGTAATAGAATGTTGTAACAGGTATAGCAAGGTTGAGAGGTGCATTAAAACAAAAAGTGGTGAAGTTCTAGTAAATATTGATAGAATAGTAATAATGGCCGCTCTCAGGATTCCAGCAGTTGAAATCTATGGAGATTGGAGTATCTGTAAAGCTATAGCGGACTTTGAGAAGAACAAGAAGGAATATAGGAATAACATAGCAAGGGATTGGTTGTTAAACCCAGAAAAGGGTGGTTCCTATTTGCCTAGACCACTTAGAAAGGATCACCTATTCAGAGAGGTTAGGGATATAATGGTAATGTTGAATAGGGTTAAAGGTAATCCTATAGACACCAACTAGGAAGACTGGATGTACATTTTTGTGCAGGCTATCCTAGATGTTGGTAATGCTGTTGAGTGGGCCGAAATAATAGCTGAGCAATTACATGAAAGTTTATCTCAGCCAGCTTTAATTTCTAGTTTTTATATGTCTTCATACCTCTTTTATATTCTTACCATCTATAGAATCTAGGATGGTCTGCCTCATCAAGAATGGAATAGCAGTATGCCCATCTATGAATATCACATCCTATTACAAAAAGGAAAACATCCCATGGGTTTTAAGAAGGTGCATGATACCTTTTCCTCCAAATTGGTCTTTGAATTAAGAGGAAAACCTAATTGCATGATATCAGAGGAGGCTGTGGAGTTTGTGAAAATTTATGGAAGTTTTTATATTCAGTTCCCTACTTTTACCTATTTAAGAGTAGGAGGTTTTAGTGATGCTCCATTAAAACTTCCCAGGTATTTTCTAGACAAGTGCATTCTTCTTGAAGTAGGAAGATAGTTATTAATGGTTGAGAAGAAGTACAAGGTCAAGAGAGGTATTGGCGCCTTCTTCCCACTTGAACTAGGACATTACAAATTCTAGTTGATGCATGACTTTGCCTTTTTGATCAATGAATTCAAAGAAATGAATCTCCAGCCATATCAGGCAAGGAGCTACTTTGATAGAAAAGGTTTTGTTGAGAGCCATTTAAGAGTGGATGCAATGTTCCTTCATCAACTAGCTTTGGAAGATTACTGGGATGATTGCATAGATGAGGTTAAGGTTACTAAAAGATTGTGTTGTAGGTTTTCCCTTAAACAAATCACTGCTTTTAAGAGACCTTTCAACATCAAAAATATTAAGGAGGAAGATGGCAATGCATCAGAGCCAAAAAATGTAGTATCAAGAGCTGAAATGGTAATCAGAAGAATTGACTAGCTGGCAGAAGAAGAAGAAAATGTGAAATCTTTAACTAAGGAAGTTTTCTAGAAGACAAAATAGTGGCTCAAGGCTCGGAAGAAGAAGATCTCAGCTACCCCTATTTTGGGAATTAAAAAGAGTCCAAGGGCTCATAAAATTGAATCCTCCCCTTTTTTGACTAATAAGACTAAACCATTTCTTTCTATAGGTGTTTCATATTCTCCAGAAGTTCCTGAAGATTTTAGAGTTGATTTCTAATGATGTTGTGAAGTTTACAAGATAGAGCAGCAAAAGAAGTGAGAAGGTGGATCTTCCTTTTTGCATTGTCCTAGATTTTGACACCGAGGAGCCTAGCGTAAAGAAATTCAAAAGTTTGAGAAGAGGTAAAACATCCAATATGGATTCAATATTAGCTGGAGGTGATGGGAGTTCAAGTCAACAAGAGCCTGTTACCCCGAGCAATCCCAATACCACTGTTTCCCTACAGAATGTGACTCCTAGTTTGCCAAATTGGATGGATCTAACTGTGAATAAGAAGAGGAACATTGTATCTACCTCAGTCCCTATTGGTGACTTGGTTAGTAAATACCTTGGAAAGTCTCCCAGAACAAAGAAGCCTAAAACAAAATCTATGGTGGATGTGGATCTGACCATAGGTCATTGGGTTGTAGAGATTTTCAAGCCCAATTCCAACAAGACCAGTGTCAAAGTCACCAAGAAATATTTCACTATGGATAAGGTGGATTTAGGAGTATCTTCCAAAGCTACTGATCTGAAGATTTTGAATTTAGAAAACAAGAAAATCAATCACAAAGTTCTGAAGGATGCTGAAGACAAAGCTAAGTTGAAGCAAGCTTTATGCAAAATGGAAAAGTACTTGCATCAGTTGCAGAATCCTATTCCTCAACCTTCGGTGATGGTACCCCTAATTTTGGATGTCAAGTCTCCAGAAAATCAAAAGTTCCTTGATCAGGTACATAAAGAGAGATCCCTCTCTAAGGCATTCTATAATTGGATGGGAGAAGTTGGAGAGATGGTCAATCGCTTCACTCAAGCCTATGAGAATTCAACTAATCAGTCTTCTAAACTGGTATCTTCCTTAGAGGCTAAAGTCAAGCTTTGGGAAGGAAAGAGAGATAGGTTGGAGATAGCAATAACTAATACAGATGAAGCTTTCAGCTATGGCATAGAAAAGTTCATGTCTGAGAAGACAATTCTTGACCCTAATACTAGTCTCCTATTTGTGGTAAAGGTAAATGAGGAATGGCGATGTACCTTAATTGATCAAGGTATTGAAGAATCAGAGAAAATTCTAAAGACAGTAGCCTATGTTGAGGAGGTTTTCAGCAATCATATAAACTGTGTCTACAATCTATCCATAGGAGAAGTGAAAATGGGAATAGACAAGGCTAGGATGAAAGAATCTTTCACCAGAAAAGAACAAGGTTTAAAAGATGCCAAAAAAATGGTAGCCTGAGACTTCTTAGTCATCTCCAGGGTATAATTGTTGATAATGCTCGGTGAAGAATGGGTGAAAATGCTGAATACTAAGCTGGAGCAGTTACAAAACTACAAATATATCTGGGAACAAAGGTTGGATCTTGTTTCTTTTCCAAATAAGGAGATGTTGGAGAGATTCACAACAGCTTTCAAGGAGCGGTCAGATGAGCGCAAAGCAACTGAGGCCATCGTTAATGCTGAGGCCGAGAAAAGCTAATCTATTTTGATTAGTCTTTTAAAAGGATGGTTCCAAGTAGTTATAGGGTGTTAGTTCTTTTCCAAGAATAGACTTTAGTTATGAAACTGTTTATGCCCTGCCTGGCTATAAGTTAATTTTTGAAAGACCTTGCAAGGGTCAGTTCTTTGGTAGGACAGAAACTTATAGTTTAATATTTACTACAAATACTTTCATGAAATGGTTCATGTTTTGATTTGAAACTCATAATATAGTATCAGTGGATATATATAACAAATAGAAGTATCTTTTTTAGATCAATGTGTTTGGTTAATACATGTGTGTTGATTTCAGTTGGAATTGATTTCATGTTGCTGCAATATGTGTATGTGTTTCAAGATCATACATTCCTTTTCAGTTTTATTTCAGTATATGTTGAATCGATCTTTCTGGGAATTTTCTTTATAGTCTCAGTCAGTTGGCTTTGATAAATGTGGATTCTCTCTCAGAGCATAAATCTCTCTCAGTAATTATTTCATATGAGTTTTGAAAAAGCCTTTTTGTACTTTTAGGTCAAAAGTATACATTTCTTTTATAGTTTTCATTCTTTTCAAATAAATGAATTGTCAAGATTGATCTTTATATAAGGTAGTTGCTCCTTAGATTGCAGAGAGTTTAGTCTTGAGTGATTAACTCAACTGTTGTATGATTTTTTCCTTCATCTTGGGCCAGAGTATTTGTAATTTGTTATAGTTTTAGTAAGAAGGAAAATTTGTATACCAACACCAAGTAGGCAAATTCTAGACTTTATCATGGTCACCCATGAGAATATTCATTCTCTTGAAGCAGTGAAGAAGCAAGGCTTCCTTATGAAATTGGACCAGTCTAAAGCCTACAATAGAGTTGATTGTCAATTTATCTAGAAAGTCTAGAGTAGATTTGGGTTTGATTCTGGGGTCCAAAAACTTATAACCCAATTGGTCTCTACAGTTTCTTCCTCTGTGATTGTTAATGGAGGCTCTTCTAGTTTTTTTAAACATTCCAGAGGCCTTAGACAAGGATATCCTATCTCTTCGATCTTGTTTTCTATTCTGGTTGAGGGTCTTGGGAGATACATCAACAAAATCATCAATGAGGGAAGTGTTATACACTAAGTTTTTCACCCTTTTCAATCTCTCTTGGTCTTGATAACCTAGTATAACTTTGGGATCATCTCCAGGTTGTGGGACCTTTGCTAACTAAGATAAAACCTCTAGGTGGTAGGCTGGTTCCTCTTGGATAATCACCCTAATTTTTTTCTTAATAGTAAAAGTAAATTCTTGAGGGAAAAGGGATAGAAAGAGTGCATGAAGGGGAAATGACTAAAATAAAACTATCCTACTAGGTGATGCACCGAATTAACATGAACATAATATATTGACCAAATTAACATGAAAGCTCTCAAATCTAATAGAACACAATCTTCCTAAAAAGGCTTGCATAAGTATTTCACAAAGAGGTCTGAACAAAAGACATAGACTATGACCTGCAAGCAAACATTCTTTTCAGTAAAAAGGCACAGGAATGAGATAAGACAGCTACGGATGAACAAAATACACAAAACTATCTAAATCAAATTGGACATAATAGTACACAAATAAGCTAAAAGAAAGAAGGGCTTTGGAACTCCAAGATTTCTCTAACAAATCTAGTATATCATACTCAATAAGAGGAATACAGACAAGGGAAAGGCTTGAGGGCAGAGAAGCTACCACAGAAAGCCTCTATTAAATTTGATAAATCAATGAAAAATTTACAAACTGTAGAAGCTAGAGGGTAGAAAGAATGCCATGGATAACTCCTAAGAAAGGAAAAAACTCTCTCCTAAGAAAGGAAAAACCTCTCCTAAGAAAGGGAAAAAAACTCTAAAAGCTCTAAAAGCTCTAAAAGACTAATATATACATCTCCCTTTTGCACGTAGGAAGGAGTAACTCTAATTAGGGTTGCATGGATATTGCATTAAAATAATGGAAACCCTAAATCTATCATTTCTAATCATAAATACATCCTTGAAATATCCTAGTCAATCAAATATAAGCCTGCATGTCTTTCCCATTGCCATAACTATCTTGAAAGGTTGGCTGATCCATCCACTTCTCTACAAGTCGGGGGGTTATGAATGCTCAGATCAGATCTCTTGTAGATATTTTGAATTAAAAATTATAAATGGTCACAAGTGGTGCCAACCCTTCTCATCTATCAATGGCTGATATTTAAACTGACATGACACCCTAGGAAGCAAAATCAGGCTAGGATGACCGCCCAGATCTTTGCATCATTTTCCTAATTGTGACCATCCTGAAGAAATCAATTCTAAACAACCTATTTGTCATATATGACCCACTGCAATAAACACTGGTAAAAACCTTGTAGAAAGATTCAAATGTCAGCCTCAACGGCTAATCGATCAAATTTTAAAACATGGGCGTCGATCTTGTATTTTTTCGGTAGATCAAGCGGTCCTTATAATCCATCAACAGTTGACCAACCCTTTGAAAATTCTACGGCCACATCACCACCTCTCGGCTAATAAAAATGAACACCTCATCATGACCGGCACCTCAGACCTACTGCTTTACTCACCTTTCCATCAAACTATTGTCATAATGCCGTGAAGAATAAACTTCAAGCACAATTTCATAGCGGCATCATGACAATCATTGACTTTGACCAAACTTTAACCAGTTCAGAGCCTTAAAAAATTGGGCCCACCACGATAGGTGGCAATCGGTCACAGTTGTGTGGATAGGAGAATGCTAACATCGGGGAGAAGCGGAGGTGCAAAAGGTAACAAAGGAATAGAAAACATTGAGGGTTTTTTACTTAGATAATTTTTAAAACCCTATGACATAAAACAAGCTATTCATGTAGATCTTGAAACTTGAATATCTCCCTAGTTTTTGTGATTTAGCACATGCGCTCAGAACTGGAGCTTGGTGATAAGGAAAAAAGATGGGGCTAAGGGCGCAAGCCATGAAAATTTGTAGATTTTCTTTGCAAGTTAAAACAAGATTGCAGGCAGGCAAAGAGAGAAAAGATGACATGAAGCACAACCAAGATTTTTTTTTAAAAAATGGTCACTCTCACAGGCTGGGCTCAACCCTTGTGGGAGCCTCATTTCACTCCACTTGTGGCCAAAATTGTATGAATTAGGAAATTTTGGGTAACAATTTGGTGATTTCTACTGGTTGTTAGCCCACTAGACATGGAAACCAGTGGCCTTGACACAATCCATTGGGCATAGGAGTCCTCTCATGAACATAAAAACTTTCTTGATAGATAGATAGGCTTTAAACCAAGAGGGACAAAAATGTGCATGAGGACTTCTTGAAAAGCAAGGAAAGTAATCTTGAAAGAAAGGACAAAAAACAAGGAAACATGATTACAAAGATTTACAAGGAAGGACTAACTTCAAAACAAGGCTTCAAGTGGAATCCATTAACTGATATAGGCAAGGAATCTCATCCAAGAGTTGACAGTTGAAAAGCATTATGCTCCTTGCACCCAGTGATGATGAATGGACCTCCCCAAAATGAATCAAACTTTGTATGTCTATCAAGTTTTGATCTGAACTCATCTCATTTGAGAACTACATCTCCAACTTTGAAGCTTCTAGCTCTGTCTCTTTTATCAAAACTTTTCTTTGTTTGTATCTAATGGAACTCCATATCTTTCATGGATTTATCTCTGAGTTCCTCTAACTCTATGAGCTGAGCATACCTCATTTGTAAGGGATCCCCTTCTTCGAATAGGACATATTGAGTGGCCAAGTCCAAAGCTAGTAATTCAGTTGAAATGGACAACTTAGCTTCTCTACCATACACTAACATGTAAGGAGAATTTATAATGATCTTTTTTGGGGTAATCCTGTCTAACCATAAGGCAAATTTTAGTTTAGTATGCCAATTTCTTTGGTTATCTTGTAGGGTCTTCTTGATTATCCTAATCAAGTTCTTGTTAGTTGATTCTACCAAACCATTTCCCTGACGGTAGTAATTTGAACTTGTATTCAAATAAATGTCATTTCTAATTGCCCATTCTGAGACTTTAAGGCCTATGAATGCCAATGCATTATCTAATAATATGGAGTCTGGAGTGACAAATCTATGAACTATATCATCATAAAAATTTAAGACAACACTCTTATTTGCTTCTTTCAAGGCAACAACCTCTATCCATCTAGTGAAATAATCTATTGCAGTGACTATCCACTTGTGGCCTGCACTAGATGGAGGATTAATCATGCCAATGAAATTAATGCCCCACTTCATGAAAGGTTTCTCTATTCTGATTGGCTGAAGGGGCAGAGCTGCAAGCCTTTCTTTGCCTACAAACATGATGTATTTGATGCATTTCCTCACATAATCATGACTATCCTTGAAGATAGATGGGCAATAGTATCCGGCCCTCATGATTTTAAAAGCAGTAGTCCTAGGAGAGAAGTGACCTCTAGAAGGTCCATCATGAAATTCAAATAGGATATCAGCTATCTTTTCTGAATCAACACATCTTAAAAGGACACCATTGTGATCCTTTCTGAAAAGAACTTCATCTATCAACACAAAGGGAACATATTGTGATCTATAATACCTTCTTTATGTTGAATCTAGGTCTGTAGGATATTGTTTTGTCCTCAAGTAATAAATCATGTTAGGCAACCAACCTACTACCTTGGCATGTTCTTCTGTAGAATGCACAACTAGAGATGCATCTATTTCCTCTTATTTCTTTGAACTTTCATCCCCTGCCAGCTGCTCACAAAGACCTCTTCCTCTAACTAGCTTAGTAGTTTGAATATCAATGTCATACTCCATCACATTGGTAATCCAACCAGCCCTCTTTTCATTTAGGTCCTTGGAGAGAAAAAATTCTTTGACACTTGGATGAGTAACTTTCAAATGTACCTTATTATGGGTCAATAGATATCTAAACTTTTTAAGGCTCTTTACCACAATGAGTACATGTTTTTCCACAAAAGAGTACCTCTATTCATACTCTTCTAAACCTTTGCTGAAGATAGAAATAGGTTGTTCCAATCCTTCAAAATTTTCTTGGGTCAACATTGCAAACATGGCATCTAAACCCCATAAGTGTAGAGTATAAAATTCTTACTAAAATTTGGGTTTAACAGAGTAGGAGCTTCTGTCAAGGCCTCTTTGATAGCTTGGAAATTGGTCTTCCTTTCTTTAGTCCAATTAAAGATTGAACTCTTCTTTAACATGGTCATCAAAGGCTTCAACAATTCTGCAATATTAGGCAAGAAACGCCTAACAAAGTTAATCCTTCCTATGAAAGATTGAAGGTTTTTCTTGTGATGTGGCAAGGGTAGCTCTAGGATGGCTGCAATCCTTTCAAGGTCTACTATGATTCCTTTCTTGGATACTATATATCCTAACAATTTTCCTTCATGAACTGCAAATACACATTTCTTGGGATTAAGAGATATCCCAAACTCTCTACACCTTTCAAAAAATTTCCTCAGATGTTTGATATGATATGTTGCATGTTTGGAATAGATAGTTATGTCATCTAAGTAGACCAATACAAACTTGTACATGAGGCTTTTAAAGGCCATATCCATTGCCTTTTGAAAAGTAGCACCTGCACTTGACAAACCAAAGGGCATCTTTTGATATGCCATTGTTCCCCACTTGGTTGTGACTACAGTCTTGTATTGATCCTCTTCATTAACTAGGATCTGATTATATCCTGAATAGCCATCCAATAATAAAAATCTCTCAGACCTAGAGACAAATTGCAATATTTTTTCCATAGAGGGTAATAGATGGTGGTCTTTTAAAGAGGCTATGTTAAGATCCCTGAAGTTAACACATAACCTCAACTCCTCATTCTTCTTCCTTACCAGAAAAAGGTTGGAAACCCAACTAGTATGCTTGATGGGGTAGATGATACCACTTTCTATTAATTTGAACACTTCTCTATGCATAAGTGGCTCAAGCTTGGGGTTAACAGGGCTTTGCTTTTGCCTTACTGGGTTGGTATTAGGATCTAGTTCAATAGTGTGTTGAGAAAGGGTCAAATTAAAACCTTTAAGGTCTTCATATTGCCATGCAAACACATCATTGAATTCCTTAAATAACTAGGTGTAAGCCTTCTTCTCTAAATCAATATTTACTTTTCCAAATTGTACGCTTTTACCTATTTCCAACTCCAATTCAACACAATGTTTTTGTTGAACCACCAGGCCAACTTTGTTCTTCTTAACTTGATCATCCTTGTTGAAGATAGCTTCAAAGGTGACAAGACCTCTAGGCATCTTATTAGATCTAAGTTGTATCACTTGATCACCATATTTCTACAATAGTCTATCTTGATTATGCTTTGAGAAGACGTCCTCTTCAAACAAGAACTACAAAATTTTCTCATCATTGTCAAACACTTGCCAATTGACATTGTTTTCAGGAATAGAGGGTTTGACAATCACTTTAATGTCCTTTTGGTCCCTTTCTTTGAAACACTATTAGGAATGTCATATTGAGATCCAACAACAGCTAATCTATCTGCATTTTGATTTAACTTCCTAGGGATGGAAACAATATTGAAAGCACAAAAATCTTCAATTGCATTCCAAACTCTATGTTTTTATTCTTTCATGGTGTCCTTTTTTGTTACACTTATCCCTCTCACTTGGCTGACTACTAACTCACTGTCATCATAAAATTTTAGGGCTTTGAGCCCTCTCTTCCTAGACCACTCTGGCCCATTCAGTAGACTTTTTTACTTTGCAGTGTTGTTAGTGTAGGAGAAACTGAATCTGAAGGCTGTATAGTATTTTTCTCCTTTTGGGGACACTAGCATAGCACCACCACCAGATCCATGTATGCTTCTAGCACCATCAAAAAACAACTCCCAAACTTGATTACTTTGATCTTCTGAATTAGTGTCCTCTTAGAGAAGGTTTGGCTCTATGGATCCACTTTCTTGTATTAAATAACTTCCCAAACTAGCATCCCAAATAACATTTCTTGGGCTTCTGAAGCTTTATTTTATTCTAGTTCATCTAGTAAAATATCAGGGATATTTTCTATCTTAGTGCTTACTTCTTTGATAATTGGGAAGTCATTGCTATCAACTGCAAGGCAGCTTGTATTGATCACATTGGACACATATGGTTCTATATGGTGTGCTGCTAATGATTTAGATTTAATGGTGACCTTGGTCTCATATCTTGTGTGGAAAAGCATGGGAGACTAGTCAGAAGAAAGATAGCCTCCTATATTGGTTGTAAAATCCCTAGACATACAGATGGAAAATAAAGCAGGGAGGTCTATGATATATATATATCAAGTAGGATGGAGAAGTTAGGACTTGCATGGAGGATTAGACTAGTATCCTTGGCTACACCTACTATATTGACTAAGAATCCATCAAGTTGTGTAACCTTCTTTTGAAAGGGTTCACATTTAAGTCCTAATTGGTTAACCACCCTTTTTGGCATTACAGTACTAGTAGCTCCACTATCTACCATATAGTTATGTACTAAGGATTTTCCAATAATTAAAGATACATAAAGGGAGGTGGTTTCAAGTTCCTACCTTGCAGGGGATTTTCTTTGGAATTACTATTTGGAGTCTCCTTTTCTTGATCAATTTTGAACAACATTGGCTTTGTTGCATCATTTGAAAGCTGAGGAGCTGTCACTTCACCCATAGCCTTCTTCAAAATCTCAAGTTGCCCTGGAATAGCCAAAGAGTCCCACATAGACATAGTAACATTCACCTTCTTCATGTTGTCTACAATGTTGAAAGGTGTCATAGTGTGTACTCTTTGTTGTTCTTTCACTATGATAGGCTCTATCAAAGCCTTCTTCAATATGGTAGGAGTAGATGGCTATAGTGGTTTTGTAGATGTAGTGGCTTTAATCCCAGAATCTACTCACTCCATGTCCTGGGATCTTCTTGTTGACCTTGTGTTGGCAGTAATGGAAGATTCACCATTGACTCCATTGAAGTCAAGATGCTCGCAATTGAAAAGATTATTCTCATCAGTTTGTGATTCTTGTTGAGGAATTGATCCACTAGACAAGGCCTCTGATTGAGCATGTGAGGAATTCTGAACCATTAGGGCCTGATTCATCCATACATTTGAACATGCAACCTAATTCTGAGGCTGATTACAAGGAAAGAACCATTCATTGTCCAAGGCTAGATTATTTTGGCTAGGGACCATATCTCTAATTGGATTTGTAGAATTAAGGGGCGTTGGGTTATATGGCTAGAAAGGTCTTTGATTAAAAATTTTCCTTTGTCCCTGATAACCTTCTTGGTATGGTGGCCTAACTGGCTGATAAGACTGTGCCTGATTCTGATATTGTTGATTGGGACCTTGACCTTGTGGCTGAAAGGGTGGTCTGATTCCTTGCCCTTGCTTCTTTAAGTTTGTCACCTCTTTAGTTAAAGTCTGCAACAAATTTTTCATTTCTTGCTAGCTACTTTGCTGACTATTCCTCATTTCTTGCAGTTCTTGAGAGAATCTTTCCTTTAACTCTTCACTACCAGCACTAGCCTGAGGTGCTAATATGGTGGGAATAGGGGTAAAAGGAGGTACTTGTAGAGGTGCAATGGGATGAAGGTTGGGAAAGATGGGCATGGGTGGCCTTCTTGCTATCATGTTTTCCTAGATTAAACAATTTTAAGCCCTGACAACTATGTCAAAAGCTTGGGGTAAAGAGGTACCTCCCATAGATTGGATCATGACATAGATCTGATTATTCAAGCTTTGTAAGAAGTATAAGAAAGAATGATCAGCTGATGACCTTACTGAGACTGGAATTCTATTCCATGTTTTGAGAAACCTATTGTTATAGTCAATCATTTTCTCTTGAGGATCTCTCTTTATGGTTGTGTTAGTAAACAGATTTGTACTTCAAAAATACCAATATAAAATGACTCATAATTCCCAAATGAAAGCACAAATGCTACTAATAGTTGGATAGATTATCATTAAATTGATAATCTTCCTCTAAATTGAGAGGTATAGCTCCCTCTTAGAAAGATTTACAATGAATTAAACAATTGGATATGTCTTTAACCAGAAGACACGAAGGCAGCCTAACATTTACCCATCAACATGGGAAAAATGTGAATAATAGATTTAAAATCTTAGAAAGAAATGAATGAATGACCAACAGATCACTCATCTAATCTCCCTAAAACAAAGAAGTAAAGGAGAATTTAACATCTTGTACTACATTTATAATTCTCGAAAAGAGAGGCAAAACAACATCTAAGAATGACTGGAATCACCCACAGATTTATTTCAATCAAAAAATCATACACCAAAACCTATAGATTTAGATATACAAAATCTATTTATTCTTAGATGCTTAATATAATGACCAACTGATCATCATATCTTTGCACAAAAAGACTAGCTCTCTACAAAAACAAAACTAAAATATCAATTCTCCTTCAATCCTCTGTTGTAAATATAGAATTAAGAAAATGTTCTCCCTCTCTCTGTTGCCAACTAACTACTAGAAAAGAACCCCCTAATTCATAAAAAACTTCCCCTAAATAATCTTAGCCCCACAACTATTTTTTGGATACTTTCACCATGGTCTTTCACTTACCATAACTTTTCAATTTTATCCCGTAACTGATTCTAAAAATAGTTTCCATTCACTCCCAAAGTTTTTCTTTTTTTTAGATCATGATATCTTTATAAACTATTGATTTTAAAGTTTATAAAGATATAGCTTAACATATTAAATGACAATCTGACAAGTTACATTTGAATATGTCAAACCAAAAAATAAAACATTTTAATGCTGGGTGAACAAAAATATTTATGACAGAAAAAATAGGTCTCCTTGCATGGGGCATATCTTTTTATTCCACCATTGGATTAAGCTCATTTTCGGATATGTTGTCCAAACCCTAGTTTTCTAAATTCTAACTAGATCGATTTGAAAAATAATAGCCCAGTCAAAAGTTATGGGCTTCTTTGTGAGGGTATATATGACTATCATAAAATCCGCCTTGCAAAAATAGAGTTTGCAGTCACTTTCACATCTTTGGTAACAATACCAATTTGCCTAAGCACACATCCATTTTTGCTGCATTGTTTACAATGGATCTCTAAGAAAAAAGACCATTGGGAGATTTTGTAAATTTATCCCATGAAATTTCTTTTCTACACACAAAATTATCCTTATTTTCCCCCCTTTTTTTTATCAGTCAACAATGCACAAATCACATATTGTAATTCTTCCTTTAAACTGTCTGAAAATGGTCGATGGATGACCTTAGAGGAAGCATAAAACTATCTTTCATAAAATTCTTGGACCCCATATCTTATTGCTTGAAAACATTGATTTCATCTGAGATCTCTGTCACTAAAGCTGCATTTTGTAAGTGACTACAATTCATCAGTTGAAAGATTATTATGTAGAACTTTGTTAACCTAAGCTTTTGATTGTATGCCCTCCATATAAAATATATCACTCACTTTTGGAATTCAAACTGATGAGCCACAAACTCTGTAGTTTCAACTTTTGAAAATGAACCTGTACTTTTGAACTAAGAAGGTTCAAACTTCAGGTTCAATATGTCATTATCCTTTGGAATAAAAACTTGAACTCAATCTAAATGCTTGAAATTAAAGCACTACCCCTTAGTACATTTACAAAGAAATGAAGCATCATAAAAGGCATGGACTGGCTACCACCCAAGGCTTGTTACAATTTACATCTGATGATTGAACCTTGAACTTTGAACTAAAATAGTTCAAGATTTGTAGCTCAACGGGAAGACCGACTTTGCAACACATGTCACTTACTTCACATAACTTTCACAAAATATTTAAAAATTATGAAACAATTGCATTTAATGGAGTGGGGGCTTGATTTAAAAGTTGAAAATAGGGGTGTTAAAAGCATTCCAACAACTGGCTTCGACTGGGGATGTGGATGATAAAGACACAAAGAATCTAGTACCTTTGGTAAGAATAGTGTCTAGCCATTGGGCAATGGAGTCAAAGCTTATAATAGGGAGCTGCATGTAGAGGATGGAGGAAGAAAAATACAACAAAACTACCACCACCACAAAAACTAGCCAAGCCAAACTTATTTACAAGTATGCACACAGGCAAGAAAATCCCACCACGAGAACTAGGGAAAAGATTACTTACACAAAACCATTCACGGGTTGTGAAAAGAATGAAACTTTTTGGAACAATGGGATGCATCCATGTGAAGAAACACATACCAGCTGCCATATGGTGATCTCTCCATTATTGAAAAACAAATCAATAGTGTGTAGGAATTTTGTGAGTAAAAAATCACTCCCAAAGAGCCATGTTTCATCATAGATTTCTAGTTGCAATGTGCTGACACCATTTTGAATGAGCTGATTTATACCAAGAAAACTAGTGCCTCCCATATGAATGTTAGAAAAATAAGTTAGGCATTTGATTGGACAACATTCTTCAAGAGTGAAAGGATGATCTGCAAGAATGCACCTTTTAAAATTTGAATTTGAATTTATTTGAAACTTGTTTTCCAAGGATGCATTATCAAGAACATCATCAAAATAAAATGATTCTAGCATGGAATTACTATCAAGCAACTCATCTTCATAATAAAACTTGAATATCTCTAATTCAGATTGTGTATGTGGTGTGAAATCGGAAGCAAAAAGATGTTCATCATCTTTCTCTTCATAAGATCTCTCATGATTCTTCAATACCTTAGACTATAAAACCTGTTTACTATCTTGCATGCAATCAAACTAAAAAGACTCAAAATCTGCCTGTAAATCAATATGTAAGATATCTTCTATCTTATCATCACTATACATTTCTTGTTCTTGCTGCTCCATCATACCAATCTGATTAAAATTACTTGCTAGAAATGCATTAGAAAATGTAAAGGATTTGAAATCTGAAAAAGAATTACTTTCCAGCAAACTTTCATTTAAATTTTCATTTCCAACTATTTGTTTTTGCTGCTCTATCATATCAATCTGATCATCATTACTTGCTAAAAAATTATTAATGACATCAAATGTAGAAGGCTCAAACTCTGAAAAGGAAATGATCTTAGGCAAGCTTGCATACATTATTCCATCATTGGATCTTTTCTCAATGGATGGTGCATGTGGGCATGTTAATGAGTTTTCTGATAGTGTAGTATGGTCATACACATTTTTTAACACATCCTCATGCTCAACATGTAAATAATGTATTCTAGTAACACTAGAAGGATCATTTTCAATCACAGGAGCTGATTGGAAGTCTTGATCATTAAAAATAGTCAAGTTTTGGAAACAAGAAATAGATTGTGTTGATTGCACTACTTTCATGATAGGCTCCCTTTGTAAAGGGATTTTCTTTGGATACACATTTTGATCACAAAGATAAATTTCAGATTGAGATATATTTGCAGCATATGTATCCAAGCACTTTATTCCACTCAAAGTCAGACAATCATCTATTTCCACAGCTTCCCTTTGAGTATCTTCTAAATTTTGTAATTTCTTTTGCCTCAACAAAAATTTGATCTCAATTTGCAATGCAGCAATAAAAATAGATAACTGATTATTTTCAGTCGGTTGACTTGCTTGAGGCATTTTACTAACACATCTATTAAATCTATCAATGAAACTTCTCATAGATTCATTTTCCTCTATCTTGATTTGAACAAAATTTACTAATAATTCACCTATATCAACTGCAGATCCAAATCTATCAAGGAATTTTACCTCCAGATCATTCAACCAAGTAATGCATCCACTTTGTAAATTCTGGAACCAATCAACAGCTTTACCAATCAGGCTTCCAACAAATAATCTCACATAGACATTTTCTTCTTGTACACCAAGAATACTGCAGGCAACACTAAATGATTTAATGTGAATTTCTGGGTATTCATTTTTATCTCCAACAAATGTAGGAGTATACTCTTTTGGACTTTTAGGTAGGGCTGAAAGTAATGATAGAGCAAGAGGCCCAAACTGGGGTCTCCATGGCTGGGCTGCAACCAAAGCCATAATAAACACTGGACTCTTTTTAACCAAATGATTCTGAAAATTATAATACGAAGTCGCCAATCTCTTTTACACTGAGATAATAATAGAAGTTTTTACTGAGAAAATAAAATACTGGTCTTTCATTTCCGTTTCCCCAGTAGAGTTGCCAAAAAATCTGTTAGTAAACAGATTTGCAATTCAAAAATACCAACATAAAATGACTCATAATGCCTAAATGAAAGCACAAATGCGACTAACAGTTGGATAGATTATCATTAAATTGATAATCTTCCTCTGAATTGAGAGGTACAACTCCCTCTTAGGAAGATTTACAATGAATTAAACAACTAGATATGTCTTTAACCAGAAGACACGAAGGCAACCTAACATTTACCCATCAACATGGGAAAAATGTGAATAACAGATTTAAAAGCTTAGAAAGAAATGAATGAATGACCAACAGATCACTCATCTAATCTCCCTAAAACAAAGAAGTAAAGGAGAATTTAACATCTTGTACTACATTTATACTTCTGGAAAAGAGAGGCAAAACAACATCTAAGAATGACTGGAATCACCCACAGATTTATTTCAATCAGAAAATCATACACCAAAACCTATAGATTTAGATATACAAAATCTATTTATTCTTAGATGCTTAATATAATGACCACCTGATCATCATATCTTTGCACAAAAAGACTGGCTCTACAAAAACAAAACTGAAATATCAATTCTCCTACAATCCTCTGTTGTAAATATAGAATTAAGAAAATGTTCTCCCTCTATTGGTTGCCAACTGACTACAGGAAAAGAAGAACCCCCTGATTCATAAAAAACTTCCCCTAAATAATCTTTAGCCCCACAACTATTTCTTGGATACTTTCACCGTGGTCATTCACTTCCTGTAACTTTTCAATTTTATCCCGTAACTGATTCTAAAAATAGTTTCCATTCACTCCCAAAGTTTTTCTTTTTTCTTAGATCATGATATCTTTATAAACTATTGATTTTAAAGTTTATAAAGATATAGCTTAACATATTAAATGACAATTTGACAAGTGACATTTGAATATGTCAAACCAAAAATTAAAACATTTTAATGTTGGGCTGACAAAAATATTTATGACAGAAAAAATAGGTCTCCTTGCGGGGGGCATATCTTTTTATTCCATTGTTGGATTAAGCTCATTTTCAAATATGTTGTCCAAAACCTAGTTTTCTAAATTTTGACTAGAGCGATTTGAAAAATAATATCCTAGTCAAAATTTATGGGCTACTTTGTGAGGATATATATGACTGTCAGAAAATCTGCCTTGCAAAAATAGAGTTTGCAGTCACTTTCACATCTTTGGTAACAATACCAATCTGCCTAAGCACACATCCATTTTTGCTGCATTGTTTACAATGGATCTCTAAGAACCATTGGGAGATTTTGTAAATTTATACCATGAAAGTTCTTTTCTACACATAGAATTCTCCTTATTTTCCCCACTTTTTTTTATCAGTCAACAATGCACAAATCACATACTGTAATTCTTCCTTTAAACTATCTGAAAATGATCGATGGATGACCTTAGAGGAAGCATAAAACTATCTTTCATAAAATTCTTGGACCCCATATCTTATTTCTTGAAAACATTGATTGCATCTGAGATCTCTGTCACTAAAGCTGCATTTTGTAAGTGACTACAATTCATCAGTTGAAAGATTATTATGTAGAACTTTGTTAACCCAAGCTTTTGATTGTATGCCCTCCATATAAAATATATCACTCACTTTTGGAATTCAAACTTATGAGCCACAAACTCTACAATTTCAACTTTTGAAAATGAAACTGTACTTTTGAACTGTGTGAACATGAATCATCCTACCATTGAACTTTGAACTTTGAACTTTGAACTAAGAAGGTTCAAAATTTAGGTTCAATATGTCATTATCCTTTGGAATAAAAACATGAACTCAATCTGAATTCTTGAAATTGAAGCACTACCCCTTTGTACATTTACAAAGAAATGAAGCATCATAAAAAGCATGGACTGGCTACCACCCAAGGCTTGTTACAATTTACATCCGATGGTTGAACCTTGAACTTTGAACTAAAATAGTTCAAGATTTGTAGTTCAATGAGAAGACCGACTTTGAAAAACATGTCACTTACTTCACATAACTTTCACAAAATATTTAAAAATTATGAAACACTTGCATTTAATGGAGTGGGGGCTTGATTTAAAAGTTTAAAATAGGGGTGTTAAAAGCATGCCAACAGGTTGTTAGTTGCTCAACCAAGGATAAGTTGTCTGATTTGTCTTCAAATTGCCTACTCAATGCATCCCCTAATCCATCCCATGAATTAATTGTTAGGATTAACAAGGCAGAAATAACAATTATGTGCAAATATAACTAATATCAGAAAATAATAAACCACACAGAATAGAACACAAGAAACATAGATTTAACGTGGTTCACCCAATACCTGGGCTACGTCCACCAACAGCGAGTCCAATATTATTATTATCCAGTGATTACAACCTGATTACAATCCGTAATCCCTTACAGCCCAATTCTTCCACAAGTACTAAAATCATACATAATGAAAATCCCTAACCCTAAGCCATATTATACAATATTTTCCTGCTTTAGGGTTAGAATGAGTTATAAGTAGTCGGCCCAAATAATCGAAAAAGTAGTCGGCCTCAAAAAAATAACCCCGGCGAGGTCGGGAGGAAAAGTGTACAGTACTTTCCTGGATAGTACTTTCCTGATTAGTCACCACAAGCTAACATTAATAGAACCAACAGCTAGAGTTCTAAACCATTCAAGAGACCTTTGAGAGAGGTTGCTAACAATTTAGTGGCTACATCTTCCTGAGTTATATTATGTATATTGCAGATAGTAGTCACATCTCTTATGTATTCAAAAGCTATTGTTTGTCCTTCACCCATGAAATCAGGTAGACTCTTCAGTGCCACCAGGGGCAGATCATGATGTTGAGCGAAGTTCAATGGACTTCCTTGGTTGAAAGGTGCAAAGAAAAACTACCTATCCATCATAGGAACTAAAATTTTCTGAGTAGCAACTAAATGAGTTGTATTTGATATTGGATCTGAATCCTCCTCTAGGTCCCTAGTTAGAGATCTCCCTCTTCTTCTGAGATGAAAGGGAAAAGGTCTCCTCTCTGAAGTATCAGGTGGTGTAGACTATACTCTCCTTGAAGGGGATATTCTCTAAGTTGATCCCCCTTTATATTTTCTCTTTGAGGGCAGCTGAGAATTTAGTAGGCTTCGAGCTCCTTGTCTCTATCTTTCTCATAAACTTTGAACAAGGCTCCCTTCAATCCTACACCAGTGAAGTCGACAGATATAATTGATACGAAAAACCTTCTGGAAGGTTTGTATTATGAAATTAGTATATCAGAGATAGCATAATATTTTGAAGATGAACTTCTTTCTAGTCCCACCGGGCATGCCAGAATTGTTATACACTAAGTTTTGCACCCTTTTTAAGATCTCTTGGTCTTGATAACCTAGTATAAATTTGGAATCATCTCCAGGTTGTGGGACCTTTTCTAACTGAGATGAAACCTCCAAGTTCTAGGCTGGCTCCTCTTGGATAGTCACCCTAATTTTCTTCTTAACAAGAAAAGTAAATTCTTGAGGGAAAAGGGATAGAAAGAGTGCATAAAGGGGAAATGACTAAAAGAAAACTATCCTACTAGGTGATGCACCGAAATAACATGAACATAATATATTGACCAAATTAACATGAAATCTCTCAGATCTAATAGAACACAATCTTCCTAAATAGGCTTGCATAAGTATTTCACAGAGAGGTCTGAACAAAAGACACAGACTATGACCTACAAGAAAACATTCTTTTTAGCAAAAAGGCACAGGAATGAGACAAGATAGATAGGGATGAACAAAATCCACAAAAATATCTAAATCAAATTGGACACAATAGTACACAGATAAGCTGAAAGAAAGAAGGGCTCTAGAACTCCAAGATTTCTCTAACAAATCCAGTATATCATACTCAATAAGAGAAATACAAATAAGGGAAAGGCTTGAGGGAAGAGAAGATTCCATAGAAAGCCTCTATTAAATATGATAAATCAATGAAAGATTTAAAAAGTGTAGAAGCCAAAGGGAAGAAATAATGCCATGCATAACTCCTAAGAAAGGAAAAAACTCTCTCCTAAGAAAGCAAAAACCTCTCTCCTAAGAAAGGAGCAAAACTCTCTCCTAAGAAAGGAAAAAAAACTCTCTAAGCTCTAAAAGCTCTAAAAGACTAATATATACATCTCCCTTTTGCATGCAAGCAAGAGTAACTCTAATTAGGGTTGCATGGATTTTGCATTAAAATAATGAAAACCCTAAATCTGTCATTTCTAATCATAAATGCATCCTTGAAATATCCTAGCCGATCAGATATATGCATGCATGTCTTTCCCATTGCCATAACTATCTTGAAAGGTTGGTCAATCCATCCACTTCTCTATAAGTTTAGGGGGTTATGAATGCTCAGATCAGATCTCTTACAGATATTTTGAATTAAAAAGTATAATGGTCATAGGTGGTGCCAACCCTTCTCATCCATCAACAGCTAATATTTAAACCGGCATGGCACCCCAAGAAGAAAAATTAGGCTAGGACGACCACCCAGATCTTCACATCATTTTCCTAACTGCGACCATCCTAAAGAAATCAATTCTAAACAACCTATTTATTGTATACGACCCACTGCAACAAACATTGGTAAAAACCTTGCAAAAAGATTCAAATGTTAGCCTCAACAGCTAATCGATAAAATTTTAAAACACAACCCTCGATCTTGTATTTTTCTGATAGATCATGAGGTCCTTATAATCCATCAACAGTCGACCAACCCTTTGAAAAGTCTACAGCCACATCACCTCTTGGATAATAAAAAATGAACTCCTCAGCATGATTGGCACCTCAGACCCACCGCTTTACTCACCTTTCCATCGAACGGCTATTGCAATGCCCTGAAGAATAAACTTTGAGCACTTTTTCATAGCGGCATCATGATAATCATCAACTTTGATCAAACTTTAACCATTTTAGAGCCTTAAGAAACTGGGCCCACCATGACAGGTGGCAATCGGTCGCAGCTGTGTGGATAGGAGAATACTGACGTCAGGGAGAGAAGCAAAGGTGTGAAAGGTTGAAAACAACCAAGGTTTTACACTTTGACCAAAAGGTAACAAAGGAATAGAAAACATCGAGGGTTTTTTACTTAGACAATTTTTAAAACCCTATGACATAAAACAAGCTATTCTTGTAGACCTTGAAACTTGAATTTCTCCATGGTTTTTGCGATTTAGCACATGCACTTAGAATTGGAGCTTGGTGATAAGGAAAATAATATGGGGCTAAGGGTACAAGCCATGAAACTTTTAGATTTTCTTCGCAAGTTCAAACAAGATTGCAGGCAGGCAAAGAGAGAAAAGATGACATGAAGCACAACCAAGATCAAAAAAAATAAAAAATGGTCACTCTCACAAGCTGGGCTCAACCCTTGTGGGAGCCTCATTTCACTCCACCTGTGGCCAAAATTGTATGGAATGGGAAATTTTGGGTAACATGAAGTATATAGGGTCTTCAGCCTTCTTCTGTTAGAACTATTTTCTTGCATGAGAAATTTGTAGATGATAGTCTCTTCATGGGTGAGGCTACAATCAAAGAAGCAAGAAACCTTTAAAAAGCTTTGACTTTATATAATTTTTCTTCAGGACAACTTATTTATTGGAATAAGAGCTTTATGTTCTTCATTAATACTCCTCTTGAAAGATAGAATAAGATCTCTAAAATCCTTGGCTGTAGTATTGGGTCTCTTCCTTCTTCATATCTGGGACTCCCTCTTTTCTCAAAGCCCCCTGATAGTTTTTGGAACCTTTTAGTGGATAGGTTTAATAGTAAACTTGCTGGATGGAAAGGATCCCTTTCGAGCAATTCTGGTAAGCTTCAAATTCTCAAATCTACCTTGCAAAATCTCCCGATTTATGCCTTGAGCCTTTTCAAGATACCTCATAAATATGCAGTTGCTCTTGATAATATCCAAAAAATATTTTTATGGACTAGGGTAGAAGATAAAAAAAGACTTAGCCTAGTTTCCTAGGAGAGGGTTTGAAAACCTAAGAGCAAAGGGGGGCTTGGGCTGAGACCTATCAAACTTGTTAACAAAGCTCTTCTTGCCAAGAAAATTTGGAGAATTTATGGGGATAGAAAGCAATGGAATGAAATCATTAGAAATAAGTATCTTTTTGGATCCACTAACTTGGAGGATTTTATTAAAAATGAAGATAAGGTGAATGGTTCTTATATCTGGAATAGTATATGTTCCTCAAAAGATATCATTCTTGAAGGGAGAAGATGGAAGTTGGGAGATAGGGACAAAATTGACTTTTGGGATGATCCCTAGATCCAAAAAGAGCCTCTATCAAATAAACAAGAATGGAAGGAAGCTATCAATCAAGCCAAAGCTATTTTTTGAATCAAAGTCTTAGATAACTAGAAAACTAACAAATGGTGGGATATTGAAAGTATAGACAACATATTTTCTTTGCTTATGATTGAATTACACTCTTGGTTCATCAGGGACAATTGTCAAGATAAAATTATTTGGAACCCTACTGCTAATGGTGAATATTTGGTTGCCTTTGCTTTCTCTTTGTCCTTCTCTAGGGAAGTTAAACCCCTATGGGCGATTGTCTGGTATAAATTTATCACTCCCAAAATTAAATTTTTCTACTGGATCCTTGCCCAGAATAAGCCCCTAACTCTTGATAACTTGTCAAAAAGGGGTTTCTTCTTGGTTAATAGATGTTTTCTCTACATGGAAAAAGTTGAGTCTTGTGATCATCTTATGCTTCATTGTAGCTATACTCGTAGGGTTTGTGATATTATTTTCAAAAAGTGGAATTTGTGTTGGTTGTTTCCTAACTCTTGGTAGGAATTTGTCATCCAATGGAGATGACCTTTTCCTAATGAGATGGCCAGAGAATTTTGGAAAATTATCCCACCCCACCTAAGCTGGTGTATATGGAAGGAAAGAAATAATAGAATATTCAGGGAAAAATTTTCTAAACCAGAGGTCATTGGTAACAATATTTGCAGAGGGCTAGAGGAAAAATTTATCAATGTTATTATTAATAGTAAGAAGAAGTTCAAGGAAAGTCTTTTTGAAGATGACATTAAAAAATAGAATTTCCCTAATACCAATCCTCAATCTAATCTATCTAGAACCAACTTAGTTTGGATAGCTCCCCTAATGGTTGGATCAAAGAGAACTTTGATGGTGAGTCCAAAGGTAATTTGGGAGCCTCGGGGGGAGGTGGTGTCATTAGAAATTGGAATGGGAATTATTTGGGAGCTATAGAGGCTCCGCTAGGGATCCAATCAAACCATAGAACTGAGGCTATGGCAGCTCTCAATGTGATAATGTTGGTGGAAGAATTAGGGTGTAAAAATGTTTGGCTGGAAGGAGATTCCCTTAACATAGTAAATAATATCAAAGGAATCAACTCCCCCTCCTGGACTATTGAGCATATTATTACTAAAATTAGTAAAATTTCCCAATCCTTTGATTATTTCCATGTCTCACATAGCTTTCGAGAAACTAATCAGGTTGCTGACAGTTTGGCCAATCTATATGGATCAACTAAAATTAATGATGATATAAATTCATGCATTAATTATGACCGTCTAAGGCAAAAAGAAGGAATTATTTACACTGTTAATAATGAGTACACATTATGATGTAAGCAAGTATTTGATTAAGTTAGAGGTGATGTGGATTCATGTGAAGGAAACATCTACATTTCAAAAATCACTTCTAATTATGATTTATCTGAATGTGAAGTGCCAAATCATTATTACCTATCATTCTCTCTAGATTTTGCATGTGATCAGGGATACAAATCAAATGCATCGTATTTACTTTCCCAAGCGAGTTTTAAGTGATCATTTTTCCTTAACTCTGCACATTAAGGAGAACTCTCATTCTGAGAATAAGGAGCTAGGTCATTTTTTTACCATGGGTGGTGAATTAAGAAGGGAGGAACTGACATACTGTAAATGGAGGCATAATAAGGAAGTCTAGAGTGAGCTTAAAAAAGGGAAAGTGCACCAATTCCTTAAGTAGTTGCATGGGCATGATAAAGAGGTTTCCAAATCTTTTGTCGATGGTTGGGATAAGGGAATGGTTAACTTGGCTGGGAAGTCCTTCATCCTTACTCTAGAGCTTATTGTGGAAATCATTGGTCTCCCCCTCAAAGGTATGCAGTATTCTAAAGAGATTAAAGTGGGAAACAAAGATTATAAGGATTTCCCTATTATTGATGAAGAGCATGCCCTGTTGATCAAAGGTAAGAATGATTTTGTTGAAATGGATAACATTGAGAATATATGGGGCTCTATCATTAGGGTTATAATGGAGTATTTTACCCTTGAAGGCCACTTTTCCAGAGTTTATAATTATCACTTTGTCTTGGATAATCACTTTCACCATGATAAGAGGGTTTCTTTGCCTTTTTTTCTTTTGATCTCATTGAATCAAAGCATTACTAAATATAGGATGAAGAATCACCCTATTCTTCACATCGGGCTCATTCTCCTTATTGCTGACTACACCGGGGACCACATTCCTAAGCCCATCCCTTCCTAGGCCAGCATCAAGAAGAGGAAAAACTATGTCTCTTCTCTGAAGAAGAATAAATATCCTTGCAAAAAATCCCCTTCCTCTACTACTACCATAGAGATAACTGGTTGGAAGGAGGGTTGGGAGGCTGAGAAGGAACCCTCGGGAAAAGATATTTCTAGCATCAAAGGGGAAAATGTGGCTACCAAAGATGATTCTGGGTTGAAAGACTACTAGGAGATAACGACCAATTAAATTGATAAATTTGAGGTCATGAAAGAGGACAATGAGAATAGGGAAACTATTGAGAAGGCTATTATTGAAGTCGTCGAGTCTATCAAAGATCATGAGGATGCCACCATCTCCTGTACTCAAGCTGTTGAGGAAGAGGTCATGGTGATCCCTGAAGATGTAACAAAAAATATCATTGACATGGTGGAGGGATACTTTGGGACCGAGTAGGAGAATTCCAAAGTGTCTAAGGAAGACACTAATAATTCTAACAGTATCAGGGAGAAGGAAATTCTAGAGACCTTAGCCTCTGGTGATGGTAGCAATCATGAGGATGAGGAAGTGGGTAATCAAGTCCATGATGTTGAAAAGGAGGGTAATAAAGAGGATATCAACATTGTTTATGATGACTCTAGTAAAGAGGACCTTGGGGCTATGGAGGAGGATACCCCTGCTATTTCTATTCCCCCATCTATGGAAAGGAAAATGATAATGAGGACTATGAGATTAGTTCTAAAAGGCATTTTCATATCCCCCTTGAGGTTGATCTTAGGAAAAGGGAATCTCATGTTAAGAGAGTTGTTTCTATGACCGCTTTTCAACTTGTGAAGAACAAGTCTATCTACAACTACAACCTTGACAAATGAGTCCAAAACGGCCTTATAGAGTTGAAGAATAGGTGTATTATGCTGGAAATAAGGAATTTCAAGTTGGAAGAAACCATTGATAACATTAGGAAGGAAGTTGCTTCAAACAAAGGTAATGAGAAGGTTTTTGATAAAGGTACAGATGACTCCACTAAGCTGGAGGAAATAATTAACAAAGCTTTGGAGAAAGCTATGATTCCAGTTAATGACAAGATCAGTAAGAGAAAAGCTATGTTAAAAAAATTCTTACTCTGTCCAACGCTCGTATGAAAACTACTCTGGATAATTTGAAGTCGTTGAACAGTGTGCTAGAAGGAAACAACATGACTGATCCTAGTTAGAAAATGGGTTCAGGGACTAGAACAAGATCTAATACCAAGAAGAAGACCAAGACAGAGGTCCAAGAAATCATGAACCTGAAAGAATCAATCAAGACCATGTAGAGCCAGCTAGTGGAGTCGGAGTGCTTCTTGAAGTCTCTTTCCTGATTCTGCTGCTGGAGACTTTTTGGCCGTGTCTTGTTGTGGGCTTTCCATTTTTTGTCTTGTTCTTTTTTTTGCTTATGTCTATTGAAAATATGGGAAGTGTCTCTTTTGGGGACTGTCCCTTCTTGGGATAGTCTATTGTCCTTCGGTTTTTCCATGCTTATCTTTTATTATCTTTGTTAAAGGGTTTCGGGGCCCCTTCAAAACCTATTGTTACCTTAATCAAAAATTATCTTTCTCAGTCTCTATTTGTAACACCGATATGCTTTGTTTTTTTAGAATAACACAAATAATATTTTTTCATCATCTTGGTTGTCAAACTTTGCAATATTTTCTTCATCTCTCTAAATGTAACCGATGCAGGAGCATCCTGGGTGTAACAGAAATCTTGCATCACCCAAAAATATTTGTTTTTGTATTCATTAAGAGCTATCTTGTGCAGAGCTACTATTTATGGAAACTTGCTATTTTTAGTAAGTTGGTCATACGATCTCAGAATGTTCTGATTTCATAGTTGGAGGTTAATCTTAGTCATATCAGCCTGCTCGTAAAGTTTCATGGCTAGATCAAGTCTAGTTTTGAAGATATTCAAATTTTTCAGTTTTGGAAACAGGGTATAGAAACTTTGAACTCAATTTTGAAGGCTTTAGAGGCCCCAGATGAGGTCAAATTTTTGGCTAAATGAAACTTTCTTGATTCAAGTGTTGTAGAGCTCTTCGTGCCCTTTCTGAAATGGGGTTATAATAGTCAATCAGATCAACGGGTGATGACTTATGGTCTTCAGAAGTTGGGTCACCTGAAATGGTGGAAAAAAATTTTCCTTCAAAATTTTTGTTTGGGTTTCAAAATTTATTTTGAGCCGACTTTGATGTAATAAAATGAAAAATAAAATAATTCTAAGTTTGGTCGGCCCTTAGGGCTAAATTTCTGGAACCTTCTCGAGTGGTGGAAATTGCCTATATAAAGAAGGCCCGTAGTGTTGTCTAGGGTAGTTCTAGATATAGATCTAGGTATTGATTCGAGGCTTTGTCCTACAAAATATTGTAAGGGAATGCCCATGTGGCTTTGCATATTGTAATTCCAAAAGTTGTAATTCCACATTGTGGAGATAATAAGAAGCCAATTTTATGTTCTTGCATATTGTTTTTGTTTTTCTATTTCTGTTATGTGTTTGTGGTATTAAGGGGAGCACCCTCCATCAAGTGGTATCAGAGCAGGAGTTCTTGAGTGTGTAAATAGATCACCAACTGTGAGGCAGTTTGCACCGGGACCATGGTTAGGGTTTCAGTGCGCATTGCGAAAATGCCTCCATGAAGGGAACATGGCGGAAGAGCTGGTGTTATAACACCTGAGGTTAGAGCACTCCAGAGACAAGTGCACACATTGCAAGAGGAGATTCATAGAGGAATGAATCTTAATGTCAAAGATGAAAGTGAGGATGAAGCTGAAGAAGAAGATTAAGAAGGAGAAGTCAAAGTTGTGAACTGGGAGGAACAAAGACTTTTTCGAGCCATTTCTAAGATCAAAAAAAGACCTAAGATTGAGGTTCCTACATTTTTAGGACATCTTAACCTAGAGGAGTTGATTGACTGGATTAATGAATGTGAAGAATATTTTGAGTATGAAGATATTGAGGATCCTGATAGAGTCAAATTCATGAAGGCCAGACTGAAAGGTCATGCAAAGATCTAGTGGCAAGAGATTCAATTGGAGTGAAATAGAAGAGGGAAAGATAAAATCACAAGATGGGATTGAATGGTGGATAAATTGAAGCAGCAGTTCATTCCTATTGATTATGAGCTTGACCTACTGAAGAAGATGCAGAGTTTGAAGCAGGTAGGAAGATCTATTCAGGAGTATACAGAGGAGTTCTATCGAATCCTCATCAGAATAGGCCATGTAGAAGTTGACAAGGAGAAAGTTTCCCATTACCTTAATGGGTTAAGGCTGAGCATTCATGAGGAGCTAAATCTGGTTCGAATGAACAATATTGAAGAGGCATACCAGTTTGCCCTAAAAGTAGAGGAAAAGCTAAACAAGAAGTTCAAGAGCAGACAAAATGGAAGGGGTCATGGTGGATGATCTGGTGGATGGTCATATGGAGGCTGAAATGAAGATCTGAAAAAGAAGGATGAGGCCAGTAGTAGTCAAAATTAGAGAGGAAACAATTCCAATCAGTTCCAAGATTAGAACAATAGAGATCAGAGAGGAAGAGGAAGAGGACAAGGTTCAGGAAGAGAAGGCTTCTATGGAACATGCTTTCACTACAGAGAAGAAGGTAATAGGGCATTTGAATGTACTCAATGCCAAGGAAGGATGGATAGGAGGAATGAAGGCAAAGCTAGAGTGGCACATGTAGATGAAGATGCTAGATCCTCAAATTTTGAAGATGCTGAAAGAGGAGAAACATTGATTAACAAAAGGATCCTATTGAGTGGTGAGAATGAACCTGAACAAAGGAGGAGCCTATTTCACACTAGATGCAAGTGTGAGGGTAAATTTTTTGATGTAATTATTGATAGTGGAAGCACTGACAATTTGGTGTCAAAAGAGATGGTGACAAAGTTGAAGCTCAAGAGCTAGAAACACCCACATCCATATCGGATTGCCTGGGTGTAGGATGACCACAAGGTCATGGTCAGTGAATAGTTCCTAGTAAAGTTTAAGATTGGTGGGTACCATGATGAGGTACTATGTGATATCATACCTATGGATGCATGTCACATGTTGTTGGGTAGGCCATGGTAGTTTGACAGATGTGTTGTACATGATGGTCATGCAAATACCTATTCCCTGACAAAAGATGGAGTGCGACATAAGCTAAAGCCATTGAAGGAGATAGAAGAAAAGGTATGTGATAATGCAAGAATAACTTTTGTTGATGGAAGGAAATTCCTAGATGGTATGAGGCATGAGCATGTGTGTTTTGCTTTAATTCCAAAAGTTGGTAAAGAGGAAGTAGAGGATGTACCTGTAGAGGTTGCAGATTTGTTGAATGAGTTTCAAGATATTGTATCTAATAATGTACATGATGGATTACCACCGGTAAGGAAGATCAGTCATCAGATGGATTTGATTCCAAGAGCTAGTTTTCCAAACAAGGCAGCACACATAATGACACCAGCAGAAAGTGAAGAGTTGAACAAAAAAGTACATGAGTTATTGCAGAAGGGGTTGATTCAGGAGAGTCTATGTGCTTTACCAACAGTATTAGCACCAAAGAAGAATGGAGAATGGAGGATGTGTATAGATTCCAGAGCAATAAACAAGATCACAATCAAGTATAGGTTTCCATTGCCACGAATGGATGATATTATGGATTGTTTGAGTGGGGCTGTATATTTCTCAAAGATAGATCTGAAAAGTGGATATCACTAGATTTGGATCAGAGAAGGAGATGAATGGAAGACTTCCTTCAAGACAAAGGAAGGACTGTATGAGTGGTTAGTCATGCCTTTTGGGCTAACCAATGCACCAAGAACTTTCATGCAACTCATGAACAAGGTTCTGAAAGAATTTTTGGATAAGTTTGTCATTGTGTACCTAGATGATATTTTGATCTTTAGTAAGACATTGGAAGAGCATATGATGCATATTCGTATGGTGTTTGAGAAGTTAAGAGATGAGAAATTATTGATTAATTTGAAGAAGTGCATTTTTGTGAAGAAAGAGTTAGTGTATTTGAGATTTTTAGTTTTAGTAGAAGGTCTAAAAATGGACCCAGAGAAGGTACAAGCTATCCTTGAATGGCCTACTCCAAGGAGTGCTACTGAGGTAAGGTCTTTTCATGGTTTGGCTAGCTTTTACAGAAAGTTTATCAAAAAATTTAGCAGTGTTTGTGGACCCTTGACTAAAACAATGAGAGGGGATAGAAAAGAGTTCAAGTGGACTAATGGGGTAGATAAGAGTTTTAAACTATTGAAACAAAAGGTTATAGAACAACCTATTTTAGCATTTCCTGATTTTAATAAAGTGTTTCAAGTAGATTGTGATGCTAGTGGTACTGCAATAGGAGCTGTTATGAGCCAAGAAGGTAAACCTATTGCTTATTTCAGTGAGAAGTTAAATGATGCCAAGATAAAATATTTTATTTATGATCAAGAATTTTATGCTATAGTTTAGGCATTGAAGAAGTGGAGACACTATCTTCTTCCTAAGGAGTTTTTTTTGTATACTGATCATTAAGCTTTGCAATATTTGAATAGTCAAGGAAAGTTGAATCAAAGGCATTTGAAATGGGTTGAGTTTTTGCAGAGTTATACATTTGTTTTGAAACATAGGAGTGGAAAGTCTAATAGGGTTGTAGATGATCTTAGCAGAAGGCAACTATTGCTAACAGAGATGCAGATTGAGGTGGTTGGGTTGAAGGAACTCAAGAATTTTTATCCAGAGGATCCCAATTTTGGTGAAGCTTAGAAAGCTTGTAAAGAACCTGTTACTCTAGAAAGGACAAAGTGGCTAGATTTCATCATTCAGGATGATATGCTATTTAAAGGGAGTCAATTGTGCATTCCAAGAAGTTCTATGAGGGAGAATCTCATCAAGGAGAAGCATAGCGGAGGATTGGCTGGACATTTTGGTTGTGATAAAACCCTTGCTTTTGTTAGTGATAATTATTATTGGCCACAGTTGCAGCAAGATGTCAAGAAGTTTGTACAAAGTTGTAGAGTATGTGAGATGGAGAAATGAGTGAAGCAGAATATAGGGTTGTATCAGCCATTACCTATACCAGAGAAGTCTTAGGAGGATATTAGTATGGACTTTCTTCTTGGTTTACCAAGGACACAACAGGGATATGATTCAATTTTTGTGGTAGTTGACATATTTTCAAAGATGGCACTTTTTATTCCCTTCAAGAAGACTAATGATGTTGTTCATGTAGCAAAATTATTTTTCAGAGAAGTGGTGAGACTGCATGGTTTTCCAAAGAGTATAGTTTTAGATAGGGACACTAAATTCATTGGATATTTCTGGCATACATTGTGGAAGAAGTTGAAGATAGATTTGAAGTTTAGTTCATCACATCATCCATAGACTGATGGATAGATAGGGGTGGTGAATAGGAGTTTGGGAAATTTGCTGAGATGTTTGGTTGGAGATAAGCCGACAGGATGGGATTTGATTTTACTACAAGCAGAATTTGCATATAATAATTCTATCAATAGGAGCACTGGTAAATCACCATTCCAGATTGTATATGGGAGTAGTCCCAGAAATGCATCTGAGTTGAGAAAGATAGATAAAGGATAAATAAGTAGTGTTGAAGCTAAGGATTTTGCAGAACACTTGAAGAACATCCATGAGGAGGTGGGGAAGCATATTACCAAGATGAATGTGCAGTATAAGGCTAAGGAAGATGTGAAAAGGAGGCATAAGGAATTTTACGTTGGAGATGAAGTCATGGTTCATTTGCGAAAGGAGTGATTTCTAGTTGTTACATATAACAAATTGAAAATGAAGAAGTTTGGGCCGTGTAAAATACTGAAGAAGCATGATTCAAGAAATGCATATGAAGTAGAATTGCCTACTGAGCTAAATATTTCAGCAGTGTTTAACATTTTAGATCTGACAAAGTATCATGAGGGAGGTGTTGAAGATGAGATCACAAGAACACAGTGGAGTATTCCAGCAACTAGTTCAGATACCAAAGAGATTGAGGATATATCGGATAGTCGTGTTGGCAGAAGTACAAGGAACAAGACATATGAAGAATATCTGGTCAAGTGGAAAGGATGACCTATTGAAGATTCATCATGGCTAACAAAGGAGGAGGTTAACCATCTTGGTTTTCCTCTACACACTAGAGACATGATGGGGTCACTTCTCAAATTACCCTAGGTGTCTGATGTAGGAGCATCCTGAGTGTAAGAGCAATCTTTCATCACCCAAAAATATTTATGTTTTTGTATTCATTAAGAGCTATCTTGTGCAGAGCTGCTATTTATGGAAACTTGCTATTTTTAGTAAGTTGGTCATATGATCTTGAAATGTTCTAATTTCATAGTTGGAGGTTCATCTTAGTCATATCAGTCTGCTCGTAAAGTTTCATGGCTAGATCAAGTCTGGTTTTGAAGATATTCAAATTTTTCAGTTTTGGAAACAGGGTACATAAACTTTGAACTCAATATTGAAGGCTTTAGAGGCCCTGAATGAGGTCAAATTTTCACCTAATTGAAGCTTGCTTAATGAAGGTGTTGTAGAGCTTCTCGTGCCCTTTCTGAAATGGGGTTATAATAGTCAATCGGGTCAATGGGTAATAACTTATGGTCTCCGGAAGTTGGGTCACCTGAAATGGTAGAAAATAATTTTCCTTCAAAATTTTTGTTTGGGTTTCAAAAGTTATTTTGAGCCGACTTTGATGTAATAAAATGAAAAATAAAATAATTCTAAGTTTGGTCGGCCCTTAGGGCTAAATTTCTGGAACCTTCTCGGGCGATGGAAATTGTCTATATAAAGAAGGCCCGTAGTGTTGTCTAGGGTAGTTCTGGATATAGATCTGGGTTTCGATTCGAGGCTTTTCCCTATAGAATATTGTAAGGGAATGCCCATGTGGCTTTGCATATTGTAATTCCAAAAGTTGTAATTCCACATTTGTGGAGATAATAATAAGCCAATTTTATGTTCTTGCATATTGTTTTTGTTTCTCTATTTCTGTTATGTGTTTGTGGTATTAAGAGGAGCACCCTCCATCAATGACAATCATAGTTATGAATGCAACAAAAACTGCTACAGAATGGATGCCAAACATTTAGCATTCATTCGTAACAATCTCCCCTGTTGGCATTCATGGCAACATAGATGAAAAAACATCCAATGTTCCAAAAATCCAATACTACAATACTATTGCATCAAATCCTCTTCATTAATCAAATCTTGCTTCATTTTCCTATTCAAACAGTACAAATAGATTTTTTTCATGTACACTTCTCCCCCATTAACATCAATGACAGGAATTTCATCATTATGTCAACAACAACTCCAATGTCAAAAGACACTATTCAGAAAATACATTCACTAGAGTCCTCGTGACTCAGCTCAGATACACATACTCTCCCATAGAGGAAGTATCAACATCCAGTCTAGAAGAAAGATAAGGCTCATATACCACTAGATGAATGCAACCAACTGCATCACTTCTCAAAAGTAGGCTGGGGCATAACCCCAAGCATACCTCTCAGATACTCAAATGTATCCTTAGGAAAAGGCTTTGTGAATATATCTGCTATCTGCTCCTTTGTACTTATGTACTCAAGTCTAACTTCTTTCTCAGCAACTTTCTCTCTTACAACATGATACTTGATCTTTATATGCTTTGTCTTAGAATGTAATACAAGATTATTAGACATACTAACAATCCTGGTGTTGTTACAATGTATGACAATAGGCTCAACAAACTTTATTCCAATATCCTTTAGCATTTGCTTCATCCAAATTATCTCATTATAATTGTTTTTTGTTGCTACATATTTTGCTTCTGTTGTGCTCTATGAGATACAATTTTGCTTCTTGCTTAGCCAAGAAACCAATCTTCCTCCAAGGAAAAATGCTCCACCACTGGTTCTTTTCTTATCATTAACATTGCCTCCCCAATCAGCATTTGTATATGCACATAGGGTAAAATCATCAGATTTTTCATACCACAATCCATAGTCCATTGTGCCTCTTAAATATCTCAGTATCCTCTTTACTACTGCATAATGTGATTCTCTAGGTTCAGCTTGAAATCTTGCTACAATTCCAACTAAATGTGCTATATTAGATCTTGTATGTGTCAAATATTGCAGTCCCCCAATCATGGATCTATAATTCTTTTGTTCTACTGCAGGAGTCTCATCTGTGCTAGATAACTTATGTCTAGTTACCATAGGTGTTCCAACTGGTTTACAATTCTCCATTCCAAATCTTTTCAACAAGTCATTCAGGTACTTTGTCTAACTTACAAAGATACCATCATTGTTTTGTGTTATTTGTAATCTCAAAAAGTATTTCATTTCACCAATCATACTCATTTCAAATTCAGTCTTCATTTCATCAGCAAATTTGTCACTAGCTTCATCTTCTCCTCCAATAATAATGTCATCAAAAAAAATAACTATAACAAACAAACCATTTCAATTTCTTTTGTATACAAATTGCTATCAACTGTTCCTTTTGTAAATCCCAACTTTAACAAATACTTGTCCAATCTTGCATACCAAGTTCTAGGTGCTTGTTTTAGTCCATATAAAGATTTATTTAGTTTACATACCAAGTCTCCTTCTTGAGTCAAAGGAAAACCTTCAGGTTGCTCAATGTAGACTTCTTCCAATTCTCCATTCAGAAATGTTGACTTCACATCCATCTGATATACTTTAAATTTCTTGTAAGCTGCATAAGCCAAAAACATTCTTACTACTTCAATTCTTGCAACAAGTGCAAAGGTTTCTTCATAGTCAATTCCTTCTTGCTATGATTATCCCTTACATACCAATCTTGCTTTGTTTCTCACTACTTCTCCTTGTTCATTCATCTTGTTTCTGAATACCCATTTATTTCCAATAACATTCTTGTCTTTAGGTTTAGGGACCAATTCCCATGTCTTGTTCTTTTCAATCTGATCTAGTTCTTCTTTCATAGAATTAGTCCAACTTTCATCTTCACAAGCTTCACTAGTAGTTTTAGGTTCAATTTGAGAAATCAAACATAAATTTTCTTGTACCTTATTCTAAGTTAGAACTCCTCTTTTGATGCTTCCAATAATTTGTCCAATAGGATGATTTCTTAGTAAACACTTGCTAGGTGTCATTGTTTCAAATCTCACTTTAGGTGTAGGTTCTTCAATGACTTCACTGTGGCTTTCATTCAACAAATCACTATTAGTTTCATAAAATAATTCAATAGATCCAGTGTTAGGTTTAGGATGAGCTTCTTCATCTGATTCATAATCAAGCATTCTTTCCTAAATTTTGAACTTCATCAACTTTAACATTTGCGCTTTCAATAATAGTCTTAGTTATTTTATTGTAACATCTTTAGGATTTTCTTTTCAAAGAATATCCAAGAAATATACCCTCATCACTTCTAGGATCAAACTTTCCAATATCATCATCTCTCTTTATATAACATTTGCTTCCAAAAATTCTAAAATACTTAACTGAGGGTGAATGTCCAAACCATAATTCATAAGGTGTCTTATTTGTGTCTACTCTAATTTGTACTCTGTTCATTGTATACACTGATGTGTTCACTACTTCTCTCCAGAATATCTTTGCCAAATCATTTTCAAATAACATAGCTCTTGCTACTTCAGTCACTGATATGTTCCTTCTTTCTGCAATACCATTTTGTTCAGGTGTTCTAGGGGCTGAGAACTGTCTCTTAATGCCATTTTCTTCACAAAAGGTGTTAAACTCTCTAGAAGTAAATTCTCCACCTCTATCAGATCTCAAACATTTAATCTTCATTCCAGATTCATTCTCAACTTTATTCTTAACAATCTTAAACTTATCAAATGCTTTAGATTTTTCTTTAAGAAATGCAATCCACATCATTCTTGTAAAATCATCAACAAGAATCATAAAATACCTTTCTCCATAGAATCCTCTAGTCCTGGTAGGACTACTCAAATCTATATGAACAATTTCTAGCTTTTCTACAGATGTAAACTTCTTACTGGGAAAAGAACTTCTTTTCTGTTTAGCCATCACACATTATTTGCAAATCATGTTAGTAGGCTTCATAATTTTAGGTAAATCTCTTACTGCAAGTGTAGTACTTACTTTCACAATGTTGTCAAAGTTTATATGACAAAACCTTCTATGCCATAACCAAATGTTATCAATTTTAGTAATCAAACATGTCATCTCAGCAGGATTCAACTGAAATACATTACCTCTGGTTCTAGATCCAGTTCCAATCAGATTTCCATCTTTATCCTTTATCACACAAGTTTTCTCAGTAAACCAAACTTGATATCCCTTATCAACTAACTATCCAACAGTCAAAAGATTATGTTTCAATCCATCCACAAAATAAACATCATCAGTATTAGTCTTTCCATCAAGAGTAATAGATCATATACCTTTAATCAAACAAGGTGCATTGTTTCCAACTCTAACAACTCATCCATCATATTCGTTTAACTTTATGAACTTTTTCATGTCTCCGGTCATATGATGTGAACAACCACTGTCTATAATCTAATCAACTTTCTTTTTAACTTGAGAAACTAAGGCTTTTTCTTCCTTGACATCAGTTTCAAAATTTTCTTCTTTAATTGCTACAAATCCTACATCATCATTATTCTCATTATCACTTTCACTTAAGGTTCTCTCTATACTAGCTTCAAGATCTTCATCATTAGAATAATAACATTCTTTAGATCTTCTAGGTTTGAAATTGTTTCTATACTTTTTAACTCTCTTAGGACATTTAGATGCAAAATGACCATATTCTTGACAAGTCCAACATTTAAAAAATTTCTTACCATCTGGTTCTCTCTTCATAAGCAAGGCAATACCTTCTTCAATCTTATTGTCTTCTTCATTTCTAGATCTATTGTTGCCATCATAATCTCTGCTCACACTAATGCTTCTTGACAAAGTAGGGAGAACATTAAGAGCACTGAATGCTATTGCCATTCTAGGTAAGTCTCCTGATAACCTCAGGTTCATCTCTACTGCTTCCAATCTTCCAAGAAGAGTCTCTCTTGTAAATTTTGTAGTACAAGGTATAAATTTTTCAATAATCTATGTTCTCTACTTAAATACAGGAGTCAATGTCCTCAGAATTTTCCATATCACTTCATTCTTTGTGTTTGTTCCTCCGCAAGATTTTATACCTGTAAAAATTTCTGACATTCTACCAATATAGCTTCTAACAGATTCATCTTCCAACATTCTTATATCTTCAAATGCACATATCCAATTATGTAATCTAACTCTTTTTGCATGTTCATCGCCATCAAAAGTAGAGTGTAAAGTTTTTCAAATTTCATGAGATTTTTTCAAACATTTTACCTTACTGTACTCATTCTCTGGAAGGGCTGTCAAAAGTGCTTCTCTTGCAAGTATGTTACATGTGAATAGATCTCTCTCATCAGTAGTATAGGTTTCAAGATTTTCCTCTTCAATGATAGTCTTATCATACTTTGTAATCAACCAATAACCTATTCCTAAACACAATAGGTGTGTCTTCATCTTTTCTTTCCAGCTATCAAAATTTACTCCATCAAACTTAGGGATTTCTTTCTTGAAATTCACCGTGGATCTCCTTAAGTTGTTAAACTTCTTTTTTAAGGACCTACCGCTCTGATACCAATTCTTAGAAAGTAAAGTCCACCAAGATAACTAAGAGGGGGGGGTGAATTAGTTATCAGATAATTATAAATTTTATCAACTTCAATAGCATTAAACCATGTAAGCAATATAATTACCAACCATAGAAAGATATTCATACACAATAACACAATGACACAAGATATGTTGACTAGGGAACCTCTTGATCAAAGAGTAAACCTCGGTGGGAATGATGCCCACAAAAGATGCACTAATATGAATATTATTTATGAAAGGATGGACTTTTTTAGGAGTCTTATGAAATACATTCAGTACATATGAATCCCTGTTAGGAGATTTTGAATCCCTCTTAAAAGATTCTAACCCTGTTAAGAGTTATGGAAGACAGAAGGACCCACTACCCAAACAGCTTCAAGGTAAGATCATTGAACACACTATCCAAATAATCTTTGTATTACTAAATAGAATAATATGTTTCCTCTTCTTTGATTGTGCCAAACCGCACTCACTGTTACATCATATCTCAATTTTAGATCTTTGTACTTCACATGTCTTCCTTCACAATTCGCTTTCACATTTAGCTCTTTTCTTCACTTCATATTCATACACTACTATCCTCTTCTACATGAAAACAAGGAAACACCTTCCTTCCTTTATACCACACTCAAATAATTACAAATGAGTTGGCATACAATTACAAAATAAAAGTTTCCACACGCTACATTAAAATTACACAAAACTGTCAGCTTCCAACTACAATAAATCTTCATTCATGAGACCTCAAAGTTTGCACTATCATCCATGTCACTATAAATGTCTCTTCAACTTCCCTTTAACTTCACAAAACTAGAGTCCATCCCGATTAGGAGATATCATCTGATTTCCACAAACCGCTACTCAGGAACACTGCCTGAATACTGCTTCCACCAAAATGCTCATAACTTCCATGAATAAAAGAATTATTGTCTACACTCTTAACCATAGACATATAACATTTCATAGAGTATATCCTCAACATCATATAGCTCCAACTGCAATAACCTATGTGCGCTAATTCAAACTCTGTCTTCTTCTCTGCAAGTCTTCAAAAGATCACTGTGTTGACATCAATGACAATCATAGTCATGAATGCAACAACAACTACTAAAGAATGGCTCCCAAACATTTAGCATTCATTCCTAACACAAGAGTATCACCAATAGCAATTTCTACAAGGATCTCAACAACAACCATTTGTAAAAGGATCTTAACAACAATAATCTTTACAAGGACCTCAACAATAATAATTTGTACAAAGACCTCAACAACAACAATAGAAGTTTGTACAAGGATCTCAAGAGGGAAAATTCATACAAGGATCTCAAAAACAATTGTTTGTAAAAAAACCTCCATATGTGTCACAATATCATGAGCAAGTACCTCCACTTTTTCAACAAACATATCAACAACAAGTCAGGGATCCTCAAATAGAGGCACAGTTTCATTCTTAGTAGATACCTCAACAACCTCTTCAAGTACAATTGGGAAATAATAAAGATCCTCTTGTACCACCACATGATACAATATCTATTGCATCTTTAGAAATAGAGACTCCCAGGATTGCAAGATAGACAAAGAAATATTCTTCTCCCAATGATGACATGGCTCAAGAAATCAAATGTTTATAGAAACAAATGGAAGCATTTGAAATCAAATGTAAGAAGATATATTATACAGAGAGAGAGATTTATATCCAAATCCATTTGCTAAATATTTTTATATGCCTCCTTTTCCAACCAATTATGAAGTGCCCAAGTTTGAGAAATATAGAGGAAAAGGTAATCCCAATGATCATGTCTAAGAATTCTCTACCTCCTGTATAAAATTGAGTAATGATCAAGCATACCTCATGCATATCTTCCCTTGTAGTCTTAGTGGATAGTCCATGGAATGGTACTCTAAATTGCAGGGGAATATATTATCTTGGAATGAATTGGCAGGAAAATTCATATCACACTTTTCTTTCAATATATCAAATGAGATCACAATATCAGATATTTGTGCAACAAAGCATAAGGAAGGTGAATCATTCATCAACTTTTTGTTGTGTTGGAGAAGCCTCATTAGCCAATGTTATTTTGAGATCCAAGAAGAACAACAAGTCTTCCTATTCATTGAGAACCTAGTACCTAAGATGATGTATGAGCTAAAAAACAAAAGTCCCAGTACCGTTAAGAAGCTCATAAGAAAAGGATTCAATATTGAAGATGCACTTATCTGCAAAGGTGTGCTAAAAATTACTAAGGATAATAATAATAAAAGTATGTTAAATGAGAAGATAAAGTTTTGGTCTTGGAATAAAAATGTCACTAATGATGGTGTTTTTTATGCACATGTGGTTAATAGTGCACAAGGAAAGATCAATCTTAAATGACCTAATACTACAAGCACACACACAATGACTTTGATAGTGCCTCAAGCATAAAATCAAACATAGAAGACTGATGACACCCAAAAAAATTGACAATGTTGACCCCTAAGGAATAGAGATGGACCACAAAGGAATTTTACACCATTGGGTGAGCCAATCAATTCAATGTTATGAAAGTTACTCCAAAAAAATTTTATTCAATTACCAGAGATCAGAAGTGAACCCACGGATAAACCTGTGTTGGGATGAAAACAAATACTATGAATATCATCATCTAAATAGCACAAGATGACTTTGTGATTCCAATTAAAACATGTGGTACAAAATCTTATCAATCAAGGATTAATCAAGGTAGAGCCTCTTGCTAGCTCTTACAATGTTGATCATACTATTTTCAAGGATCCATTGATTGACCATAATAAAGGAAAGGCCTCTAGCTCAAATTAAAATTCAAGATCCAATATCAATTATACTTGAACTGCACTTGACTATACCTTAAATCACTTTTATGATTAGATACCCATGTGTCAATCATTACATTCAAAGATAAGAGTCCTCAATGTGCGGTCACTACTCACCATACTAAGATCATTGTACCTCAAGCCCTGCCAAGACCTTGAGCTCCTACTGAGTATAATCTTGTCGACCAACTTGGAAAGACCCCCGCCCAGATCTCAATCCTTGAGTTTCTATAAATATCCCCTCAACATAAAGAGATCTTAGATAAATCCCTAAAAGAGTCCATTATCCCAAATGATATCGATGTTTCCAAATGTTAGGCCATGATAGGGTACTTTTCCATATCCCCACATGTTACTTTTTCCCCTGATGATGTATCCAAAGAAAGACTCAGTCACAATGACCCTTTTCACCTTGAAGTTTTTGTCCATAATTGATGTAAGGTCAGATGAGTCATGATAGATGGTGGAGTAGAGCTTAACATTTATTCCTTAAAGGTTGTAATTGGTCTTGGCTACACCCCAAATGATATTGATTCCTCCAAAAAAATTACAATCAAAGCATATGATGACATTGAACATCCTTCTAAAGGAGTCATCATGTTTCCCATCAAAATTGGTCTAGCAACACAAGATACATTACTATAAGTTTTGGATCTGGATCTTCCATATAACATGATTTTGGGACGTCCCTAGATCCATGATATGAAAGTAGTCTCTTCTATTGGAAAGTTGACTATACTAGTGTATATGAATTAATATAGTGTTTTCATTATGGTAACAAAGTCATATGATGTTTTGGAGTCAATGCACATGATAAGAAGATCATAAATTGGCTAAGTACAAAAGACTGGATAGATAGCAGAGCACTAGTAGTTCAGACCATCAGCGCATGTGCATATGACTAAGCTATGGTATGCACCCTAGAAGATAAGTTGGTAAGAATTTATCCATGCTTAGTCTATGAGTGCATGATTAGATATGCATGTATGACGAAGTTAAAAATAGTTGAAGTTACACAGTTAGTGAATGCCAGAATAGAACAGTGTATGCAGTCGACTGATGGTAAATTGATTAATGACTATAATATTATTATGTAAGGGCTATGCACCTATTGCATTTAGGTTTTAGACATATAATTATGTTTTTTTGTAAATGCTCTTGAGCCAATTGAATTGGAATCATTGTATGTAATTGGTTAAAGGGATGGCCTAGTTAATTGTTTTGTATGCGCATATAAATATTAGACGCGCCTTTGTAATTAAGAATGAATATGAATATAGAGTTGAGATAAGAAGATTTGAGGTATGTGAAGATTTTTTAAGATGTATTATATCTTTGCAAGAGGTCAAAGAATTAGCACATCAAAGGAACTAATCAGACAAGCAGTGTCACAATTCCAGCTCATCCAGCAGATATAGTGTGTATCTGAGATCAAAAGGTTGTAGCCTTTTACCACTTGAGCAGTGACCTCTAGGACAGTGTGTCCACACCCCTAATAGGGTTATTATAAAATACTCCTAATAGGGTCTGACCCTTGACTAGGTCACTGTACTAAATATATTTTAAAGCAACTCCTAACAGGGTTAAGGATCTAACAAGGATCATAAGACACTGGTATAGATTATTAGTGGGTGTCAATTCCCACCAGGGTTTTTACCTATTTGGGTTTCCCCATAACCATATTGGTGTTATGTATTGTATTCATCTATCTTGTTTATGTTAATGTTCATTTTAGTACTTAAGCATTCAAGTTAAGTATAAAGAGAAAAGTAAAAATATTTAATAAAGTGAACACTGATTCACCCCCCCCCCTGTTAGTGTTCTGATTCCTAACAATTGGTATCAGAGATTTGGTCCTGACAATAAGTTTGACCACTTGAGGAGATCATGGAAAAAGAAGAAATGAAACCTCTGAAAATAAATCTTGAAGCTACTCTTGAAGACCTGGATAGATATGAAAAAGAAATTGAAGAACTAAAAGAAAAAGTCAGTGATGCTCAAGCTGTCATCAAAAGGCTAAGAAAAGATTTGAAAGAATGCTCTACCAATGATTTAGGGATAATGATCAAGAAGCTAAATGAAGAAAATTCATCCCTGAAAGAATAGATTGAATAATTGGATGATAAGCTAACTAACAATCAAGAAGTCTATGATGAATAGATCAAAGAGAACCTTCAACTGAATGAAAAATTGAGGCAAGAAAACATGGAAATCTTGGAGCTAAGAAACAAAAAGGAAAGCTTGGAGTCTAAATTCAAAGAGGCTAAGAATAACATTGATAAATTACACACAAGAAAGCATCTGATTGAATCTAAACTGTATGCTTGGAAGCATAAAGGAAATACCAGTGGCATTGGATTCAATAAAGCACAAAATTAGATTAACAACATGTGAGAAAGAATAAAAGCACCAGAAGACACCACAGATGCTAAGGATAGTTGAAGTAAGACTAAATATCATGTTGAACCAACCAAGAATGAGCACAAGCTAGTAGATCAAACTTGTTATGCATGTAACAAGCATGGACATATAGCAAGGAACTGTGCAGAGGTAAGACCTTTCAATGGTTATTGTTATTCATTCAATAAATTTGGTCATAGATCTATGAATTGTAAGAAAAAACAAAAGAAAAAGACTCATCATAATCAGAGAAATTAGAATCAGCCAAATGTAAGAAGTTCTCAGAATGTTACATGTCAGATATGTAACTATAATGGTCACTCAGCTAGATAATGTAAAATGGTAACCCATGTCAATGCGCTGAGGAATATAAGGCCTCCAATTATTTTTCACTCATGTAACAAGGCTGGACACATCTCAAAGTTGTGTAGATCAAGAATGCAAAGTTAGGAAAGCCCTAAAAGGCCAGAAGAATCAATACTGGATACCGAAGGAGAAGTCAAGTTTGTGAAAGCTTCAAAAGATGCCAGCATGATTTGGTCAGAGGTGAAGAAGTATAAGGTTGATGAGCATGTATTGGATGTATCCATAGTGGATACACCCTCTACATCTGGATGAATGGCCCTTAGGGTCATTGGGGGAGCTAATTTAGCTCTAGACCCTTGCGCGACCGGTATACTCTGTTAGGAATGGGAACACTGAGAGGGGGGGGTGAATCAGTATTCACTGTATTTTAACTTTTCACTTTAATCTGAATACTAAATTATAAATGCTTAAGTACTGAATTAAATATTCACATAAACATGAAACATGAAATCAACACATGACACCAATATGGTTATGGGGAAACCCAAATAGGTAAAAACCCTGGTGGGATTTGATACCCACTAATAATCTACACTAGTGTTTTGTGATCCTTGTTAGAAGATCCTTTACCCTATTAGGAGTAGCTTTACAATGCTTTTAGTACAGTAGACCTTGTTAAGGGTTGGAACCTATTAGGAGTATTTTAAAATGATCCCTGTTAGGGGAGTGGACTCACTATCCTAGAGCTCACTGCTCAAATGATGAAGACTACAACCTTCTGAGATCAGATACACACTATATCTATAGGTGAACTATTGTTGTGACACTGCTTGTCTGATCAATTCCTTTGGTGCGCTGATGATTTGACCTCTAGAAAAATCTCTAATACATTTTATGCTCACTTCACATACCTCTACTCTGCTTATCTCAACTCTATTACAACTTGCTTGACTTCCATACAGAATACAATGGGTGCACCTTATATTTATGTGCTCATACCAATTATACAATTAGGTCAGCCCTATAACTAATTAAAAATAATGCTTCCAAATGAATTGGCTTAAGTGTGCTTACAATTATACATGTACATATGTCAGAAAACTAAATACAATGGGTGCATAGCCTCTACAACATTAATTTACAATCGCAAACCAAAATAGTCACTATCATCTCTATGCTCTATTCTCTACTGGCACACACTGGCTATGCAACTTCAACTGAATGTAACTTTCACATCTTTGCATATCTACTTATGATCTCTTAGACTAAGCATAAGTATAGTCTAACAACCTTAACTTCTAGGGTACATACCATAATTAATTTGTACCCATAGGCATAGGTTCTCTGAGTTGCAGGAACTCTATTTGTTGTCCAATCTTCAACACTTAAGTAATTTCTGATCTTTACACTTAGTGCACTGACTCCAAACTGCTATATGAATTTGTTGCCATAATGACAACACTATATCTAGTCATATACTTCAATATAGACAAATTTACAACAATCTCCCCCTTTTTCATTGATGGCAACAAAGGAATATGGCCAAGTCTCTAACTGTTCCTTTACACAAAAAACTTTTGTCTTCTATATATTTTATACAAACTCTTATATCTCTCTATACATATATGTACTCCATATTCTATAAAACTCCCCATTTGACATTAATGACAAAGGTGCATCAAAAAACTTTATCTACATACACTCACTGAGGGAAAACATCTGGATATGCAATCTTGAGTTTCTGGATCTCCTTCTTCCAAAAGGTTATTAGAGAATTGACTATCTGTAGATGGGTGCATAATGCATATTGAAGCTTCTCCATCTTCTCCAATTTTGTGCTCAAACCTTGATCATAGGTTATCATGGTTGCATGAATCTCCTTTATGTTTTGACTGCGAATGTCTAGTGAGGGCGCAAGAGCATTCCTCAATTGAGTCTGTCTAGACCTTATCTTCTCCATTTCTTTCTCTGCCTTTTCAATTATGTCCAATTGACCTTGATAGAAATTGTTGCACATGTTTGCATCAGTGGTTGTATCTAACACTAAAATATTCACCTTCTCAATCATTTCTTCTGCATCTTTGATCTTCTTGAGATGGGCATCAGTAAGCTTATCCTGATCCATGGATTCTGCAATGACTTTCCTTCCTTGATCTGAAAACTCCTTCAATGATGCTTGCCCAAACTTAAGAGAGTTCAAGTCTAGTGCAAAATTACTCATTAGTTCATTGAGTCTCTTCTCTAAGTATTTCTCCTCTACCACTATGGTCACAAAATCATCTAGGCTTGAAACATTTACTTTGAACTGAGAGATGACTGTGCTCACATCATCAACTGAATGTACATTTACCATTTTCTTATCCTCTGGCAGAAAACTATTCAAAATATTTACTGATTCCACCAGGAGAGGATTCCTCATTACTTGCTTCTCCTTCACCTTCTCCATAGCTAGGATGTTGATCTTAATCAGGTCTTCTTCCTTCTAGGAGTCCAAACTGCTAGTGTCAGGTGTGAAACTTGACAACAATGTTGAGGTAGGAGTGATGGGAGTGCTATCCATCACCTCTTACTTCACCTTGAGAAAATCAATAGAAGATTCATCTTTCTTTTCTACCTCTACTCCTTTCTTTTCTTCTTCTTTCTCATCAGATATATTTTCTAAGATTACTATTAGAAATAGGGAATACTGAGAGGGGGGGTGAATTAGTATTATAAAAACTTTATCTTTTGCCCAAATATGGATATAATAGATTTTCTTCACAAATGCATAACATAAGAAACTAAATAACATGCATAGCAATAACATCAAAGAACTCATAACACATTATTTGTTCTCGAGGAAACCTTGGCCAAGGGAAAACCCTGGTGGGGATGGTACCCAAAAAGATCCACTAATAAAAAGTATCTTGTTAAAGATATTGACCCTGTTAGGAGTCTATTACAAGCATATAGTGTATCAGTCCTGATTAAGGGACTATAGGCCTTGTTAGAAGCCTCAACCCTGTTAGGAGTTGTCAATACAAAATTTGATTACTAGATGAGCCCACTACCCAAACAAGTAATATACAATGTATATAAAATAGTTCAAGGTACATAACCTTATCTTGCTTGTATCAATATTCTTTTTCTGCTCTTATCTTCGCATCATCAACATCGCTTTTTTTTTTTTTCTATATATCTCTTTACAATTACAATTGCATATATATACAAGTTATTAAGGCTAATAACTTTACATGGTCAGCTTCCATATATCTTTATCTAAGAGTTAAGATCTAGGATGTCATCCCTTTATATTTTTAATTCATTATTTTGATAAAAAAAATAATCCCTTAACTCTTTACCAATTTTGCCTTCATATTCTATCTTGTCGGCTTCACACTGTCTTCGGTAAAACTGTCATAACTAATTCCGTACATACCATACTAACTTACACTCTAAGATGGGTCATCATTAGCCATCATAGAGTCTATGTTAAAGTGCACAAGCATTGAACTCACTCTAGTCAATGTCGCAAACAAAAACTATGTCCTGGTACACTGTGAAAACACTGTCTCACACTTAGACAAATTTGTGATGCGTTCTGCTATACTAGCTCTCTAACTTGTGTGATATTCATGAGGATCATATGTATCCATAATGGAAACATCTATGTACTCACTTTAACCAAATTTCCAACAATCTCCCCCTTTGTCATTGGAGGCAACATATGAGAAAATTGGCTAAGTGTACAATAACAAAATTTCAAAAATTGTCTCAAAATTGGCCATAGTATAAGATATATACTATCCTTATAGCTCCTCAAAAATAATTCTTATATACTACAATACTCCCCCTAAGAGTATACATAATACTATCAATCTTCTACTCAGTATAATTCTCAATTTTCTATGTATCTCTCCCCCTTTGACAACAATGACAAAATAAAGTAGGGAGGCTAACAAAATTGTAACTCAAAAGATTATACCTTAAATGTCTTATTGCAAAGCCGGTAGGATTGCAAAACAATCTAAAAAATCAACTTTTATAGCTTCTAACTCCTTTTCCCATGACTTCTTGATGGAATCTACCACATTAAGTAGTGTGCTCAGTCCATAAGCTACAATTTGACATGCTTGGAGGGTCTCAAAGTTAAATTTCTGAAATGATATCCTAGCTGTAAGACATTCTTCCAGTTGCTCTTCAATAACACTTATCTTCATGGAAGTATGTTCTCTCAGAAGAGTGAGTCTCCTCATTTTTCTATTCCTCTCATCTTGCAAAATTCTTATTTCATCAGACAACTTCTAAACTTTCTTCTCAACATGACTAATCTTCACATTAGGATTAGAAAGAAGGTTTGATTCATTCTGAATCTCTACTTCCTTCAGCTTGATCTTCTTGTCTTCTTCTGCTACCAAAATCTCCGGTGTTGTACACTATATGTACAAAGACTTTCATGTTCCCAAATGTCTCCTCAAATCCTTGATACATATATCAAGACTATTGACATCATCTCTGATATTTTGACTGATACTCAAAAGCATTCCAACCTCATAGTCTACTTGTTCCTTTACCTTTGCAATCTCAGATAGATTTGTAAACTCATCATCAAAGGTTCTCATCAGTTTCTTTTCTTTCTCTAGAGGGTTTGCATCTACAATCTATGTGGTTACAATTCCTTGTAACTTTTTAGTTAAGTCCTTCAGACAACCTTCAAGATTCTTTACCTTCTTGTTTTTACCAATAATTTTATTTAGGGAAGTGATCAATTCTAATTGATCAACATCATCAACTTCCTTTCCTAAATCTTCAAATAAAGATCCAATTTCTTTCTTCTTTTCAGTCTTAGGAGTAAGACTGATGTCTTCTTTTGTAGGAAGGGGTACTTCTACCTCAATTTCTTTAGGTTCTTCAATCATAGATTGGGTTTGTTCTGCTTGTTCAGTTCTATCCGGTTCATCAAGAGCCGAATTGTCAACAATGTTTTCTAAGTTCTAAAATACATTTTCCTCAGTGTCCAGAGTAATCTTTGTACCTTCAATATTCATAGATTCTTCTTCAATATTTATAGCAGGTGGAGAAGGAATATCCTCATGTTCTGCTTCTTTCTCTTGCTCTGCTGCAACTGAAGTCTCTCCAACAATTTCTGCCATAACTTTAATTATTGCTTGTTCTGTTTATGTTCTCACTTGCTCATACTATCCTACCATGATCTGAATGGTTCTCCTCTTAGTCCTCAAAAGAGTGCCAAGGGACTTCAAAATCTATTTAAGATGCTCATCATCTTTCACAACACATAGTTTCTTCACCATATTTTCTCTCATAGTTTTATCTTCTTCTTGTGCTCTAATTTTCCTGTTAACAAGCTTCTTGAATAGGTCATCAGGAATCTTGCCCTGAATAGTATCAAACTTCTTGTTAGCCAAAATCATGTACTTAACAATATAATTTTCAAGATTCAATCTCTCAGAATAGTTATAAAGGTCATAGTACTTATTCATCTTAGTGAAGTCTCCATCTTGTATGATTTCTTCATTCACTCTCTCAATTCTAGGTTTCCATGCTTTCTTCTTCACAGTAGTGTCATCATCTTTAATTACTACAATTTTCCTAGGGACTGGTGGCACCAAAACTTTCTACCTCTTACCAGGTCCTGTAGCACTTTCCTTCTCTCTCTTGCTGGGTGTGGAAGAAGAGGATCTAGTGGATTTCCTTGTTTCTTGTTCTTCCTTAAGTTCCTCAACTTTCACCTTTACTTGTGTAGGTTCATGCTCAACTGCACTTGATGACAAGGGAGGTACAAACAAGATTTCTTTCTACTCAATACCTCTAATTTCTGCTGTTGTCTTTTTTGCAATATCAAACTCATGATTTATCATGCTAGAATCCTTAAATATTTTCTTTATAGTGATGTCCACTCTCTTCTTAGACTACTTTTCTTCCATTATAGCTTTAGCAAGGTTGAAGTTTTCTTCAAAAGTTCCAAATCTCTTGCACTGGGTGTCTAACTTACTCTTAAGTAACCTGCCAACATATCCTTCTATCTCTGCCTCAGATATATCATAGCCAAGAGGGTCTATGAACTCAATTCTAGGTTCCACTACTTCAATATAGGTAAAGTCAATGTCAACCATGAAACATATATCATTTTTATATTTCTCCACAATAGACTATGGAATCCTTGATCTACTAGATACCATTCTCTAAAATGTCTTTAATACCAACATAGTACTTTCATTCACTTTATCAATAACATGTTTCAAATATACTTTATTGATTCTTTCCATAGTGTTTTGTCCATTATTCCAATCATCTGTAACTATGTAAGGAAATCTTCTTAATAGGTGGAAAAACATATAAGTGATCAAAGAAGAAAATCTAAATTGTGCATACTTGGTCTTCTTAATCTTCTCCAAGTTTTCAAACAATTGAATTCTCAGGATTTCACACATATCTGATGGTACCTTGTCAACACACATCAAATATGCTATATGTACCATACCAACTGCCATATCATCTTCTCTAGAATTTGCACAAAACTTAGTGGTTAGGATTTTACACAAGTATCTCACATCATCTTGCTTGATTTTACTGATTACAATTCCTCTACCATTATAGGATGAACCTATGTTATCAATAATTGTTTTCCTCATATTCTTCTCATTTAAGGGAATAGCACCATATTTAGATAATCCAGTTACATCATGAATCAAATCAGCAGTAATGTCTATTACTCTATCCTCTAGCCAAAATTTCCCATTATGAATTCTGCTCAAAATGATCTTAGTGCATTCTTCATCGTCAAACTCATATTTCAATGAATACATAACAATTTCATTGTCTTTCAAATGTTCATATTCTTGCTTCAAAGACATATCATGATTGTAAATCTTCTGATACTCACTGGTAAAGTCACTGTCACTTAGGGTTTCAAGCTTACATCCAAGATAACATCTTACATTTTCCAAATGCAAAACTCCATCTGGTACAGATGATAGTGCTAACTTAGGATCATCTTCCAAGGGTTCTACTGGTTCTTTCTTCAATCTAGGTCTATTCTTATCTCTGACATTGTGAATTAAGGATACATCCATGATTGCTTCTAATTTCTTATACCGATTCAAAGATCTATCAAGATAAATAACTCAAATTCACAATTTTAGGGCTTCCGCATATTTGGCGCTTCAATCTTTCACCAAATCACTGCAAAATGCTTCCAATAACTACTTTCTTCTCTTCCAAACACTTCAATTCACTTTGATAGGAAAATAACTTTGATCATAACCTTTTATCACTTGAATCTTACTTAGGTCTGACATTGCATTCAATTCTTTTGCCGCTTCTTTCCAAAAAGTTGTTTCTGTTAACCTGCAAAACTTAAAACTTCTTGCGATCTCGCAAAAAATAATATTTTATTTTGCACTTTTAACCATAGCATTAGTAAATCATAAACTACCTTACATTAACTACACAAGACTTAATTCATCATAAATCTACTTCTACACTAATTCTAAGTTCCTAAACTACTACAATTTACATAATTTAAGTGCTTAAAGATAGGTCAGGTAAGGATTCACTCTTACCACTTGTTACTTCACCTTTCTGATTACCTTTAATGTTGAATATGTCTCCTTGATTTGTGCCTTTAACAAACTATACTTCATCTTCATTACTACAACAACCTTTCTGACTATTTCCTGTACTTTCATTTCTTCTTGCATGATTCCTAGGGTTAGGGTTAGGATGATAAGTTCCATTGTTCATTCTATAAAATCTTGTTGTATGTCCAATCTTGTTACATATCTGACAAACAATTTCATTGTTCCCATATCTTGGTCCTTGCTAATTGATCTGTGACCTGTAATTTCTAGCAATGTGTCCAACCTTGTTGCATCTATAACATACTACTCCATTTCTTTTGTTCATATCTTCAGTAGGTCTCTTATCTGCATTGTTAGTATTCCTAAACATTCTACTACCATAATTATTCTCAATAACTTCAGATTTTCTACATTTAATAGCTCTATGTCCAAAACCATGACAATTATAACAATAACCATTAAGAGGTTTAAATTGTTTACCTGTGCAATCTCTCTTCATGTGACCAATAGTATTACAACCAAAACATCTACCTTTGAATTCTCTTTGCATACCTTTGGGTGATTCTTCTTGCTTCGGTGATTCTTCTTTTTTAGGTGCATCTTCAGATTTGTTGATCTCATCTGACTTATTTTCATCAATGCTTTTACATACTTTCAAATCTGGTTCTTTTCTTTCATCATTTGTTCTGAATATATTAAATCCAAGTCTAGTCTTATCATAGGATGGTTTCCCAGTTCATCGATCTTCTCACTATTTGAATATAGCCTTTCAAGTTGTTTTTTGGATTGAGTCAATTCACCTTTCACAATCTTATTGTACTTCTCAAGTTCTGTATACTGCAAATTTACTTTCTCAAATTCAGATGTTACTTTGCCAAGTTTAGATCTTAATTATTCATTTTCAATCTTTAGTCTTTCATTCTCAGATCTCAGATTTGCTTCATTTTTTTCATTTCCATCTTTCAAACTTACTTTTAGTTTGGCTATCTTTAGTTCATGCTTAAGGATCACATTTTCTTTTTCTAAATTGTCATCACAATCTTCAATAAGAACTTCAGATTCCATTTTAGATTTCAAATCTTCTATCTTGTTTTTCAATTTCTCAATAAGGTTCTTTGCATCATCATATTTCCTTTTCAGAGTGTTTCTTTCATTAGTAAGCATATCAATCTATTCAAGAGCTTCATCAAAATTCTTCTGTAGCTGATCCATATCCATAGAGATCTTACTCAAGCTGCTAGGCTTTCCTTGAATGATTCTTCTCCGAGTAACTAAGCTTTGATACCAATTGTTAGAAATAGGGAATACTGAGAGGGGGGGGGGGGTAAATCATTATTCTAAAAACTTTATCTTTTGCCCAAATATGGATATAATAGATTTTCTTCACACATGAATAACATAAGAAACTAAATAACATGCATAGCAATAACATCAAAGAACTCATAACACATTGTTTGTTCTTGAGGAAACCCTGGCCAAGGGAAAACCCCAGTGGGGATGGTACCCACAAAGATCCACTAATCAAAAGTATCTTGTTAAGGATATTTACCTTGTTAGGAATCTATTACAAGCATATAGTGTATCAGTCCCGATTAAGCGACTATAGGCCTTGTTAGAAGCCTCAACCCTATTAGGAGTTGTCAATACAAAATGAGATTACTAGATGAGCCCACTGCCCAAACAAGTAATATAAAATGTATATAAAATAGGTCAAGGTACATAACCTTATCTTTCTTGTATCAATATTCCTTTGCTGCTCTTATCTTCACATCATCACTATTACATTTATTATATCACTTTTTTTTTTTTTTCTATTTATCTCTTTACAATTACAATTGCATATATATACAAGTTATTAAGGATAATAACTTTACATGTTCAGCTTCCATATATCATTATCTAAGAGTTAAAATCTAGGATGTCATCCCTTTATATTATTAAGTCATTATTTTGATAAACAAAATAATCCCTTAACTCTTTACCAATTCTGCCTTCATATTCTATCCTGTCAGCTTCACACTGTCTTTGGTAAAACTATCATAACTAATTCCGTACATGCCACACTAACTTGTTCTCTAAGATGGTTCATCATTAGCCATCATAGAGTCTATGTTCAAGTGTGCAAGCACTGAACTCACTCTAGTCAATGTCGTAAACAAAAACTATGTCCTGGTACACTGTGAAAACACTGTCTCACACTTAGACAAATTTGTGATGCATTATGCTATACTTTCTCTCTAACTTGTGCGATCTTCATGAGGATCATATGTTTCCATAATGACAACATCTATGTGCTCACTTCAGCCAAATTGCCAACAATTACTTCTTCTTGCTAAGTGGGAGGGGTATTGCTAAATAAGATTTTTGCTTCCTCAGTGCTGACAAATGCTTCCTCAAACTTGTCCAACTCCTTATCAGTAGCCACCATGGCTATTTCCACATTATCTGTGATAATTGTGCTATCTTTGGGTGATTCTATCATAGGTGTAGACTGAACTACTTTTGTTGCTATGGGAGCTGAGTCCTGAGGACTTGTGATTGGTACATTAGTGGGCTCTGCCACTTTATCTTCTTTGATGGGTGCATGAGTGATGGGCACAGTAGGTGGTTTGATCTGTTGTTCCAACAACACCTTCTCAAAGGCCTTCTCTATTTCTTTTGTTATCAACTCATAATATTTGTTCATAATGTGAATAATTCTCATCTTTTTTCTAAGGTGTGGCTTCACCAAATTCAATATCAAATCCACTTCTTCTTTAGAACATATAGGTAGAGTGTCTTCTAGCACTTTTTCCCTAATCCTTAGGTCTTCTTCATTTGCTTGTCTTTTAAGGTTTTCTAGAATGTCCCATACATTATCTAGCATTTCTATTTTCAATTCAAGAACTATCTTCTTGAACTTTATCAAATGTTTGATAATCATACCATGAATTTTAGACTTATCAATCTCACTATATGATTCATAGAACTTCCCTATTTGATCAATTCTTCCCTCATCAACAATTCTTGCATTTAGAACTCTGAGGATAGGTCTGAATCCTACCTGAGGAGGTTCTTGAGTGTTTTTCTTGCTACTTAATGCTCATGAGGATGGATAACTAGTGCTTTCTTCTTTCTTCCTCTTGAATAAAGGCTTATACTCTGGAGGAGTATCTTTGGGCGTAGAAGGAGTACTATCTTCCTTATCCTTCTGATTGTCATCTTTCTCAATTTATATATTCTTTACCTTAGGATCTTCTTGTCCTTCCTCTACTATTGTGCTCTTCAATTCTAGGGAAATCTTCTCTTCCCTAGCCTTATCAAGGTCTTCTTGTGATACACCATGAATTCTTAGGATCTCTTATGTGACCTTTGTAACCTTTCTTTTTGTTGCAGCACTGTTCAACTTAGCATCAACTTCTCTAGTCTTCTCTTCATAGGTTCCCCACCTAGGTTCATTGACATCTTTGGGAGCTAATAGCAATACCTAAGCATAGGCTTCAAGAACTTGTTCTTCAACCTCATACCCAAGTGGATGAATCCACTTATTTCTAGGCTCAACAACTTCCATACAAGTAGTATCAATCTCCACCATGAAGCATATTGAATCTTTATACTTCTCCATAATACTTTCAGGAATCATGTAACTCATCTGCATCCTTGCTTTGAAGGTCTTCAATTCCAAGTTAATGAAATCTCTAAGTGTGCTTTCAGTGCATGTTTTGTTTGATATTTGTGGCATGGTAGGAATGGACTTGTCTAGATACAACTCTAACACTTTACCAACTATATGAAGGTACATATAGATGATAAGGGACCCAAACCTGAATACCTTAGTCTTGTCATGTTTTATAGCTTTGATATTTTCTATCAACTGTGTGTGCAAGATCTCACACAAGTTGAACTCTCCATCTTCTTGCACAAGATGGATGGCTGCTAGAATAGTGCCTGCAGACACACTATTCACCCTGCTAGTGTGATGAAATTTGTAACCCAATATCATTGATATCAACTTGATGTCTTGTTTCTCTATAGGCTCAATGGTCATGTCGCTCTTATCACTTCTAGATTTACACACTTTCTCCACCATTTTCCTAACATCCTTACCCATAGGAAGGATGACACTTGTCTTAGAAAGGCCTGTCATCTCATGAATTAGGTCTCCTGTGATTCCTACTAGTACATATCCAACCCAAAACAAATCATCATGGATTATGCTTAACAATATCTTTATCCATTCTTCCTCATAGAACTCATATGTTGTGGCATATTCAATAATGGGGTGATCATTCCATTTAGTGTATTCATCCATGAACGTTTTATCTGGTTTCAACATTGTGTCCATGTGCACCCTTAACCTATCCTGTCCAGCAGGTTCCTTCTTACAATAGATGTAAGCCCTTATGTCTTCTACATGCATGATGCCCATTGGTGTGTGGGAGAATTCTCCCTCTAAATCATTTGATATTCTCTTTCCAAAAGATCTCTGAGATGTTCTGATGGCTTCCAAACTGATGCAATGAGCTAGATTTTCTTGCAACTGATCAAATGCACTACAATCACTGATAACTTAATCTCCAATTCTTCACAAGAACTTCCAAGGCTCAATCTTCTCTCCAATCGCTCTGGGTATGAATGCAATGAGTGAACAAACAACTTTCTATGTACTTAAAGTAAGAAATTTTCCATTAATGCAACTCGCATAAACTAGGATGTCACTTCAAATTTTCAAATTTGAGTTCTTCTAACAATCAACATGTGTGCTCTTACAAAAAAAGGTTCCAATACACTCCAATAGCTTAATTCCAAAGGTGCATACTCTGAGGATGAGTATACTAGCCACATAGGGGTCTAGAGCTAAATTAGCTCCCCCTATGACCCTGAGGGCCATTCATGCAGATGTAGAGGGTGCATCCACTAGGGATGCATCCAATAAATTACCATCAACATTTTCTTTCTTTCCATCTAACCAAATCATGCTCACATCTTCTGATGCCTTCACAAACTTGACTTCTGCTTCAGGATCCAAAACTAGTTCTTCGGCCTTATTAGGGCTTTCCTGACCTTGCATCCTTGATCTACAAAACTTTGAGATATGTCCAGCCTTATTACAGGTGTGACAAATCATTGGAGGTCTATTATTCCTTAGCACATTGACATGAGTCACCATTCTACATTGTTTTGTTGTATGACCATTATAGTTACATATCTGACATGTAACATTCTGAGAACTTCTTGCATTGGTTTGATTCTGATTTCTTTGATTATGCTAAATCCTATTCTTCTTACTAGTCTTGGAATTTATTGCTCTATGACCAAATCTATTACATGTATAACAATAACCATTAAAAGATTTTACCTCTATAGAGTTCCTTGCAATGTGTCCATGCTTGTTACATGCAAAACAAGTGTGTTCACCAGGCATGTGCTCATTTTTAGGAGGACTACCATTATCTTTGGTTTGATCTTCAGTCTTCTCAGTATCAGTAGATTCCTTTTGTGTCTCCTTTCTTGCTCACATCTTATCAATCTGATTTTGTTCTTCATTGTATCCAATGCAGCTAGTGTCTCCTTTGACTCTTCTTGCATACAATTGAGATTCTATGAAATCAGAACTGGTGTGCAATTTGTCAATGTGGTTCTTTGCATCTTTCAATTTAGACTCCAATCTTGCTTTGCAATTATTTAGATCCAAGATTTTCAAATTTGCTTCCCTTAACTCTTCATTGAGTTAAAGGTTCTCCTTTACTTGTTCATTGTAGACATCTTGATTGTTCATCAATTTGTCATCAAGTTCTTCAAGCTAACTCACTAAGGATGCATTTTCTTCATTTAACTTCTTGAATTTTTCTTCAAGATCACTGTTAGAGCATCCCTTCAAATCCTTTCTTAGTTTCTTGATAACTAATTGAGCATCACTAACATTTTCTTTTAGTTTTTTAGTTTCTCTTTCTGAGTTGTCTAGGTCTTCAAGAGTTGCTTCAAGATCCTTCTTCAAATCTTCTTTGTCCATGATCTCCTCAAGTGGTTTGTTAAACTGCAACTGATTTGGAATCTGATTGAAGAATCTATGATTACAAGATCACTAAGGAGTTTCTGATTAGATATGTAATATGATTAAATTAGTATTATGTTGTCATTGATGTCAACTAGTTTGACAGCACTTATCTTGTAAGTTACTATACCGAGACATATGAAGAAAGGTGAAAAAGATGAAGAAAAGAGAAATCTACATGAAGAAAGATATACATGATAGATGAGGATAAGGAACACAATGAGTAACTTGTTGATGAGTCTATGACTTGATGATATTGACTTTATTATGTTGCATTCATCTATAATGAAGTATAGAGTTGAAAGACACAAAGCAGTGTTAGTAAATGAAGCATTTCTAGTATACACCAACGGAGTGTAGTGTATACCAATCATAGTATTAACCGAGAAGTGTTCACTGATGCATTTCTTTGTTAACCGAGTGGAACAGAATGAATTAAATGATTAGTTTAGCTGATAAGATTGATGAGCTGGCAAGAGTATAACATTAAGGTAAAAGATAATGTTTGTTACATAGATCGATGGCTGATGAAATTTAGGGAAGATCTAACAGAGAAGATTGAAACATGTTATCAACACAAGTACTGAGAAAGTTTGAAGCCAAAAAATCTATGAATGTGGTTAAGTGGAAAAATTTGATAGTGGAGAAGAAAATGATTTACTTGCCTATATAAGAGAACATAATTTCTTTATGAATGATGCAGGAGCATCCTAGGGTAGTTGGCTATCCTGCATGTTTGGGAGATTTGATGGAGTCGTGTGGACTTATTTTCATATGTGAGGGGTTTGGTAGAGTTGGATAAACCCACTTGGGTCTTCGGTGATTAGATTTGATGTATTTAATGGAACTTGGCATGGTCTTGGTTGCTCAGCATGGCCTTGGGGAGCTCGGCCTTGCTTAGGAATTTGGTGCCTGTTTCAGGCTGTATAAGTAATTTTCCATAAAGAGTTAGAGGCTTAAAATTTTAGAGATTGAAGAGAGCCTATATTTCTACCTACGGTTTGAAGCATGAGTTCTAATTCATTCGGAGCTAGGAGATATCACGATTTTACTAAGACATCTATTTTGGGAATTTAATTGTTGTTGTTGGCCGACTTGTGGCATTTAATTTCGGTATTTGTATTTAATTTATTTTCAAGGCCGACCTGTGGCTTAGATTGGTATAAGTAGAGGTTGTGGGGGAAGTCTTTAGGAATCATTCATCCACTTGGGAGAAGAGGAGGTGGATGTGGAGTGAGTTTTGAGGAGAGCTAGTAGCTGCGGCTTGGGAAACAAGGAGATTGCTTGGTGGGCTTGCGAGCATAAGTTTAGATCTTCCTTGGGGGTTCCTACCAATGTGTGGATCTGGGCTAGCTAGGGTTTTGGTTTGGATCTTGTGAGATCTTGTGGATTTTCTATTGTAATTGCATTTTATATGGCCGTAACCCGGAAGGCCTTACAGCCGGGCATGTTGGATGAAAATATGATGATTCTATTATGAGTATTGGCATTGTGTGGATCTATATCTCTGTATTGTTATTATATTCTATTGTGTGGTTATTTTCTAGGGGCTAGGACATCTCCATTAGGGATTCTCCTACCTTGCACTGCATCAAGTGGTATCAGAGCACAGTTGTTCCTGAGTGTGTGGACAGAGCGCCGAATGTGAGGTAGTTTACACTAGGACCTTGGGTGGAGTTTTTCAGAGTGAAGGTTGTTCCTGAGTGTGTGGACAAAATGCTGAATGTGAGGCAGTTTGCACTAGGACCTGGTTGAAGGTTGGATCTAGTTGGTGATTTTCTACAGAGGGTTTGCGAAGATCTTAGAAGATGGCTCTAAGAAGATTGGACCCTGAGATGATTGCAAAACTCCATGATGTGGTGGAGAAGAATATTTCAAAGACTTTTTCTCAGTTGGAAGCTAGATTGACTAATCAAGTTAAGGAAAGGATGGTTGAGAGTGATCCATCTCTGGATAAATTTCATAAGAGAGTTCGAGAGATCTTGAAACTATGGAGCTGGAGTCTACCGATCAGGAAGCGAGTTGTCTGGCCGATTAGAAGACTTGTTCGAGAGAGAAGAGGGCACAGCAAGGTTGATATGGAAGTTGGTTTTGTTGATCAGTGTGTGGAGGCTGATGCGGAACCTGTGGAGAAACTTGTGGATGTTTCTATGGAGCTTCCTAACCTTGTTGATGCTGTGATTGAGGTTGGTTTTCATGATCAGTTGGTTGAGTCTGACATGGAAATTGTGGAGCACTTGGTCGTGGATAATCAGGTTGCTAAGGGTGGTGATCCATATGTTGGTGATATGGATGTTGTTGATATGGATGTTGCTGGTGTGGATTCACTAGTTGTTGATGTCGTTGAGGATCTACATGATACTATGGATCTGTATGTTCCTGATGTGGACCTATTGGTGGTTGACATGGTTGAGGATTTACATGTTGCTCCTATTGTGGATTTGAGCTTACATGTTGGTGACATGGATTTCATGTTCAAGGATATTGTTGTTGTCGGTAGTGATCAGCTACAGAGAATGTTGGTGAGGCACTATGTTCAGTGTGTTCCTGGGAGTGAGCATGTTGATTGGATGGTTGAGATTCTAGTGGTTGACAGATGGATGCAGATTTGGGTGATTTGCATGTTGGTTCTATTGTCCCTATTGGAGTGGAAGCCTTTGGTGAAGATGAAGATGGTTGCAGATATTTCATCTGGCATCAAAGTATGAGGCATACTTCTTTTCGCACCTAGGGAGTCTGATGCAGGAGCATCCTAGGGTAGTTGGCTATCCTGCATGTTTGGGAGATTTGATGGAGTCGTGTGGACTTATTTTCATATGTGAGGGGTTTGGTAGAGTTGGATAAACCCACTTGGGTCTTCGGTGATTGGATTTGATGTATTTAATGGAACTTGGCATGGTCTTGGTTGCTCAGCATGGCCTTGGGGAGCTCGGCCTTGCTTAGGAATTTGGTGCCTGTTTCAGGCTATATAAGTAATTTTCCATAAAGTGTTAGAGGCTTAAAATTTCAAGGATTGAAGAGGGCCTATATTTCTACCTACGGTTTGAAGCATGAGTTCTAATTCATCCGAAGCTAGGAGATATCGCGATTTTACTAAGACATCTATTTTGGGAATTTAATTGTTGTTGTTGGCTGACTTGTGGCATTTAATTTCGGTATTTGTATTTAATTTATTTTTAGGGCTGACCTGTGGCTTAGATTGGTATAAGTAGAGGTTGTGGGGGGAGTCTTTAGGAATCATTCATCCACTTGGGAGAAGAGGAGGTGGATGTGGAGCGAGTTTTGAGGAGAGCTAGTAGCTGCGGCTTGGGAAACAAGGAGATTGCTTGGTGGGCTTGCGAGCACAAGTTTAGATCTTCCTTGGGGGTTCCTACCAATGTGTGGATCTGGGCTAGCTAGGGTTTTGGTTTGGATCTTGTGAGATCTTGTGGAGTTTATATTGTAATTGCATTGTATTTGGCCGTAACCCGGAAGGCCTTACAGCCGGGCATGTTGGATGAAAATATGATGATTCTATTATGAGTATTGGCATTGTGTGGATCTATATCTCTGTATTGTTATTATATTCTATTGTGTGGTTATTTGCTAGGGGCTAGGACATCTCCATCAGGGATTCTCCTGCCTTGCACTGCATCAATGAAGGATGTCAGAAGAAGAAGAAACTATAGGAATATCGTGTGAACAAGGTTTTCATGCATTCTGATCATACTGGTTAGTAAGAATTGAGCTGCAGAACAATTATCGAGCTACAAAGAGCTATTACTGATGGATAGTAAGTTGATACAGTATTGAATCTGAAGTGAAATATTAATCAGAAGGATTTGTATGGACTAAATATTGATTTGTAATCTGCAATTGAAGTTGTATTAAGACAGGTCATTTACTGTTACATATTAACCATTGTATACAGTCAAAATCTCTTAACTGAGTGGATTCTGAAAGTCTTATGATGTATCATTCATAGAATGAACATTGTTATCCTGTCAACCCCATAGTGAATGCTGGTTGGATGATAAATTCTAGTCTAAAATCCTCTAACAAGGTCACACCTGACAATGTGTTTGTAAACCTTTAACAGGGTTGGGTCTTAACCGACCTCACTTCAAAAGAGTGAACAATTTTGGGTTGCCGGTCCTAGGTGGTTTTTCCCTTTACAGGGTTTCCATGTTAAATCTCTTATGTTATATGTTGATTGTGATATTTGTTGGTTATCATTCTTTACATGTTACATGTTAGATTTGATTGGTAAAATGTTATAGTATTACACTAGTAATCGATAAAAGTACAGATAGTGAAAGTATTTAATGTTTACCGATAAGCAAAAATTGAAGAAATGGTTTTGAATTATACATTTTGTTTTGGGACACTAGATAACTGATTCACCCCCCCTCTCAATTATTCTAAAAATTGGTATCAGAGTGATGGTTGCTTGGAACAGAGTTTTAAGGACTTAAGCATAAAGGTCTCAAGATGTATAAGAGGGAAGTACTGAAATTGAACAAACAGCACTTCGTAGTATGGCAAAGTAGAATGAAGCTGCACATATCTAGAATTGGGAACTCTGCACTAGATCTAATGGAGAATGGCTACATGCAATAGCCCACTGGTCCCTTAACTCTTGATCAACTAAAGGACAAAAATGAACACAATGTTACTATGATGGAACTTTCTGCTACCTATACTGATGCTGAATTTGAAGATATCAAGACATGTATGACTGCCAAAGAAATGTGGGATAAATTAGCATAAATATATAGTGGAGATCTGAATGTCAAAAGAGCTCGAGCTAAAACTCTGAGAAGTAGATTTGATGATATGAGAATGAAAGAAGGTGAGAACATTGTCCAATATTCAAATAGACTCAAAGAGGTGGTACATGCTATGAGAGAATTTGATGGAGTAATTGATGATGAAACAGTGATAAGCAAGATTCTCAAAACTTTTCTACCAGTTTATGCAATCAGGATTTCTGCAATTCATGAAACAAGAGCTACATCCAACCTTACTCTTGATACTCTGATTGGTAAACTTACAACCTTTGAATTAAACAACTTTGATAACAATGTTGTTCCTTCTGTTGAATACACTTTCATGTCTTCTTTGAAGATTGGAAAGTCTAGCAAGAATAGTAAAAATTGTGATAGTGATGACAATACCGATGATGAACTTGATGAGCTTGAAGCACTTATGGCTAGAATATTTCCCAAAGGAAAAGGAAGGTATAGAGGTAAGCTACCTTTAGCATGCTTTAACTATAAAGAAGTTAGTCACATCATTGCTAGATGTCCTCAGAAGAAAGATGATGATAGATCCAAAGACTGATCTAAAGGAAGCTATGAGAGAAGAGTCAACAGAGGCTACCAACATAACAACAAAGACAACTGAGATGAAAAAGGAAAAAAGGTATGTTACATAGCCGAAGATATTGAAATTGAATCTAATTCTGATGATGATATAGAAGTTGTATTTGTTGCTATGAATGATGACTCAGAAGAAGAAGAGAAACATGAAGAGACAAAACTGATCTCTAAAGTAAGAAAAAATGATACATGGATCATAGACAGTGGTTGTACACATCATATGACCAATGATGTAGAGAATTTTGATCATCTTGTTGAATATAATGGAGGATTTGTGAGAGTGGGAAATGATGCACCTTGTATGGTAAGAGGTAAAGGATCACTATTGATCAATGATAGATTATCATGTGAAAATACATACTGGGTAGATGGATTGAACTATAATTTGTTAATTGTGGCTAAGCTGAACAATTAAGGCCACCGACTGGCTTTTGAGAGCAAAAAGGTGAAGATCTATGATGATGGAGGAAGAATTGTCAGAACTGGTACACAATCCAGAGGTAATCTATTCTATCTTGATATGGATCAGTCTTCTTGTTTGTTAATAAAGGATGAAGATGCCTAGTTGTGGCACAGAAGGTTATGCCATGTGAATTTTGACAACATGATCAAGATTAGTAGAAAGAAAAGAGTTAGAGGATTTCCTAACTTGACAAAACTTGATCATGCCATGTGCCATGAATGTCAGAAAGGTAAGATGACTAAGTCTAGTTTTAAAAGCAAAGACTATTCAACAAAGAAGATACTTGAGTTGGTTCATACTGACCTATGTGGTCCTATGAGAACTCAAAGTTATTCTAGTGATAGATATTTTATTCTTTTTTTTTATGACTATACTAGACTGATGACTGTTATTTCTTGAAAGAGAAATCTGAAGCTTTCAAAATGTTTAAGTGGTATAAAGCTAAGGTAGAGAAAGAAATTAGAAAGGAAATAAAATGCTTAAGATCTAATAGAGGAGGTAAATTTATCTCTGATGAATTTACTAATTTTTGTAATGAGCATGGAATCAAAAGATAGGTATCTGCACCGAAGACACCTTAGCAAAATGGAATTGCTAAAAGGAGGAATAGGTCTATAATTGATTGTGCTAGAACATTGATGATACAAAAGAGTGTTACTCAGACATATTGGAGGGAAGCTGTCAGTACAGCTGTGTATGTTCTTAATCAAGTACAACTGAAGAAGGACTCCAACTGAACACCTTATGAACTATGGTTTGGACATAAACCTACTGTAAGTTATTTCAAAAATTTTGGAAGTAAATGCTTTATTTTGAAAGATGAGAGAAATGGAAAATTTGATTCTAAAGGAGATGAAGGAATATTTCTGGGATATTCTACTACAAGTAAAGCATATAAATGTTTGAATAAGGTTACAAATAAGATAGTTGAAAGTAATAATGTTCATGTTGATGAGTTTGATAACAAGTACATAGAGGAAAGTACAAAGGAACCAGAAGACTATGGTAGATTCACTTACATTGAACATCTAGAGTATCTACCGATACCGCAAACTGTGACAACCGGTCAGTAGGGAAACAATGCAGGACAATAGACAATACAAACTGAGGAACAAGATGGAGCTACCGAGCAAGAAAATGACCCTGAGTAGGATGAGCAAGAAAGGAGAAATCAAGTTTTGGCTAGTTTTGTCAGAAGAGATCATCCTAAAACACAAATAATTGGAGATAGACATGCTAGAATGCAAACTAGAAGCAAAACAAGACAAGGTACATGTTTAATTTGTGAATTTGAACCTAAAACTATGAAATTTGCATTAGAGAATGAAGAACAAGTTAATGCAATGAAGGAGGAAATGGAGAAAATAAAGAAGAACAAAACCTAGTCCTTAGTACCCCAACCAAAAGATAAAAATGTTATCGGTACTAAGTGGATATGCAAGAATAAAATGAATGAAAATGGTGAAGTCACAAGAAATAAAGCTAGATTGGTATGCAAGGGATATGCACAGGAAGAAGGCATTGACTATGGTGAAACATTTGCACCTATTGCTATATTAGGAGTTAGAATGCTACTTGCATATGCTGCACACAAAAAATTCAAAGTCTATCAAATGGATGTGAAGTCATCATTTTTGAATGGTATACTTGAAGAAGAGGTCTACATTGAACAACCTAAAGGATTTGATGATCCCGACAATAAAAACATGGTATGTAGATTACATAAAGCTTTATATGGTTTGAAGCAAGCACCGAGAGCATGGTATGAAAGACTACATACTTACTTGTTAAGTATTGGATTTGTTAGAACAAGTGAAAACAACAATCTATATGTGAAAGGTGATACTGATGATACTATTATCATTGCTAAAATATTTGTTGATGATATTATCTTTGGAGGCTCAGATCTTGTCTACAAGGCATTTGTTGATGAAATGCAAAAGGAATTTGAAATGTCTATGTTCAGAGAGATTAAGTTCTTTCTTGGACTACAAGTGATTTAGCAGAGTGATGGAATATTCATCACACAATCTAAATACATAAAGGAAGTACTGAAGACATTTAGCATGGAAGATGCTAAACCTGTGGGAACACTGATGGCTACTAAATTCAAATTGACAAAGGAGGATGAAACTACAAAGGTAAACTAGACACTTTATCGATTCATGATTGGTAAGTTAATGTACGTAGTTCACAATAGACCAGATATAGCACATGTTGTGGGAATTGTTGCAAGATTTTCTGCTAATCCTAGAGAATCACACATGATAGCTACAAAAAAAATCTTAAGATACTTGAAGAAAATAGAGAATTATGGATTATGGTATCCTAAGGAAGGGAAGTTTGAACTAAAAGTTTACACCGATGCTGATTGGGCTGGAAATGTGGATGATAGAAAAAGCACCACCGGAGGAGCATTTTTCTTTGGTGAAAGACTTGTAACCTGGACAAGTAAAAAGAAGGCTTGTATTTCTCAGTCTATAGCTGAAGTAGAATATGTTTCTACTGCTACTAACTGTTCAAATATTTCATATATCAAACAAGTGTTGGAAGGAATGAATGAGGTAATCACTGACCTGGTGATTATATATTGTGACAACACTAGTGCTATTAATATTTCAAAGAATCCTGTGATGCACTCTAAGACAAAGTATATATCTATTAAGTATCATTACTTAAGAGAAAAAGTGAAAGAGAAGAAAGTGAAGTTAGAATTTGTTACATCTAAAGAACTTGCAGATATTTTTACAAAACCCCTACCGAAGGACACATTTGAATACTTGAGAACTAGACTTGGGGTCCGTCCCCTGTCTATTAGTCACTAAGGTGATCTGGATGTTGCATCAGCCTATTTATATTAGAAGATCATTCATGTTGATGTAGCATAGTTCACACTTTGAATCATGTTCAAGGTTGTGATTAAGTTTGAGAACTTGAACCGATTGGAATATTAGTATTCAGAGACATAGAGGAAGACAAAATTGTTTGTTTATTTGTTTTTTTGGCATTGTTGTCAAAGGGAGAGATAAAAAATATGAAAAGGAACAAGCTATGAAAAGGATCAAAAGGAACAAGCACTGATGAGAATTATCTAAGGGTGAGACAATCTGAATGAGACAGAGTATTGAAGATCAGTTACAGAGAATAGAAGCAGGAACAGGAAAATTGAAAAAGATCACAACTACAGAATGGTAAAGCTATATTATCTAATGCTAGTTTAGTAATGTGGTGATTAAACATACTAAGTCTATTCAACTTACAACATTTTGTTCACAAGCTGTAGATTATATGTTTGGTATGTGTATGGTACATTTTATATTACTTGAGTTGCCATCAATGCCAAAGGGAGAGATTGTTGAACTGCAACTGATTTGGAATCTGATTGAAGAATCTGTGATTACAAGATCACTAAGGAGTTGTTCATTAGATATGTAATATGATTAAATTAGTATTGTGTTTTCATTGATGTCAACTAGTTTGACAACACTTATCTTGTAAGTTACTATATCGACACATCTGAAGAAAGGTGAAAAAGATGAAGAACAGAGAAATCTACATGAAGAAAGATATACATGACATATGAGGATAAGGAACACATTGAGTAACTCGTTGATGAGTCTATCACTTGATGATATTGACTTTATTATGTTGCATTCATCTATAATGAAGTATAGAGCTGAAAGACATAAATCAATGTTGTCAATAAATGAAGCATTTCTAGTAGACACCGATGGAGTGTATTGTATACCGATTGCAGTATTAACCGAGCAGTGTTCACCGACGCATTTCTTTGTTAACTGAGTGGAACAGAATGAATTAAATGATTAGTTTAGCTGATAAGATTGATGAGCTGGCAAGAGTATAACATTGAGGTAACATATAATGTTTGTTACACAGATCGACGACTGACAAAATTCAGGGAAGATCTAACGGAGAAGATTGAAACATGTTATCGACACAAGTATCGAGAAAGTTTGAAGCCAAAAAATCTATGAATGTGGTTAAGCGGTAAAATTTGATGGTGGAGAAGAAAATAATTTACTTGCCTATATAAGAGAACATAATTTCTTTATGAAGGATGTCGGAAGAAGAAGAAACTACAGGAATATTGTGTGAACAAGGTTTTCTTGCATTCTAATCATACTGGTTAGTAAGAATCGAGCTGTAGAACAATTATTGAGCTACAGAGAGCTATTACCGACAGACAGTAAGTTGATATAGTATTGAATCTGAAGTGAAATATTGATCAGAAGGATTTGTATGGACTAAATATTGATCTTTAATCTGCAATTGAAGTTGTATTAAGATAGGTCATTTACTGTTACATATTTAACCATTTTATACAGTCAAAATCTCTTAACTGAGTGGACTCTGAAAGTCTTATGATGTATCATTCATAGAATGAACATTGTTATCCTATCAACCCCATAGTGAATGCTGGTTGGATGATAACTTCTAGTCTAAAATCCTCTAACAAGGTCACACCTGACAGTGTGTTTGTAAACCTTTAACAGGGTTGGGCCTTAACCGACCTCACTTCAGAAGAGTGAACAATTTTAGTTTGCCGATCCCAAGTGGTTTTTCCCTTTACATGGTTTCCACGTTAAATATCTTGTGTTATATGTTGATTGTGATATTTTTTGGTTATCATTCTTTACATGTTACATGTTAGATTTGATTGGTAAATTGTTATAGTATTAGACTAGTAATCAGTAAAAGTACAAATAGTGAAAGTATTTAATGTTTACCGATGAGCAGAAATTGAAGAAATGGTTTTGAATTATACATTTTGTTTTGGGACACTGGATAACTGATTCACCCCCCCTCTCAGTTATTCTAATAGTGGTTAAACTTTTTTTTTGAGGACCAAAGCTTTGATACCAATTGTTAGGAATGGGAACACTGAGAGGAGGAGGGGTGAATCAGTGTTCACTATATTTTAACTTTTCACTTTAATCTGAATACTAAATTATAAATGCTTAAGTACTGAATTAAATATTCACATAAACATGAAACATTGAAATTAACACATGACACCAATATGGTTATGGGGAAACCCAAATAGGTAAAAACCCTGATGGGACTTGATACCCACTAATAATCTGCACTGGTGTTTTGTGATCCTTGTTAGAAGATCCTTTACCCTGTTAGGAGTAGCTTTACAATGCTTTTAGTATAGTAGACCTTGTTAAGGGTCGGAGCCTGTTAGGAGTCTTTTACAATGTTCCTTGTTAGGGGAGTGGACTCACTGTCCTAGAGCTCACTGCTCAAATGATGAAGGCTACAACCTTCTGAGATCAAATACACACTATATCTACAGGTGAACTATTGTTGTGACACTACTTATCTAATCAGTTCCTTTGGTGCATTGATGCTTTGACCTCTAGCAAAAGCTCTAATACATTTTATGCTCACTTTGCATACCTCTACTCTACTTATCTCAACTCTATTACAACTTGCTTGACTTCCATACTAAATAAAATGGGTGCACCTTATATTTATGTGCTCATACCAATTATACAATTAGGTCAGCCCTATAACTAATTACAAATAACACTTCCAAATGAATTGGCTTAAGTGTGCTTACAATTATACATGTACATATGTCAGAAACCTAAATACAATGGGTGCATAGCCTCTACAACATTAATTTACAATCAAAAACCAAAATAGTCACCATCGGCTCTATGCTCTGTTCTCTACTGGCACACACTTGCTATGCAACTTCAACTGACTGTAACTTTCACATCTTTGCATATCTACTTATGCGCTCTTAGACTAAGCATAAGTATAGTCTAACAACCTTAACTTCTAGGATGCATACCATAATTCATCCGTACACATGGGCACAGGTGCTCTGACCTGCAGGAACTCTGTATGTTGTCTAGTCTTCAACACTTAACTGATTTTTGATCTTTACACTTAGTGCGCTAACTCCAAATTGTTGTATGACTTTGTTGCCATAATGACAACACTATATCTAGTCATATACTTTAGTATAGACAACTTGCCAACATACTCACCTTCTGAGTATGTGCCTTTGGATTTAATCTTTTGGAGACTAGAAGAACCTATGAGAAAGAGCACACTAGTTGATTGATAACAGAATGAAAGTTGGAGATTTTCAATGAAATTTTGGTTTGCATGACAAGCATTAATGGTGTAATTTTTACTTTAAAGTACACAAAAGCTTTTAGATCTCTCATTGCATTTGAATTCAGAGCGATTGGAGAGTAGAGGAGCCCTAGAATTTCATTGTGAAGGATTTTAGATTGATTCACCAGTGATTAGTAGTACATTTGATTGGTTGTGGAAGCCCTAATCTATCACACCAATTTAGAAGTCTTTTAGATCATTTGGAAAGTGATATACAAGTAATTAATGGCTACTCCTATTGTATTTGATGTGGCAGAGAAGAAGAGATATGTGTTTAAGAGGCATCCATTCAAATCCACACTAGATGTCCTAGAAGGTGCATTCTCCCACACTCCCATGGGTGTTATTCATGTGGAAGATATCAGGGCATACATATATTGCAAGAAGGAATGAGTAGGTTTGGATAGAATAAGAGCACACATGGATATAATGATGAAACTTGATAAAACCTTCATGGATGAGTATGTGTAGTTGGAAAATCATCCTATAGTGGAATATGCTATGACATATGACTTCTATGAGTTGTAATGGATCAAGATCCTACTCAGTAGGATCCATGATGACCTATTTTGGATAGGTGAAGTATTGGTTAGGATAACAGGAGATCTAATTTATGAGATGACAGGACTCTCAAGGATAGGCTTCATTCTTCCAGTGGGCAAGGATGTCAAAAAACTTGTAGAAGAGGCTTTCAAATCAAGAAGTGATAGGCACAGAATGATAATAGATCCTATAGAGGAGAAAGACATCAAATTGATTTCCATGATACTGGGTTACAAGTTCTAGCATAGCAGTAGAGTAAACAGTGTGTCAGTAGCCACCATTCTAGTAGCAATAAGGCTGGTAAGAGAGAATGGAGATTTTAATCTATGTGAGATCTTGTGTGCATAGCTAATAGACAACATAAGAGCCATCAAGCATGAAAAGACCAAGATATTCAAGTTTGGGTCTTTAATAATCTATATGTACTTCCATATTCTTGGAAAGGTATTTGATTTGTATCTAGACAAATCTATTACCACTATGCCATAGATATCCTTTAAGGAATCCACAGAAAGTACCCTTAAGGATTACAGGGAATTAGAGTTGAAAACATTTTGAGTGAGAATGTAGATGAGGTATAGGATACCTAAAAACATAGTTGAAAAATACAAGGATATTATTTGTTTCATGGTAGAGACTAATACAACATGCATGGAGGCTATTGAACCAAGAAAAAAGTGGATTCATCCACTGGGATATGAAGTTGAAGAGCCTATTCTAGAGGCTTATGCTCAAGTTCTATTGTCAGTACCTAAGGACCTCAATGAACCTAGATGGGGGACTTATGAAGAGAAAACAAGAGAAGTAGATGTTGTATTGAACAACATAGCAAAAAAAAGAAAAGTTACCAAGGTTACTTTAGAGATTTTGAAAATTCATGGAGTATCTCAAGAAGACCTAGACAAAGAAGGGCAAGAGAAGATTGCTTTGGAAATAGAGAGCGCAGCTACAACAAAAATAGAATCTGATGATCCAATGATGAAGAAGGTGAAAATTGAGAAATCAGATGATCAGAAGGGTAAAACTGATGTTACCCCTCCTGCACCCAAGGAAACTATTGACCTTACTGCTCCTCTTGGGTATAAGGAAATGCCTAAGAGGAAGAAAGAGATCAGCACTAGTCATCCATCCTCATGACCAACAAGAAGTAGGAAGAATACTAAAGCACCTCTAGAAGTAAGTTTCAAACTTAGTATTAGTATGTTGAGTACAAGGATTATTGATGAAGGCAGGATAGATCAAGTAGGGAAGTTCTATGAGAAGTATAGTGAAATTGATGAATCATAAATTCATGGAATGATTGTCAAACATATGCTAAAGTTCAAAAAGACAGTCCTAGAACTAAAGAATATGATTCCAGATAATGTGTGGAACATCTTAGAATTCCTAACTAGATGGGATATTGAAGAGGATCAAAGGATAAGAGAAAAGACTTTAGATCAAACCCTCCTAGTATGTTCTCTATAGGAGAAATATTTGTTAGATTTTGTGAAACCGCACCTCTGGACCAAGACAAAAACACTACACATAATGGACAAGAATTATGAATTGGTTGCTAAGGAAATAGAGAAATAATTTGAGAAGGTTTTGTTGGAAATTGCAATTGAAGCAATTTTTGTATTTTCATTGATGTCAAACCTTAACTGGTAAGACTATTGCTATTTAAGAAAGTACTATATCTATTTGAGTGTTGCTAAGGGGATAGGCAAGGTTGGTAACAATAGTACCTAAGGAAAGGTTGAGTTATCTTGATACTTAAATGAGTACTTCATTATGTGGCACAATGATAAGATAATGTATTGTTTATCTTAGTAAGAATGAAGACTAAATTGGTAGGCTTGACCAAGCATAAGTGAAGAAATTTAGTTTAAGCTAAGTGTTGTTTGTGTCGACTGAGCTAGTAAATGCTGAGTAAAAATAGTGTTGGTTGAACACCAGTTAATTGCTAAGGAAGATAGTGTTAGCCGAAGGAACAGTTTATGTGGTGACCGAGCTTTCTAGTGAAGACTGAGAAGTTGGACATAGTATTGACCGAGCGGTAGTATTTTTCATTTGTTGAAGAATTCAAATTTCCAGCCGACATCATTGAATTCTTGAATTATGTAAAATGTGTTGACTTTATTTATTGATTGTATGAAAGCATTTAATGCACTGTAAAATGTTTTATTGTAAATCTTTAAGAGATTTGAGATATTTCAAATATAAGTCAAAGAACATAATGTAGGATGGATTCAATGAATCTAACCTAACCCTAAGATCTATGAAGGAGATTAAGCAGCAAAAGATGTATTGACCTAATAGAGGTAGTATTAAGGAAACCTAAGTGAGAGGTTGAATGTGCAGATGAAAAGAAGTGAATGCTAGAAGTATTGTTATTGACTATCTAAGTAGAAAAGGCTAAAGGAGAAGTGTTGTGATCGCTTGAAGGGTTCTGAGTAGATTAGTGATGGAGATGGAAAAGGTTCATAGTTAGTAAGTCAGTATATGTGTATGGAATTGGATCTAATATTTGCAAAATGAGTTGTATGTTTCTTAGATCAATATTACTGCTACTTTCTAACCATTGTAACAGTCAAAATCCTTTTAACAGAGGTTGACCTAACAGTCATAGGTATAAATCCTTTGAACAAGGTTGCATTCTAATGGAGTGTATGTAAGTCCTATAACAAGGTGCACTTTTAGCAGAGTGGTTGAAATCCTTTAACCGGGTCACACCTGACAGTGTGTTTGTAACCTTTGACAGGGTTGGCTTTTCACCGAGCTTACTTTAGAAGAGTGAACATAATAGTAATATGTTACAAAGTGGTTTTTCCCTAATTGGGTTTCCACTATAAATCCTGGTGTTGATACTTGTGTGAATGTTTTGGTTTGAACATTTCTATGTTTTACAAGTTAGATGCTATTGGATAAGTGGACCGCACTGTTATATGTTTCTATTATGCAATCAGTAATGACCGAGTAGGTGTTGGTTATTAGATCTGATTAGTTGAAGAGTTTGAAAGATTGTTTTATACATGTAGAGCTAAGAACAACTGATTCACCCCCCCTCTCTATTGTTCTAAATCATATTAACAATTGGTATCAAAGCCGTTGGTGCTTACAGAGAACAAGTTTGAAGGTACTTGAAGCAAATGATCAAGATGTATAAGAAGGAGGTATCAAAGCTGAATAAGGAAAACTTTCCTACATGGAAAAGTTTGATGAAGCTACATCTGGCCGGTATTGGTGATTCTACTAAGTATTACATTGAACATGACTATGTCACACCTGTTGCACCTCTGACTGTTGAGGAAATGAAAGCTAAACAAGAGCACAACCAAGAAATGTTGGAGATTGTGTCTGCCCTAAGTTATCTAGAATTCAAAGACATCAAAGACTACAGTACCACAAAAAAAATGTGGGACACCCTTGCAAGCATCTATGGCAGTGATGTGAATGTGTTGAGAGAAAAAGTTAAGAGTGTAAGAGGTAAATTTGATGAAATGAGAATGCAAGAAGGTGAGAATATTGCACAATATTGTGGTAGAATAAAAGAAGTTGTAAATGCTATTAGAGGAGCAAATAGAACTATTGAGGATGAAACTATAATAGGAAAAGTATTGAGAACTATGCATCCTATCTATGCAATCAAAATTTCTACAATCCAGGAATCTAGATGGAACTCTCCTAATGTCCTTTAGAAATTTTGGTCAACAAGCTTATTGCTTTTGAACTTTCTAACTATGATAACTTCATTGTTGGTATTATTGAATCTGCTTTTAAGTCTCAAATGATTTTGAATAAGTCAAAGAAGGAAAAAGAAAGATGTATTAGTAAAAGTGAAAGTGAAAGTGATAATGACAGTGGCACATCTGATGAAGAAGTTGAGGATCTAGAAGCTCTTATGGCTAGAAGACTGAAAAGGGGAAAATGAAGGTACAAAGGTAAACTCCCTATTATATGTTTTTCATGTAATAAAATTGGTCATATAGTTGCTAGATGTCCTAACAAGGATAATAAGTGTTAGCTTGTGGTGACTGATTAGGAAAGTACTATCCAGGAAAGTACTGTACACTTTTCCTCCCGACCTCGCTAGGGTTCAGCAAATTTTTTTGAGGCTGACATATTTTTGGTAATTTTTGAGCCAACATATTTTAACTCATTCTAACCCTAAAGTAGAAAAAATATTGTATAATATGGCTTAGGGTTAGGGATTTCATTATGATGTATGATTTTAGTAATTGTGGCAGAATTGAGTTGTAAGGGATTATGGATTGTAATCAAGTTGTAATCATTGGATAATAAAATATTGGACTCCCTGTTGGTGGACGTAGCCCAGAGATTGGGTGAACCACGTTAAATCTTTGTGTCTTGTGTTCTCTTTTGTGTGGTTTATTATTTTCTGATATTGGTTATATTTGCATGTAATTTTCATTTCTTCCTTGTTAATCCTAACAAGTGGTATTAGAGCGAGGTTATTTCATTCATTCTTTCATCTATTCTCTGAAGCGGGTCTCATGAGTTAGTGGGAGAGTCTCTTGGTTAAGTGGGAGAAATGGTAGATGAGGGTAGGCTAAAGGTTGAAAAGTTTAATGGGAAGAACTTCCACTTATGGAAGATGCAAATGGAGGACTATCTCTATCAGAAGGATTTATGGTGGCCATTAGAGGGAATAGCCAAGAAAGAGGCAATAATGTCTTAGGAAGATTGGGATATTTTGGACAAGAAGGCATTGGGGAGTATTCATTTATGCCTGGCACAATCAGTGGCATTCAATATTGCTGGAGAAATGAAAGCTAAAGATCTGATGGATACCCTAGTGAAGTTGTATGAAAAGCCTTCAGCTTCAAACAAGGTATTTCTTATGAAGCATTTATTTAATATGAAAATGGTAGAAGGTGGATCAGTCACTGATCATTTGAATGAGTTTAATATAGTTACAAGTCAGTTAGCCTCAATTAAAATTACTTTTGATGAAGAGGTTAGGGCTCTCTTGATTTTGTGTTCTTTGCTAGAAAGTTGGAATGGCTTGGTAATGGTTGTTAGTAATTCTATTTTTGGTTCTAATACCCTAAATTTTGATGATGTTATTGGTGTTATATTGAGTGAGGAAATTCATAGGAAAAGCTCAGGGGCATCCACATTGGGTAGTGTATTGAATGCAAAAGGTGGAGGAAGAACAAGAGATAGAGGAAACAACTCTGGAAATCATGGAAAATCAAGAGGAAAATCAAAGGGAAAGAGGTCTAAATCCAAAGGGCCAAATGATTGCTGGTACTATGGAAAACCAGGTCATAAGAAGAAAGATTGTTGGTCTCGAAAGAAAGAGCAAGGAGACAAAAATGATGGAAATGAGGCAAATGTGGTAAGTAAAAAATCCAAAGAGGATGCTTTGCTCTTGTCTTTAGAAAATGTTGATGATTCATGGGTGTTAGATTTGGGGGCTTCATTTCATGCTACACCCCATAGAGGTTATTTTATTGATTATGTCCAAGGAGATTTTGGGCTAGTTTATTTGGGAGATAATGAACCCTATCAAATTGTTGGAAAAGGGAAAATCAAGATTAAGTTGCACAATGGGAATCATTGGCTACTACAAGAGGTAAGACATGTTCCAAGACTGAGTAGAAATTTAATTTTAGCAGGGCAACTCGTTGATGAGGGTTGCACAGTTACTTTTAATGATAAAAATTGGAAGGTTTCAAAAGGTTCCTTAGTAGTAGAAAAAAGTGTGAAAGTATGCACCTTATATCTTTATACAGGTCATACTATTCCTTCTACTTCAATTGTTTTAGAAGATAATGAATGTTTAGGAATAGTGGCTGCAGTTGAGCAAGAAGAACATCAAACCATTGCTGTAGATTCTGACATAGCACTGTGGGACAATAGACTTGGGCACATGAGTGAAAAAGGTATGAAATTACTTCATTCAAAGAAAGTTTTACCTAGTCTAAAATGTGTCAATATGGATTTTTGTGAAAGTTGTGTTTATGGAAAACAAAAGAGAGTTAGTTTTGTGAAGAGTGGGAAGGAAAAGAAAAATGAGAGATTAGAGCTTGTGCATATAGATGTATGGGGACCAGCTACGGTATCTTCCCTTGGTGGCTTTCTATATTATGTTACATTTATAGATGATGCAACAAGAAAAGTATGGATTTATTTCCTTAGACAGAAATCTAATGTATTTCAAACTTTTAAGAAATGGAAATGCTTGGTTGGGAATGAGATTGATAAAAGGTTAAAATGTCTTAGATATGATAATGGTGGTGAGTATTGTAGCATTGAATTTGAAGATTATTGTTCCTCTAATGGTATTCGTAGGCAAAAAACTATACCAAGCACTCCACAAGAAAATGGAGTGGCTAAACGCATGAACAGGACAATAATGGATCATGCAAGGAGTATGAGGTTTCATGCTAGGCTGCCCAAAAATATGTGGGTAGAGGCTATGAACACTATTGTTTATTTAATCAATAGAGGCCCCTCTACTCATTTGGACTGTGGTATTCTAGAGGAAGCATGGAGTGGTAAGAAGGTGAGTTATTCTTTTCTCAAAACCTTTGGTTGTGAAGCTTTTGCACTTATAGATTCTAAAAATAGAACCAAGCTGGAAGCTAAGTCAAAGAAATGTGTATTTTTTGGATATGGCATTGATGAATTTGGTTATAGGCTTTGGGATTTTGAAAATCATAAAATTGTAAGAAGCGGAGATGCCATATTCAATGAGAAAGTATTGTACAAAGATTTGTTGCTGCAGCATGAGAAGAAAGAAAATGATTATGTAGTGTTGGATGATATTCCAAATGATAATGTTCTAGAAATTCCTTATGCTCTACAACAATAGCAACAACAAATACCACACACCCTAGTGAATGTTAGATGGTCAACAAGGCTAAGTAGACCTCCAGAGAGATTCTCTCCCTCTTTGCATTCTATTTTATTAACAAATGCTGGTGAACCTGAATGTTATAATGAAGCTGTGCAGGTGGATACAAAGCTTCAGTGGGAATCTGCAATGATAGATGAAATGGACTCCTTGTTGAAAAATCAGACTTTGGATTTATGCAAGTTACCTATAGGTAAAAGGGCTTTACAGAATAAATGGGTTTACAGGATAAAAGAAGAGGATGGAGGTAAGAAAATATTTAAAGCTAGGCTAGTTGTAAAAGGTTTTGCACAAAAAAAGGGCATTGATTTTGATGAGATATTTTCTCCAGTTGTTAAAATGACTTCTATTCGTACTGTTTTAAGTATTGTGGCTACTGAAGATTTTCATTTAGAGTAGCTTGATGTTAAAAAATATTTTCTTCATGGTGATTTGGATGAAGAAATATATATGGTCCAGCCACAAGGATTTGAGGTCAAGGGTAAGGAGAATTTGGTGTGCAAATTGTAGAAAAGTTTGTATGGCTTGAAGCAAGCACCTCGACAATGGTATATTAAATTTGACACTTTTATGAATGAGCATGGATATAAGCAGTGTCATTCTAACCATTGTGTTTATTTTAAGAGGTTGGATGATGATAGCTACATTATTTTATGTTTATATGTTGATGATATGCTTGTAGTTGGGTCTAACATGGATCACATTAAGGGGTTGAAACAACAGTTAGCACATTCATTTTCTATGAAGGATTTGGGGGTAGAAAAACAAATCCTTGGTATGAAAATTTGCAAAGATAGGAAAAATAGGAAATTGTCTCTATCTCAGGCTGATTATATTGAGGTGTTGCAACGTTTCTCTATGGAGAATGCCAAAGCTGTCAGCACACCTTTGCCTGGTCATTTGAAATTGACTAAGGATATGTGTCCCAAGACACCAGAAGAAGAGACTAAAATGTCTAAGGTACCTTATGCTTCAGCTATAGGGAGCTTAATGTATGCTATGGTATGTACTAGGCTAGATATTGCACACATAGTGGGAGTCGTTAGCCGATATATGAGTAACCCTGGTATTGAGCATTGGATTGTAGTCAAATGGATTCTCAGATATTTGAGAGGTACATCCAGTAAGTGTTTACACTTTGGGGGTTCTACTACTACTATACAAGGCTATGTTGACTCAAATTTGGTAGGAGATATAGATAACAGGAGGAGTACTACAAATTATGTATTTACTGTTGGTGGGACAACAGTGAGTTGGATTTCTCAACTACAAAAGGTGGTTTCTTTATCCACTACAGAGGTAGAGTATGTTGCTACTATAGAGGCAGCCAAGGAGATGATATGGCTTCAATTCTTCATGGAAGAATTGGGACATCCACAGAAGGATAATTTTTTACATACAGATACCCAAAGTGTCATTCATCTTGCGAAGAATTCTACTTTGCACTCAAAGACAAAACACATATAGTTGTGGTACCATTTCATTCGGTCAGTTTTGGATGATGGGAAGTTAAAGTTGGAAAAGATTCATACAGATGATAATCTAGTAGATATGTTTACAAAGGTAGTAACAAGGGAGAAGTTGAACTCATGTTCAGCTTCAGTTGGTCTTCTAGACTGAATAGAATAAAGGAACAATTGAGTCTAGTGTGGTTCAATCCAGTGGGAGCCTCATATGGTAGCGGTATTGCTATACGATCAGTCTCCAAGTGGGAGGTTTTTTAGTGTGGATTCTAATCAATCACCAAGTGGGAGATTGTTAGCTTGTGGTGATTGATCAAGAAAGTACTATCTAGGAAAGTATTGTACATTTTTCCTACCGACCTCACTGGGGTAATTTTTGGGCTGACATGTTGTAAATCATTCTAACCCTAAAGTGGAAAAAATATTGTACAATATGGCTTAGGGTTAGGGATTTCATTATGATGTATGATTTTAGTAATTGTGGTGGAATTGAGTTGTAAGGGATTATGGATTGTAATCAGGTTGTAATCACTGGATAATAAAATATTGGACTCGATGTTGGTGGACATAGCCCAGAGATTGGGTGAACCATGTTAAATCTTTATGTCTTGTGTTCTCTTCTGTGTGGTTTATTGTTTTTTGATATTGGTTATATTTGCATGTAATTGTTATTTCTACCTTGTTAATCCTAACAATAAGGATGAAGAAAGAGACAGCAAGAAAAAAGACAAAAGAGAAGATAGAGGTTACCGAAGATACAAAGACTACAAAGGGAAAGGTAAGAAATCATGTTACATTGCTGAAGAAGAGACTGACACTGATAATGATGATTTTGAAATTGAAGTTGTCTATGTTGTAATGAAAGATGAATCTGATGAGGATGAGAAAACTTCATTAATATCTTATGTGAAAAAAAATGATAAATGGATTATTGACAGTGGTTGTTCACATCATATGACTAGAGATAAGAGTAAGTTTGATACCTTAAACCATTATAAAAGTAGGAGTGTAAAGTTTGGAAATTATGCACTCTATCCTGTTAGAGGAAAATGATTGATTAAGGTGGCTGATAAGATTTCTTGTGAAAACGCTTATTGGGTTGAGGGTCTTAATTATAATCTGCTAAGTGTTGCACAACTTAATAGCATTGGCTACTGAGTGGAATTTCATCACAGGAAGGCCAAAATATTTGATGCCATAGGTGAACTGATTGGAAGTGGAGAACAAACAAGAGGTAATTTGTTCTATCTAGACCTATCTGAAGAAACATGTATGATTTCACAACTTGATGATATTTGGTTATGGCATAAGTGGCTATGTCATATTAACTTTGATAATCTAGTAGAAATTAACAAGAAAAAGAAAGTAAGAGGTCTACCTAGATTAAAGAAACCTGAGAATGTAATGTGCAAAGAATGTCAGTTGGGAAAGATGACTAAGTTTAGTTTCAAGAGAAAAACCTTTACTTCAGAGAATGTCTTAGATTTGGTTCATACTGACCTTTGTGGACCAATGGGTGTACAAAGTTATTGTGGTGCTAGATATTTTATCCTGTTTTTTTATGATTATACTAGAATGATGCATGTAATGTTCTTAAAAGAAAAATTTGATGCTTTTCATTTTTTTAAGTGGTATGTGGCCAAGGTTGAAAAAGAGATAGGTAAAAACCTGAAGTGTCTGAGATCTGACTGAGGTGGAGAATTTACATCAAATGAGTTCAATCTATTTTGCAATGATAGAGGGATCAAAAGATAGATGTTTGCACCTAGAAATCCTCCATAGAATGGTATAGCAGAGAGAAGGAACAAATCTATCTTGGACTGTGCATAGACATTAATGATTGAAAAGAATGTTGCACAGAAGTATTGGAAAGAAGCTATAAGTACAGCTGTTTATACTCTTAACCGAGTATAGATCAAAAAAGGGACAAATCTGACACCTTATGAATTATGGCATGGGTATGCACCGAATGTAAAATACTTTAGAATCTTTGGAAGTAAGTGCTACATATTGAAAGATAGTAGGAATGGAAAATTTGATGCTAAAAGAGATGATGGTATATTCCTATGCTATTCCACAAAAATTAAAGCTTATAATTGTCTAAATTCTAACACTAATAAAATTGTGTAAAGTGTAAATGCCAGAATTGATGAGTATGTAGAGAAAAATGAAGCTGATAGTAACAGGGTACCAGAAGATTATAGATCTTTTGTGTATATAGAGGAAGAAGAGGAAAATAATAGACCTGTACTTGATACTGAGTCTCAGGTAAGCAATGCCAAGCATCAAGATAACAATGTCAAGAGAGAAGAAGAATGTGTTGAGTGATAGGAAGAAGCTACCAAGTATCAGGAAGAGGTTTCCAAGCATTGAGAAGCTGAATCTAATAATCTGGTTGGAGAACCTGATGAGCTGAATGAAAGAAGAGCAGAACATGTTCTAGCACAATATGTATGAAGACATCACAAGCCTAAATAGATTATTGGAGATAAAGATACCAAAATTCATACAAGAAGAAAAGTAAGAGATCCAACATGTTTATTATATAAATATGAGCCTAAGACAACAAAGGAAGCATTAGAAAATGAGGACTGGATAAAAGCAATGAATGAAGAGATTGACCAGATAGAGATCTGGACTCTGGTGCCAAGACTAGAAGATAAGAATGTCATTGGGACAAAGTGGTTATTTTGTAATAAGCTGAATGAATGTGGTCAAATCACAAGAAACAAGGCCAGGTTGGTATGCAAAGGCTATGCACAAGAAGAAGGAATAGATTATCGGGAAACATTTTCCCCTATAGCAAGATTGGAAGGAGTCAGAGCTCTACTTGCATATGCTACCTATAAAAGTTTCAAGGTATACCAAATGGATGTCAAGTCTACATTTTTAAATGGTATATTAGAAGAAGAAGTATCTATTGAACAACCTGAAGGATTTGTTGATCCAAATAGAAGACACATGGTTTGCAAACTAAATAAAGCATTATATGGATTAAAGCAAGCTCCCAGAGCATGGTATGAGACATTGCACAACTACTTAATATAGATTGGATTCTCAAGGACAAATGACACAAGAAATATGTACATGAAAGATGAATAAGGTAAAGGAATCCTGTTAGCCAAAATCTCTGTAGATGATATTATATTTGGTGGACAAGATGCCAAGTGTAAGAAATTTTCAAATAAAATGCAAACTGAACTTGAAATGAGTATGTTTGGAGAGATCAAAATTTTTGTTGGTTTGCAAGTATATCTAATGGAGAAAGGAATCTTCATCACCTAGTCTAAATATGTTCATGACATACTGAAAACCTTTGGTATGGAAGACTCAAGGCCAGTAAGTACTCCCATGGCTACTGGACAAAAGTTGTCTAAGAATGATGATGTTGTAGAAGTTAACCAGACTTTGTATAGATCTATGATTGGAAAACTATAGTATGTTGTACATAGCAGACTAGATATTACATTAGCTATTGGGATTGTGGCAAGATTTTCTGCCAATCCGAAGGAAACTCATATGATGGTGGTTAAAAGAATCATGAGATACTTGAAAGGAAATGTTGACTATGGATTGTACTACAAGAAGCATGACAAATTTGAATTGAGAGTGTATACAGATGTTGATTGGGAAGGAAATGTAGATGATAAAAAGAGTACTAGTGGCGGAGCTTTCTTTCTTGGATAGAGATTAGTTTCCTGGACAAGCAAGAAACAAAATTGCATTTCCCAATCTACTGCTAAAGCTGAGTATGTGGCTGCAGTTGTCAATTGTTCAAAGTTGATATGGATAAAGAAATTGTTGGTAGGCATGAAAGAAGAAATCACTGAACTAGTTGTTATCTTCTGTGACAACCCAAGTGCTATCAACATCTCTAAAAACCCAGTGATGCACACAAAGACCAAACACATTTCCATCAAGTATCACTACTTGAGAGAACTGGTACAAAATAAAGAGGTTTGCATGGAATATGTGAATACCAAGGAACAAATAGCATATATATTCACTAAAGCTTTACCTAAAGAAGCTCATGAATACCTAAGAAGTCAATTAGGGGTCCTTCCCCTAACTGAAGCTACCTAGTCAAGCTAGGAGCATTGCATCAAGTGTGTTGCAAAGAACATCTAACATATTGATGCAGAGAAAGGTCACACTTTAGGAGCAGCCTAGAGTTGTGAAGAGCACAACAAGTTAAAATAAGTCATAAGAAAGATGACAAAGGGAGAAATATTCTACTGAACTAAAAGGATGATATCTACATCTACAAGATGTACATTTTTGTTGTTTCTTTGGCATTTTTTGTCAAAGAGGGAGATAATGATAGATGAATACACAAAATGAGAAGATCAAGACAGTGAAAGAAATTTAGTGGATAGTCATGCATGGCTAATAAATTCTATATCAGAATGAAGCTAAGGATATTATACATTTCTCTGATAGACAAATAAGTTTTGGATTGGTTGGTAATTCATGTGATATTCATATGGTATTTCCATCAATGCCAAAGAGGGAGATTGTTGGAAATTGGAATTGAAGCAATTGTTGTATTGTCATTGATGTCAAACCTTAACTGGTAAGACTATTTTTATTTAAGAAAGTACTATATCTATTTGAGTGTTTATAAGGGGATAGGCAAGGTTGGTAACAATAGCACCTAAGGAAAGGTTGAGTTATCTTGATACTTCAATGAGTACTTGATTATGTGGCATAATGATAAGACAATGTATTGTTTAACTTAGTAAGAATGAAGACTAAACTGGTAGGCTTGACCAAGCATAAGTGAAGAAATCTAGTTTAAGCTGAGTGTTATTTGTCTTGACCGAGCTACTGAATGCTAAGTAAAAATAGTGTTGACCGAACACCAATTAATTACCGAGGAAGACAGTGTTAGCTGAGGGAACAATTTATGTGGTGACCGAGCTTTCTAGAGAAGACCGAGAAGTTGGACACAATATTGATCGAGCGTCACTATTTTTCATTTGTTGAAGAATTCATATTTCCAGCCGACATCATTGAATTCTTGAATTATGTAAAACGTGTTGACTTTATTTATTGATTGTATGAAAGCATTTAATACACTGTAAAACATTTTATTGTAAATCTTTAAGAGATTCAAGATATTTCAAAGATAAGCTGAAGAACATAATGTAGGATGGATTTAATGAATCTGACCTAACCCTAAGATCTACAAAGGAGATTAAGTGGAAAAAGATGTATTGACCTAATACAGGTAGTATTAAGGAAACCTAAGCAAGAGGTTGAATGTGCAGATGAAAAGAAGTGAATGCTGGAAGTATTGTTATTGACTTTCTAAGAAGAAAAGGCTGAAGGAGAAGTTTTGTGATCGCTTGAAGGGTTCTGAGTAGATCAGTGATGGAGATGGAAAAGGTTCACAGTCAGTAAGCCAACATATGTGTATGAAATTGGCTCTGATATTTGCAAAGTGAGTTGTATGTTTCTCAGATCAATATTACTGCTACTTTCTAACCATTGTAATAGTCAAAATCCTTTTAGCAGAGTGGTTGAAATCCTTTAACCAAGTCACACTTGACAGTGTGTTTGTAACCTTTGATAGGGTTGGCTTTTCACCGAGTTCACTTCAGAAGAGTGAACATAATAGTAACATGTTACAAAGTGGTTTTTCCCTAATTAGGTTTCCACTATAAATCTAGGTGTTGATACTTGTGTGAATTTTTTGGTTTGAACATTTCTGTGTTTTACAAGTTAGATGCTATTGGATAAGTGGACTGCACTGTTATATGTTTTTGTTCTGCAATCAGTAATGACCAAGTAGGTGTTGGTTATTAGATTTGATTAGTTGAAGAGTTTGAAAGATTGTTTTATACATCTAGACCTAAGAAAAATTGATTCACCCCCCCTCTTTGTTGTTCTAAATCATATTAACAGGTTTTCATGAACAGGCACATGTACCCACCTACTGTGCCTATAGCTCAAGTGCCCACAAAGGAATTCAAGGTGACAGAGCCCACTAATGTACCTATGATAGGTCCTCAGGACTCAGTGCCTGTAGTTGAAACACATACAAAGGTAGATAAATTTGCATCCATGATAGAGTCACTAAAGGATAGCACCATCATTATTGATAATGTTGAAATTTCAATGGTGGCCATAGATAAGGACTTGGACAAGTTCGAAGAAGCCTTTGTAAGCACACAAGAGGCTGAAACACTATGTAGTGGTAACTCACCTAAGATAGAAAAAGAAGAAGGAAAAGAAACACAAACAGAAAAAGGAGAAGTGGGAAAAGGAAATGAACCAAGAGATGAACCATCAGTTGAAATGTTAATCAAAGTAAAGCAAGAAGTAGTGGATAGCACTCCTATCACTCTTTCTGTATCATTGTTGTCAAGATTGACACTAGACACCACTAGTCTAGATTCCTGGGGAGAAGAAGACCTAATCAAGATTAGTGTCTTAGCCATGGAAAAGGCCAAAGAGAAATAGGTAATGAGGAACCCATTTCTTGTTGAATCAGTCAAAATATTGAATAGTCTATTTCCTTCAAACAAGAAAGTGTCTAAGGTACATTCAGTTGATGATGTTAGCAACATCCTCACAACCTTCAAAACCAATTTTTCTACCTTGGAAGAGACTGCATCTCAAATTGCAGAAGAGAATTATAGGAAGAAAAGACTCAGTGAGATGGTCAGTAACTTTTCACTTGACCTAAGTTCACACAAGGTTGGTCAAGCATCCTTAAAGGAGTTTTCATCAAAGGGAAGAAAGATTATTGCTAACTGTATGGATCGAGATAAGTTAACTGATGACCATTTCAAGAAGATACAAGAGGTAGAAGAAATGATAGAACAAGTAAGGAAATTAGTAGAAGATCCCTCTACTAATGTAAACATGTGTAACAATGTATATCAGGGATAGATTGACAAAATTGAGAAGGCAAAAAAGGAGATGTCAAAGTTAAGGGCTAGGTAGACTCATCTTAGAAATGCTCTTGCGCCCTCCCTAGATGTGTTGAATCAGATATCAAGGAGATCGGTGCCCCATGGTGACATATGATCAAGGTCCTAGTTCATATTTGGAGAAGATGGAGAAACTACAATATGCCTTATACACCCATCTCCAAACAATCAATGCATTGATTGTATTTTAGAAGCAAGAGATCCAAAATTTATAGATTGCATACCCAGATGTACTTTCAGTGTAAGTACTTGTATAGATTCAGTTTTGTAACACCTTTGTCATTAATGTCAAAGGGGGAGTATGTATAGAATATAGAGCTATAGCTATGTAAAGAAAATGTATAGTAAGAAGATATAAGGGAGATTTAAGGTAGAGTATGATTAAGTGCTTTTTGTATTAATGGACAGTTAGTAACTTTTCCATATTCCTTTGTTGCCATCAATGAAAAAGAGGGAGATTGTTGGCAAGTTGACTATACTGGTGTATATGACTTAATATAGTGATTTCATTATGGAAACAAATTCATATGATGTTTTGGAGTCAGCGCACATGATAAGAAGATCATAAATTGGCTAAGTCCAGAAGACTGGATAGATAGCAGAGCACCAATAGTTCAGAGCATTAGCACACATGCGTATGACTGAGCTATGGTATGCACCCTAGAAGATAAGTTGGTAAGAATGTATTCATGCTTATTCTATGAGCATATGATTAGAAATGCAAGTATGACAAAGTTACAGACAATTGAAGTTACACAACTAGTGAATGCTAGAACAGAACAGTGTATGCAGCCGACTAATGGTAAATTGATTAGCAACTATAATATTGTTATGTAAGGGCTATGTACCTATTGCAATTAGGTTTTAGAAATATAATTATTTTTTTTGTAAACGCACTGGAGCCAATTGAATTGGAAGTGTTGTATGTTATCGGTTAAAGGGCCAACCTAGTTAATTGTTTTGTATGTGCATATAAATATTAGATGCGCCTTTGTAATTAAGGATGCATGTGAATATAGAGTCAAGATAAGAAGAGAAGGTGTATGAAAAGAGTTGTTAAGATGTATTAGAGCTATTCAAGAGTTCAAAGCATCAATGCATCAAAGGAACTAATCGGATAAGTAGTATCACAGTGCCAGTTCATCCAGCAGATATAGTGTGTATCTAAGATTAGAAGGTTGTAGCCTTCACCACTTGAGCAATGAGCTCTAGGACAGTGTGTCCACACCCCTAACAAGGTTATTGTAAAATAATCCTAACAGGGTCTGACCCTTGACCAAGTCACTGTACTAAATACATTGTAAAGAAACTCCTAACAGGGTTAAGGATCTTCTAACAAGGATCATAAGGCACTAGTATAGATTATTAGTGGGTGTCAATTCCCACCAGGGTTTTTACCTATTTGGGTTTCCCCGTAACCATATTGGGTTTATGTGTTGTGTTCATCTATCTTGTTTATGTTAATGTTCATTTCAGTACTTAAGCATTCAAGTTAAGTATAAAGAAAAAAGTAAAAAATATTTAATATACTGAACACTGATTCACCCCCCCCCCCCCCCCTCTCAGTGTTCCCATTCCTAACATCTTCTACCTATCACTAGTTCTTGAAATCAAGAAAATTTAAAGATTGAAGATAAAGGTTGCGAAGAATACTCTATGTCCCAAGATTTCCACATTGGGAATTTACCTCTTTCCCTAAAATCCTATGGAAAACCACACCTATTACAGAAATCACAACCCAAGAATACACTACAAATTAACCCCTCTCCTACATTCACCACTCTGGGTGGATTTCAAGATGAATACATCTATGAGAATGTATCCACATGGGCTCATAGAGATAATTAAGAACAAGAATCTTCTCACATTCCTATAGAAAAGTATGGTCCTGGATTTATAATTATGCAAAAAAAAGGCTATGATGGTACTAGTGGCCTTGGAGTATAGAAATAAGGAATTATTGGTCCTATTATAGAAAAAGGATGACCTCATATTCTTAGACTTGGATTTAGACCTTTGAAAATTGGCTCTTCATGTACCAAGTTATCCTTGTATGAAAATGTGAACATTTTTAGCGATGAAGAGGCATCTTAGGATACCCAACCTGAAAATATTGATTCCAATGAATGGGAATGGGCCTCCTATTCTTTGAGCATGTATACACTTGATTGTATCTTTTTTAATCCTAATGACCTACCAATTGAAGATAAACATATTGATGATACCCCTCCTCCAATAACTTGTCCTCAAGCCTGGATCAAAACATTTTGGGATCCTAGCCCCTAAAATTATAAGGATGAATCCAATGCAACCAATGATATTAGGGCCCTTACACTAGACTCCCAAAATATTTGCAATACTTACAATGGCATCCCCTTAGTATACCATGAACTAATAGATTGGGATCAACAAGGACCACTAAGCTTAGATCGCTTCAAAAATGATGAAGCTATCACATAATTTTTCAAACTAAGGGAAGTTATGTGATCAAGAGATAAAAAATTAGGCTTCTCCATTGATCCAGACACTGCATCTTATTTTGGGGAGTCAACTCCCTCTTCCATTTGTAGAAGTGAAAAAAAATAAAATGAGAAAAAATGAGAAAAATAGTTCTGATGAAAATTGAAAGGCACCTTTAGACCATAAAAAAGTAAAAATAAAGGATGTATTTGAGGGTGAAAACCTCTTTGAAGCACCCAAGGATGGAAGAGTGGACATACCCTCGTGGAAAGAGAAATCATCTCTGCTAATAGAAAAGATAGGAGAGATAAATTTGGGAACATCCAACGATCCAAAAATCATTCATTTTGCATTATCACTATCCCACAAAGAGAAATATCAATTTGTCAAATTATTCATGGAAAAAAAGTCAACTTTGCATGGTCCTATGCAAATATGTCAATCTTGGATCTAGAATTAGTCCTTCATCATTTTCCATTACAGCCAGGTGCAAAACCAATCCAACAGAAACTGAGAAAGATGCATCCTCAGATAGCTCTTCTAGTCAAAGAAGAACTAAAAAAATTGTTAGATGTTGGATTTATCATATCCATTAATTATGCAGACTAGATCTCTGATATGGTTCCTATTAGTAAACACACTAGGGGCATCAGAATATGCACAGATTTTCATGATTTGAATAAAGCATGTCCCAAAGATGACTTTCCAATGCCAAATATTGACTTCATTGTAGATAGGATAGCAGGATATGAGATGCTATCATTGATGGATGAATTCTCTAGTTACAATCATATCCAAATTTATCCTTAGGACCAACCTAAGACAACTTTTAGATGTGCCTGGGGCACTTATTGTTGGAACGTCGTGTCTTTCGGCCTCAAAAATGTTAGAGCCACTTATCAGAGAGAAATGACTACCATCTTCCATGATTTCATGCATATACTAATGGAATATTATGTCAATGACCTGTTAGGTAAGTATATTACAAGAAAAGATCACTTAAACACTCTAAGCCCGATCTTTGAAAGAATGGAAAATTATAAGCTTCATTTGAATCCCAAGAAGTGTGTGTTTGGAGTAGTTTCTAGAAAAATCTTGGGTTACATTATTTCTCATTGAGCCATTGAAGTAGATCCTAAAAGGTACAAGAAATATTATAAATTCCACCTCCAATACTCTAAGGAAATTAAGGAGCTTACAAGGAAAGTTACAATCTATCAGAAGATTCATTGCACAACTAGTAGACAAGTGTCAATCCTTTCAGCATTTTCTTCACAAAGGAGTTACTTTCCAATGAAATGAAAAATATCAAGGATCTTTTCAGCTCCTCTCTGCATAGCCTCTTGGGCCACTCCCTCTCCTTATATATCTTGAGAATAGCCTAGTCTGCAACTTTATCTTTACATTCTTACACTTTCTCATCCTGATGATGGATCATGGAGTGTGATCCAAAACATTGATGCTTAAAAATATACACAATCAAATCCAGAAGCACACACTGACATCTAAGATGGATTGTGGAAACTTGATACTTTTAATTGAAGGACTACCTTCTTAACCCACCTATTCTACTGCATCCTATTCCTAGGAAGCTATTTCTATTATACATTTCAGCTACTAAAACTGCATTGGGAGCTCTCCTAGCCCAATATGATGAACAAGGTAGAGAGATAAATATATTATATCAAAAAAACACTTGTGGGTTATGAACTCAACTACTCACTTATTGAAAGAGTGTTTCTTTCTATAGTCTTCGTAGCTCATAATTTGAGACACAATATGCTCCATCATAAAACCATGTTCATTTCAAGAATTGACCCACTGAAGTATCTCCTTAGCAAAGCAGCTCTCACAGGATGCCTCGCAAAATGGGTAATGATTTTGTTTGATTTTTACATAGAATACATTGACAAAAAATAAATCAAAGGCTAATTCATAGTTTATTAGCTCATGGAAGCTCCAATTTTGGATGATCACCCTCTATTATCTAATTTTCCAAATGAGTCCATCTTTTCTTTTGAAGAATCCAACTAGTGGCAGATCTACTTTGATGGCTCACATACTAGAAATGGCTCAAGATCTATAATCATGTTTGTCACTCCCCAAGGTGATGTCATTCCAAAATATTTTAGAATTTATTTTGAATGGATGAATAATATTGTTGAGTATGAAGCTCTGGTCACTAGACTAAAATTAGAAATTTAGTGGTAAATTCAATACTTAAAGGTGTATGGAAATTCCCAACTAGTCATCCTCCAAGTCAATGATGACTATGACGTAAAAGATGAGAAGTTAATTCCTTATAAGAAACTTGTTGAATTTCTAAAATCTTAGTTTGTAACAATAAAGTTTCAACAACTTCCTAGGATCCATAACAAGCAAGAAATATTCATGGCTACTATTGCTTCCATGATCAACATGCCACAAAATGAAGAATGTTCTGAATTTTTGGTTGAGAAATTATTAGTCCCAGCATTTGATATTCCACAATCTAAGCTTGTGTATGACATTATTGATCATGATTCCCCTTGGTATCAAGATATTTACAATTACCTACATTCCCAAATCCTACCCCCTGACCTATCCAGGAACAAAAGTCAAGCCCTTAATCGCCAAACCTCTAGATATGTCATTGTCGATGATACTTTTATACCAAATATCTTTTAACCAAACCCTCCTCGAATGCCTCAATTCAAAAGAAGCCAAAACTAATTTACATGAGGTACACGACTATATATTTGGAGGTCATTTCAATGGTTTGAGTCTAGCCAAGAAGTTGGTAAGAGTGGGATATTATTGGCCCACCATGAAGAGACTCATACAATTTTGCAAAAAAATGTCATAAGTGTCAAATACATAGCAACCTAATCCATTCTCTAGCACAAGATCTACATCCAGTCATCTCTCCATGGCCATTTTCATAATGGGCATTTGATCTCATAGGGAAAATCACTCCACTATCTTCTAATATCCACAAGTATATTATTACATCTATTGAATAGTTCACCAAGTCAGTTGAGGTCATCCCTATGACATATGTCACTAGAAAACAAATTTCCAAGTTCATATTGAACTATATCATATGCCACTATGGAGTTCCTATAGCTATTGTCATTGATCATGGCAGCCCATTCTAGAATAAAGATGTCAAAGAACTTTGTGAGAAATTAAAAATTCATCATGGGTTTTCTAGTCTATACTATCCACAAGGCAATGGCCAGGTAGCGGCATCTATTAAAACTATAGTCAAGGTATTATAAAATATTATCGATGACATTGGCTGAGACTAGCACTTGCAATTGAATCCATCTCTTTGGGCCTATAGAACCAGCATTCAAACCCCAATTGGTGTGACACCATACTCTCTAGTCTATGGAATTGATGCCATACTACCCCTTGAGGTTGAAATTACTTCACTAAGAGTATCTTTGCAGCATATCATAGATGATGAATAGTACAAAGTTTCCAGACTCCATGAGTTAGAAATGCTAGATGAGCAGAGACAGGCCACCTTAGTCTATTTGCAAGCTTACTAGAACCATCTCAGAAGAAGAAACAATAATAAAGTCATAGGTTGTCCCTTTGAAATTAGAGACTTGGTTCTGAAGATGAATTACAAAACTTAGCCATGTATGTAGCCTAAAATGGTCGCCTAGCCTTTGGGCCCCCATTCAGCAATTTATCAATCTCTTGAATCAGCATTTTTAATTCAATATCAATTTCCTTGATCAAATCCTAATTCTATCATTTATTCAATTATGTTCTATGGGCTAACCATTTTATCCTAAGTCTTTATTTAATTAAAAGGAATTTCCTCCCCTTTTATTAAATAAAAAGCCCCCACCTTTCATCTTATCCTAAGTTGCACAAATAAAGCATTATTCTTATTTTATAAAAAGAATAAAATGCCTTTTTGTCTCATATGGGGCACAAAAGTCAACTCTTATTTTCTCATTGAGGAGATTTATGCACATGGATTGCTCCTCTTTCATGCTCCACCCTTGATTAAATCTTTTGCCTCTTAATCTCCATGGTCCATTCCTTTTCAATTCCTTTAAAAGGATAGCTCTCTTCTCATTCTAGGATCCCACTTTTGAATACTAATCTTATGCTGTAGGATTGCTTGGTGACATTGGAGCTTTGGATATCTTCTTGCATTCTAGCTTTCACTCTTGCATCATAGCTTCATGTTTATGCTTTCTTAGTTTAGATTTCCTTTCAAGTTCTAGTTTAGCTCACATAGCTTAATTAGTAAGGCTTGTAATACTTTCATTTCCATAGCTTACATCTTCATTATTAGCATAGTTGCATTGCATTTCCATTGTTGATTCTTGAAGATATTGGCATTCTTGTCCTTCTCTCTTTGAATCTCCCATTGTGTGGTTTACTAGCAAGGTTGCATGCCTCAATATCTCTAGCTGAGAGCACTATCAAACATCCTTGTGACTCCATGCCTAGGGAGCTCTAGGTTGCTTTCTCAAGGTTTCCCATCCATGGATTCTCTTAGAAGTAATGACTTAGAGAAGTGCACAATTTAAGTGTACATTTTTTGCACCCATCATGGGGCAGAACACTCTTATTTTGTCCTTTTTATGCATTTCCGTCAATTTTTCATCATCATTTTTGCTTTTTGTTTCGGCTTTTTTTTTTGTTTTTCTAATAGATTATCGTGTGATAGTTTTCCAGTCTCATGTGATATTTTATTATATACCCGTGCGATACTTTTCTAGTTAAAGTATCATTCAGCCATATAGGTTTCTGTTGCATGGCCATACAGAACTTCATCATCTGGACATAGTACGATCTATCGCATAGAAAGAAAGCATCACACTCCCATATTGTGAAGTATCATGCGATCTCTTTTTCTAACAGATTGTCATCCAGACCTGTAGGTGACTATTTTGGTTCTTTTGGCTTGCAAGATTTGGATTTTTAGCTTTCTGGTTTGAATTGTTGTAGCTAGATAGAATTTTTACTTGTAGATTATTTGATTTTTGATGTGCTAACCATTGTGGGGATAACAAGTTGTGCTTGTAGGTTCCTTCATTACTTGAAGTATTTTCTTAAAAGAACACATGTCAAAGTTCCAAATGCATAAGGGCTACTAATCATTTTTGCAGGGCTGCCGAACGCATAAAAACAAATCAAGTACTTGTTTATTGCTTTCATTTATAAGTGTGGCATATACTAGTTGTCTCTTTTCATAGGCACTTAATATCTTGTTGTAGGAGTCTTTTGGTGGTAGGAGAGTATGCTCTTCACCCTTGTGGTGAACCAAAAATCTTGACCCATCTTTAGATTTTGAAAGCAAGAGGGTAAATGGACCTTTGCTTGGTGTGTTTGGGAGAAATTTTTGAGCTAGGAGAGTTTTCTCTTCACCCTTGAGGTGAACCAAAAATCTTGACACTCAAAGGTTGATCCACTCTTTGTTTAGTTTTAAAATTCTTTAGCGGGCCTGCTCTTGAGCAATCAAGAGGAACGACCCAAGTGGGGACAAGCTAATGCCAAGCTATTCTGACCCACTATAAAATAAAGGCTATCAAGGACACAAAACCTTGGTAGACATAGTACTTGTCTTTGTTTGGTGTGAGTACTTGTGGGATTGTGACCATGAGGAAAATGCTAGACAAGAATGCTTAAGGTACTCTTGTGGCTGTGAGGTCTGTTACTTGCCGCAAGGTAAGGAGTCCCTTTGGGGAGCAAGAGGTGTATTACGAACAAAAGCCCTTACTAAGAACCATAGATAGAAGCCACCCTATTTTTCCGCTTAGCATCTTGGTGCAAGGATTGATCCTAGTGGACTAACTTGGATCACCCCAAGATTACTCACCATCTGTGTTCCTTTGGTTGTGTCATTGGCACTTCCATGAAAAATCCAATATCTATTATGGGAAACCACTTTCTGTAAGGCGATGGGACATCAAGTGTGGACCAAGTTGTTAAGTATTGAGCCTTTGTCCTTTTAGGCTAGCAAGTGCTTGAAGTGTTCTCACTATGATCTACCCATTTAAACATTCTCAAACATCAAACATCACGGTAACATTCATAATATTTTTTTCTTTAATATCACAAGTGTTTGTCTTGGCAAGGTTGCTTTTGCCCTTGTGCAAGTGTTTTATGACATGTTTGATCACCTATTGTTTGCAAACTTGTTTGATTACTGCTAGTACTATGTTTGAAATTGAGAAATCCAACCATCAAATTACAACTTTGACCGAATTACCCTCAAAAACTGAAATTTAAACACTCACTGGTCAAGAGTCGTACAATCCTGAAAAATCATCGCACACTATTCTGAGTTTTATCATGTGATACTTCATTGCTGCACAACTATCACACAGCTTGCCTGGATTTTATCACATAGTCTTCTTAGAAACTATCGCATTACCTCTGTAATAAATATTGCCTGGCTAGATTGTATCATCCCAGTGTTCTGTGAACTGTCGCACAGAGTCTTTCTGTTGTCCTATTGATTTGTGTCACTTTCAATTTTCCTTGGTCAGCTAGATTTTAGTAGGTGACTTACTCTACCATTGGAAGCCTATTTGTACCTTAGGTTCTTGTATTTAGACATCTTGAGTTAGTGATTTTTTGATTTCACAAGCAATATTATTTGTCATCGATAAGTTAGGAATCATCCTTGTTGAGAAGATCAACCCTTAGACTTTTTGATAACATACTTGGAGAGTTTTAGTAGTCTTTTGTCCAAATTCACTTCCATATAAATTCAATTTCAATCTAAAATATATTTTGGGTAAATCATCTTGATCCATATGTGTTAGGATACTTATCCTTTTATTATACACCTTTTGGCAGTGTTGGTTTATACCTCTTGTCATCTTTCTATCTCACCATCTCTCTTTTTGGACAATTGAATGCTTCTTCTATCCTAGTTTGGTACCAACATTTCTTAGGGTCATTTTATCACCTAGGATTCTTTCTTTCATGTCGGTTACGATAAGGTATCAAGTGAACCAAGGAAAATGACCTCAGGTAGTTTTTAAACAAATACCCCTAGTCCAAACTCACCAAAAGTGAAAGGGAAAGGAACTCGTCTTTGATCAATCTCCTAGGAATACTATAGAAGTTTGGTTTGAACCTAAGAGTAGTCTTAGTGAATTGAGTAACTCCTTAGCACCCTCTCATTTAGATATGAACATGAGTTACACCATGACTCGGAAGGAGAGAGAAGCAATGGATCAAAATCTTGATGACATATTTCAAAGACATAGGGATAACATGTTATTTGGTGATGAAAATCAACCAGAATCACCCCCTATCAACGCAAGATATTTAGATGCCCATCAGAGAGCTGAAAGGTATACAAGATGAGCTCACCAAGACAAATGGTTGTAATACCCTAAAAATGGGCTATAGGTTCATTAACCTCCTACATCTTCAAATTGAATGAAATCGACACCAAAAGTCCTAACCTAAGGCACATCTACACATTATCAAATTTAATTGATTTTATCCTAAATTCTACATCGGAGAATATTCCTAGAAATATTCCTAATTTATCTTAATTATCTTTAATTTAATAGTTATTTGGCAATAAATTCTATTTATCCTAAAGTTTGATTAATTGAATATTCTAAATATTTAATTTATTAGATTTAATACTGCCACTTAATTATTTAATTAAATTTAATTACATTTATTCTTAAGTTGTATTATTTAATTTTGACAATAAATCAAAAAACTTATGAATAATTGATTAAATTCCTACTTAATTAATTAAAGTCAGTTGTCACTATTTAATAATATAGTTTTTGAATAAAGTTTGATTTAATAATTGATTAACCCATAAATCAATTGTTTTAAATTTAAAATCAGTTAAGTTGAAGATAAATCACTTTATTTATTTAATTAATTCATGATTATTTGTGCACATTCAAAGAGTAGTTAAACTTTAAATCAGAAAATCAATTCAAGTTGTTATCTTTTCAAAACTCAACATCTATTTTGAGTTCAAAGTTGATCTAAACTTCTGATTTGAGTTAAAAAGTTATTCTTGCATGATTTTGCATGATTATATGAGCTATCTATTTCTAATTTCTTGTTAACTCAAAAATCAACCCGAGTTCATCAAGAGTGATTTATGAATTTCTCCATGCACCCTCAAGCCCTGGATTTCTATAAAATCAAGGCTCAACTCTTTACAAATCATCCATAGAATTTGCATACTTACTCTGGCGAATTGACATCAGAGGAATCATCAAGCTTCTTTCCAATCAGCATTTTGTGAGATCAATCTTGTTTTCAATTCATTCTAGTTTCATATTTCATATCATTGTTAGCTTAATTTGCATATCATTTCAATCCATTTAGATTAATTTATTATCAGTTTTTCTCATCTTATTGCATCAAAAAAATTTTAAAAATAGATTAATTTACATTCATATTTTATTGCTTTCATCATTTAAATCCTAAATTTAGGTGTTGCATTGTCACTGATCTCGGTCTAATTCGAGAATACCATACTCACACCTACTAGAAGGCAGTAAATCACCTGGTTAGCTATATTGTTCTTATTTGCATATTTTGATTTTTGCTAACCTCTAATGTTTTACTGAAGTGTTGTGTCTACTACTAGGTACAAAATTCACACACACATTTCTGGTGCCCACCGTGGGGCAACCCACCTTTACATGTTGGTTTTGATTTTTTTTTTGGAGCTAAAACCCTAAAGTTTCAAAGATTTAATTTTATCTCCCAAACGGCTTGGCATTTTGGTCTGAAATTTGTTTTTCAAGTTGGAGACATATCAGGAAAGATTCAATAAAAAATTCAAAATTTTCTAAGATGTTTTGAATTTTTAATATTTTTTTCTTGATTTTCTAGAAAAATTAATTTCTGACGCAAATCAGCATATTTTTTGAAAATTTTTACATTTTCAAAAATCTCTTTAAATTCTACAGGGGGTCCATTCTTTATGTTTTAAATTTGGATGCAATATACTAGCTCAAATAGTCAATTTACAAAAACTAGTCTGTTTTGGTAAAATGGGTCTCTAGGGCACAAATGAAGAGATTTTTCTAAAAATTTTACATTTGAAGGAAAGCTCTCTATTTTTTAGAAGGGGCCTCTATTTTTCATTTCTATTTTTGTGGCCGAAATCATATCAAAAAAATCAGATCTTGTTGACTAGGTCAAATGCAACAAAAAAATAAAATTTTGTGATGGGTATGCACTTATTTTTCACATGGTTCAATGAATGATATGAGTTGTCACTTGGATTAGTTTCTGGTTATTATTGCTCCTAATAATTGATTTTCAGATCTAACCCTATGGTTTTCATAAGTTGAATATACGTTGCATATCTTGTTTGCTTGTTTTCTTGTCGGAGAGTTTGTGGCTTGCTTGCGCAGGATTGTTTAACAAAGCTAAAAATTAGGTAAAATCTACTAAGTGCATTGTGAGGGAATTTAGGTATTCTAATACATCTAAAAACATTTCAATTTGGACATAAAATGAACATCTCACGTGTCTAGCTTGAGTGCCTTTTCCTGCTTTCATAAATCAGACTTCAATTTTTGGGCTATAAAATGAACATAGATTTGTTTTTTGCATATTTGTTACACATAGTAAATAGGCCCTAAGAACACTATTTGTGGATGATCTTGAGAGATTGAGCTTCTTTCGCTTGTTTATTCATGTGAAGCTCCTCTTGATGAAAGATCCCCTTGTAGATAGGGAAGGTACTGAGAAAGTCTCACGTTCTACTAGATTCGTATGTCTTCAACTTTTGATTGATACATTCTCTCTCCGAAGAGGTTGATAGATCATAAGCGGTTGACATCATAGATCTTTATGAGATAATCTTGATCTTAGCATGTCAGATTAATCTCGCTGCTTTGTCTTGGTGAAGTGAAGAGCTTAGGGGATTATGCTCTACTTCCTTTTTGGATAGTACCAGAAACCCAGATCCTTGAATCTGATCTAGTCCCGCTGTGGTATCTTTTGTGAGTCACCTTTAGAGAGGTTTAACTATAGTGGACATTCCCTTAATTGGGTCAACCACATGGATGGAACCTCAAGCAGTAATAGCCATTTTCATCATGGTAGCAGCAGTCGCTATATAAATGTCCTTGTGGAGGAAATCTTCATAGGCGTGGTCTCTTGTTGGGTTGTCAGATCTCCCTAGCAGCTCCTGATTAATTAATTTATCAGACTATGTCAAAACCCTGATGTGCCTGGATTGGAGTTCACCCTCTTGAGATCACAAAAGTTGCAGAGTTAGACCATTACTACAAACCCTAGTGAGGCCAAATTTTTTTTATTTTTCTAGGAATATGTGCGTTATTGAAAAACTTTTTGGAACATACACAATTAGCACTTCTAGGGATTAGCACAATAAGTCACTATTTCTTGTTCATGTGCAAGGTTTTTTTTGCCCTTGTTCATTTTTTTCAGACGATTTCTTGCTTCCCTTGTTTGCTATTTTGTGTGCTTGATATCTTCTTGGTTACTTGAGACAAACTTTTACACAGATCTTCAAAAACTAGACAGAAAAATTTGCAAACAAACTGGTACTAAAAATTGAAAAATTGCAAATCTGAAGCAAAAATCCTTTCTGGTGTCAAAATTCATCCTAAAATTTCAAAACTCGTATCAAAGCCAAAGTCAAAGTTGTCAAAGATTGGTCAAATTTGTCATAAATCCAATTTTACAACCTATTTCCAGAATCTGTCAAACAAATCATTATGTCAAGAACAGAGCTGAACATATAAAAAATACATTCATTTTCCTAAAGTGGTCACTTGAGTCTAATTTAGCCTTTTGATTTATCAATTTCAGTCTTTTTCATCTTGTGTCAAAACCTTGTCAAAATTATCTTCAAAATTCAATCTTTTTACAAAATGGCTAAGTGTTGTGAGCTCATGCCTACCATCTGTTGGGTGTCTACCCACACTACTGTGGCATAGTATCCTTCATTTATGTCTGATCTATTCTTTAATCACTTAAATCTTGACAAGGTTGCATCATTTGATCTTCTAGAATCAATTCATTCTTCAATTGTCTTCATCTTATTCTTTGGCTTCACCCAAGGTTAATGGTGGAAACCAAAGCTTCATCACACAATAAATTTGGAGAGGTATCCCATACAATACCTCTGAATACTCTCTAGGCCCCAACTCTAGAACAACTCTACAATTCTAGTCTTTACGAAGATGACGGTCTTGGCAATTTTTGATTGAAAACTGGTTAAGTACCCCCTCCATCAACTCACGAAGGTAATCAACAAACCCCACCTCAATCTAATCCAAGGAGCCCTAAAACTCCTAACATGTCTCATGGAGGGACACATCATGGGTCTCAAGGACACCAATCTCAACATAGTATGGATCGAGAACCTACACCTTCTGAAATTGTTTGATATCAAAACAATGATGACTTCGAAAGAATGATGAAACATTTCTTGAACGAAGATAGAGAAGCATACTTTCTAGAGTTAACTCATCAAGGAGCTAAACTTCCTCCAAACTTTAATGTGGAAGATATCATTACACATCAGAAAGAAACTTCTATCATGGCTATGATGAAATAGATGCATGCCATGCAAGTTAAACTTAACAAACTTGAGAAAGAAAAGAAACCTAAAGAGTTCTCCATGGAGGCTCTGTGTCCTTTTCCATTTGATAAAGACTTGTACATGTCACCATTCCCTAAAAGAGTGGAGATGCCTAAATATGATAAGTATGATAGAAAATCTAACCCTCAAGATCATGTCAGAGATTTTTGTACTCAATCTATGGAGTTTATGCATGAACCAACCTACTTAATGCATCTTTTCCCTTGATCTCTGGGAGGAGCAGCCATTCATTGGTTCTCTAGAATGCCCCCTACTATCAAAAATTTTGAGGAGTTAATCAAATTGTTCTATCAACAATACTCCTACAATATTCAACATCTGGTCACCATGATCGACATCTGCAATCTGAAACAATATCTAGGAGAACCATTCCTAACATTTCTCAAGAGGTGGAGGAAGAAATTTTCTCTATATGCTAGACCTATTCCAGAAACTGAGAAGCTGGAAATCTTCATCAACAATCTTGTTCCAGAAATCAACTACCCTTTACAAATGCAAAATCATACATCTTTTGACAAGATGGTAGATAATGTGTTCAAAATTGAGAAAGTACTTGTGCAAAAAAGAGACATATCACTTCAAAAAGACAAGTTTGAATCTGGATCTAGTTCTAAGGACAAGAACAAAAATTGGAACAAGAATAAAGGCATTGTCATAGATGGCATTGTTGATAATATGTGGGCCCCATCTAAGGCACCTGCTTTCAATCTTACTGTTGGTACCCAAGCCATCAAAGCTTTTAAAGCCAAAGCCATAGAGTCCAACAAAAAGTCATATGATTACAAACCTTGGGCTACAGATCCTAATCACAAATTCACTCCTCTCAGAGAATCCTTGGAATCTGCCATGAAAACTCTATTGAAAAAAAAATCATCTACTTGTCTGAGATGAAAATATTTGTTCCAAAACCTAAATTGAAATGGTGGAGAGAGAACAATTTTTGTGAATTCCATCGCAATAAAGGTCATAAGACTAATAACTGTATTCACTTGAAGCACATTATACAAGACAAAATTGATAATGGTGACATCACAATTGATAATCATAAGAGCAATAACAATCATACAACATTCATAGAACCATTTCCTAAACATGGTAAAGAAGATTCTTCTTCTCAACCTAATATGGGTGCTGAAGTCAATTATGCCTACTTAGGAAACAATGTTGTTATCAATATGGTTGAACCATGCCTATCTGAGCATTGCAATGTCATCACAATTGTAAGAAGAGATAGAGATAATAAATCAACTAATGTAGTTACTTGATCACAAGCTCAGGCACACCTACAAGGACAAATACCAGATTCATCAAATGTCCCTAAGGTGCCTTTCAATCTTTCATCTACTTCTAAATATAAGGCTACATCTAAATCTTCAAATCCTAAAGACACAAGGCCTACTTCATACAATATTGTCCAACAACTCCAGCACACAAATGCTAAAATCTCCATGTTTGAGTTGCTTCAGATATCTCTAGCTCATAGAGCCATTCTAGACAAAGCTTTTCTCAGATCCAATGTTCCTGATGACCTTGATTTAGATAGATTCCAGACTATGGTTGGTCATCTTACGTCTCCACAGTACATTTCCTTTTCAAAGGAAGATGATAACTCCTCGATTCATCTGCATAACCAGCCTTTGCATATTGAAGTCTTGATCCAAAACTATCATGTCAAACATGTGTTGATAAATGGAGGCATGGCCTAAACATTTTTTCTTTCAGCTTGATTATACAATTGGGATTTTTAGAAATGGCCATTGATCCCAGGAAGAAGATAACTATTACAATATATGATGAGCAAGAAATATCTTCTAAGGGAACTATTGTCCTACCTATCAGAGTAGGTCCTATCATCAGAGATACTATATGTCAAGTTCTTGATCTACCTTTGGCTTACAATATCCTCCTAGGAAGACCCTGGATACATGACATGAAAGCCATTCCCTCTACATTCCATCAGTGTTTGAAATTTCCTTATGAAGGAGTTGAGGTGATGATTCTAGCTAATCTGTATACAACTTGCAATACCTTGAAAGAGAGTGCAGATAAACTTGTTCCCAATAATAGAGAATCTTCCACTAAGCAACTAGATGTTGCTTCAACCTCCAAGATGGAAGATGTTGCTTCAACCTCCAAGATGGAAGACATTGCTAAAGAGGTTAAAATCAAAGAAAATGGTATGGGAGAATATATGATAGAGCCAGTCTTATCTTTGACATCTCTCCCTATCTCTCCTAAGTCTTATGGAAAAACTCTAAAATAGTCCAAGCTTGAATTTAAAGAACCTCTTGAAGCATATAAAGGAAATTTTGTTGCAGAACAAGTATCTAAATAGGAGTTTGAAGAGGATGAAGTTGTGCTCACATGACTATACAAAGATGAACCTAAATCTCAAGTTGTCCAAAAATGTGATGCTAAAAGACTGAATATCTCATCTAAGTCATATGGCTAGGGGATAAATTGATTACAAATATGGGATATAAAGGAAAAGGACCTCTAGGACTACAGGGTAAAGGTCTTATATCACCTCTTGATCATCGTGGCTGAACAAAAAAGAATACAACAAGTCTAGGATACATGAAGAAGCCTTTTTGTCTTAGCAAGAATTCCCCACATGTTCTAGAACAAATTGAGCCATCCATAGCAAATCAACTAAAGGGGGAAATAACTGAACAATCTGATAGTGATGATTTAGATACCACTAATGAGCTCATTCCTTATGAGCATTTTCCTAAAGAAATAAAAGACCTTGAAGCTGAAGATGATCCAATAAAAATAATTAATGTAGTATAAACACAAGAACCTACTATAGAGCAAGAGATAGTTGCAACACAAGAACCAGCTAATCTCAAAGGCAATCAAAAAGAGGAAGGTGGTAGTTATTCTGAGACAAATTCCTATGAGTATGAATTCAAATCAGAATCTGAGGGTAACCCTTTTTGGGGTATTCATCCCGACTTTACTCATGTTCTTAGATTTCCTAGAGGTCTAGATGAAGAAACCGAAGATGAATCAAATGACTATGAATGGGGAGTCATTCTAGAACTAGATGAACTTGTTACAAAAAAGCATGTTGATGTTATTCACCAATATGCACCTCAACCTAATGTATGTCTAGAGTGAATTGATGAACTTATCGATTTTGAACCACCAATGGCTGAAGTAGATTTCCACAATGACATTGAGCCTAGTCACAAATTAAATTTCTTAAGTTGTACTATCACCTTTGAACTTGAGCATCGGGTTAGGACCAATGATGACAGATCCATATCCATAAACACTCTTTCCCAATCTTTCACCACTTTGACTATCCAACGCCCTGAACTTCTTGACATAACATCCACCAACTTGAACCAAGGTATTTATACCTTTCCCAATGACTATTCCCTTGCTTTCTACCTAAATGTAGTTGAGCCTATGAGGACTTCCATCAGTGAACCAAGCGTTAGCATGACGGAGTTAGACATCAAGTATCTTAGTCAAAAAAATAAGAATAAGAATAAAAACAAAAGGATTTTTGAGGGTGAAAACCACTTTGTGGCAGTCTCAGAACCTACAAAAGTAAAAATAAAAGACATATCCAAAGGTGAAAACTTCTCTAAGGTGCCTAAGGATGAGATATTTGATGTCCTTCTGAGTCATTTATAGGACAGATCTCTAGTTCTAATTGAGCCCACTCAATCTATCAATTTGGGAATAGCAGAAGAACCACAGTTGATCCATGTAGCACAATCTTTATCAGAGGAAGAAAAGAAAAAATTTACAACATTCCTAACAGAGAAGAAGATCAACTTTGCATGAAAATATTCAGATATGCCAGGGTTGGATCCTAATCTTATAATGCACCATTTATCTATACTTCCAAACGTTAAACCTATTAAGCAAAAATTGAGAAAGATGCATCCACATGTTGCACTCTTGGTAAAAGCTGAATTAGAGAAGCTCCTAAAAGCTAGATTTATCTCAGTTATTGATTATGCAGAATGGATCTCTAATATTGTACCTATTTCTAAACTAGACAAATCTATAAGAGTGTGCACTAATTTTAGAGATGTAAACAAAGCATGCCCTAAGGATGATTTTCCATTACCTAACATTGATATGATAGTAGACATAACTGCGGGCTTTGAGATGTATTCTTTAATGGATGGTTTTTCTGGATATAATCAAATAAAAATTGCTCCAGAGGATCAAGAGAAAACTACTTTTACATGTGCATGGGGTACCTTTTGCTGGAATATCATGCCATTTGGGCTTAAGAATGTCGGTGTTACATATCAAAGAGCTACGACTTCTATTTTTCATGACATGATGCATAGGACTATGGAGGATTATGTTGATGATACTTTAGCAAAATCTATGATTGGAGAGAAAGATACTAGACAAAATGGAAAAATTTAGTCTCAAATTAAATCCTAAGAAGTGTGCTTTTGGTGTCACTTTTGGAAAGCTATTAGGATACATAGTTTCAAAGAAGGGCATTGAAGTTGATCTAGCTAAAGTAAAGGCTATAATGGAGATGCAACCTCCCAAGAACATTAGTCAAATGAGGACATTGCAAGGTAGACTTCAATCTATCAAATGATTCATATCTCAGCTAGCGGACATATCACAACCTTTTACAAAGACATTACATAAAGATGTGACATTTTCATGGAGTGAGGAATGTGAAAAGAATTTTGATCATATCAAGAAGTATCTATCAAATCTTCCCATCTTGATGCCTCCTATTCAAGTGAAACCATTGATCTTATATGTCTCTACAATAGATACATCATTGGGGGCATTTCTTGCACAACATGATGAGAATAAAAAGGAAAGAGCTATATACTATATCAGTAGAACATTGGTGGCATATGAAAAGAACTATTCTATGATTGAAAAGGCTTGTCTAGCTTAGATCTTTGCATCATAGAAATAGAGACATTATATGTTGGCTCATACCACAGATTTAGTAGCTAAAATTGATCCACTAAAGTACCTACTCAGCAAAGCTGCCCTCATGGGTAGATTAGCCAAATGGGTCATGCTCTTAAGTGAATTTGACATTGACTATGTTGAAAGAAAAGCTATTAAAGGCCAAGTTATTGCTGATCAATTAGAAAATGCACCTTTGTTTGATGACACACCAATGCAAATGGAATTTCCAGATTCCTCTATCATGAATCTTTCTTCTAGAGAATGGCAATTGTTCTTTGATGGCTCCTATACACAGAATGGATTTGGAGCAGGCATCTTGTTTATCACTCCTCAAGGATACTCCATTCCTAAGGCATTTAGAATCAAATTTCCTTGTACAAACAATATTGCTAAATATGAAGGCCTTTTGAATGGTATTGAAATAGCAATTGAGTGGAGAGTAACAGAATTACACATTCATGGAGACTCACAACTTGTAATCCATCAAGTCAATGATGTGTACCAAACTAAGGATGAAAAACTCATTCCATACAAAAGAATGGTAGATGATCTCAAGAAATATTTCATCTCTATCACATTTGAGAAAATACCTAGAATAGAGAATAAGGTTGCCAATGCAATGGAAATATTATCTACTTTATTATAGCAGCCTGAACATGAGCTACACTATGAGTTCCTGGTGGAAGCACTATCTTATCCTACATATGACTCCCCTAAAACCTGCATGATTTGCACTATTGTAGGTCATGATTTATCTAGATATAAAAACCTATTCTCCTATCTCAAAGACCAAATCATCCCTGATACCTTTAACTGTCATGAAAAGAGATACCTTATATGCCATGCCTCCTAGTATGTCATCATTGGTCATGATCTTATAAAAATGAGGTCTAGATGGTACGCTCCTTATATGTTTAGAATAGGAAGAGTCTCAACGTGAGTTAGAGAAATTCCATGAGGGTATATGTGGGTCACACTCAAATAGTTTAACACTAGCTCAAAAACTTATTAGGGCTAGGTACTATTGGCCAACAATGGAGAAAGAGTCTATCAAGTTTTCTAAGAACTGTCAAAAGTTCCAAGTGCATGGAAACTTAATTCATGCTCCAGGGAGAGATCTAATTCCCTTCACTACTCAATGGCCTTTTCATTAATGGGCATTTGATCTTATAGGATCCATACATCCTCATTCTTCTAATCCCCTTACTGGGGCTACACCTTTCACTTTAGTTTATGGGTCTGAAGTAGTACTACCTATTGAGGTTGAAATCCCATCACTAAGAATCAAAATACATGGTCTAGTAACTGATGATGACTACAGAGTGTCTAGGTTGCAAGAACTTGAACTACTAGATGAGCGCAGACAAGCAGCATATGATCATCTCAAAGTATATCAAAAGAGAATGTCTAGAGGTTACAACAAGAAAGTCAAACACAGAGAATTTTAGGTTGGAGATCTAGTCTTGAGAGAGAATCCTAAAAATCAATCACATAGAGAGCACAAGGGGAAGTTTGAACCCAACTAGCTGGGTCCCTTTGTTATCACTGCTACTTTTGGCTCTTTTGCCTATCAACTCTCAATGACTGAAGGAGAATAGCTCTGAGAACCAATCAACATTCTCCATCTGAAGAAATTCTACACCTAAGGCATTTAGTCTATGGTAAAATGTCCTAAAAAAATCTTTAAAATTGGAAAAAGTCCTAAAAAAATGAACATCTTGGTGAAAACCTAGGAATAGGCACCTTGATGATTCACAAAAAAAGTAAAAAATATCAAAAGTACAATAAAAATTGGGAAAAATAAAAATACAAAAAAATGAGAAAAAGAAAAAGTGCCTTGGTGAAAACCTGGAAATAGGCACCTTGGTAGCAAAAATAGAATCTTTGCCAAGATGGTGAAAACTCGGCAAACGGGTGCCACTTGTTTCAAAATGCTCCATCTATCAGCGCAATCTTGGTCTTTCCAAGCTTTCAATCTTTCTTTAGTTTTTTACATATCTCTTGGTTTGTTCCCGCATTCTTATTTTCAATAAGTCAGTCTGTACACCAATCAGCTAAAGCGTCTATATCATATCAATGTTCAAACTTGGGGGCAATCAATGTCATATCCTATGGCCTCCAATGTATCTTAGACATATCATATCCAGTCAGAGTTATTTGAAGCTTCATCCAAGTCAGTCAGTCAGTCTCTTCTCCAGAAAGGATTTTGCATCTACAACAATGCAATCAAACATCAAACACAAACTAAAAACAATCTATGATTTTTACATGCTTTTATCTCCTTGTGTGCTTACTGATTCACATTGAGATTTTTGCATATTTTGTTCCCATGAGCTCTTTGATGATGTCCTTTATAGGATTTAGAGAGTGATGACTGGGGGCATAATATTTTCTTTGTTTCCTTTTTCTATGTGAAAATCTAACAACTTTGGAAATTCTAGATTGAAATGGTGTCTGACTATAAGAGCCTCTATCTCAAATTGGATGGCCATGCGTACCTCGACCATTGATACCCAAAAAATTCAAGGAAGTTTGATCTAACTATTGTCTTTTTTGAGTGAGTTCTTTCTCCTATTGTGAAATGTGATCTTACCTAAGGATGTGAATGATAAAGAGTCAATACGGGTAATTCACATTGGATTTAGAATGATCTCTGGACTATTTGATGTGTTTGTATGCAATGTGTATTCTGGTCATCACGACGTCTATGTTTTGATGCTTATACAAATTGCTATATCAAAATGGACATGATATTCAGGTCATCCTGGCGTTTGTGCCTTGGTGCTTATATCTAATCTGACATTCCAAAAATAAAATGAATATTCATATGTCCATGGTTGCCTAACCAATGGGTGTTGTATTGATTCTTGCACATATAAATCGATATCTCATATGTCTATGGTTTCATAACTAGTGGGCATTGTATTGATTTATTTGATTACCTAAAAAGTTCAATGATGATAACAAATCGACACATGATCAGTGACTAGGTCCTAGGTCCTAGGTTTGCATTTCATTTTGCACTTTGCATGATTGAATGATCTCACAAATTATTGAATTAAACTTAAATGCTTAAACAGTTCTTCAAAAATGCTAAAAACATATCATAAGAGTTGAATCTCACATGAAGGTTCCTCCAACAAAATAGCAAGTAGAATCCTTTTTCGGGATCAAAATCAAAATCTGAGATCATTTATATTATTCACTACTTGCATAATCAACCTTCAATCATCAAAGAAATCTAGAATTCAACTTAACTGATTATCTTACATAAAACTATCAAAATTTCAACTTGGTTAACCATGGTCAACTCATGGTCAAACCTAGTCAAACTTGGTCTCTAGGACCTCTAAATGATGTAGAATGCATTCCCAGATGTGTATAACCACTTCTCAAATCAATTAACATGCTTCTAAACTATAAATGCTGACTTTTCTTGTCATTTTTCAATTTTAATCCCAAAGGGGGCATGGCATTGCACATCATTCAAAGTCTTTAACTCAATTTTGTCAATCAATCTTTCCTCAGTAATCAAGACAACAACCACGTCTAGTTGCTGATTCATCTAAAGTCCTCATTGCTTGGGGTAATCCATCATCTCTTGGAGCATATCAGATTCATCTAGTATCTAAATCTATCTTGTAAACTGTATCAGCTTTTCGTAACTATTGGTTCATTAGTGTTATTTCCTTGGTTCTTCGTAACTGATGGGTTCAGGATGTGATACCAATATGATTCATACAAGGACATTGAGGTCTAGAATCAGTCACTCACTTCTTCACAATCATAAGGTTCAGAATTAGGCATTTTAGCACTTTTTTGTAATCATCGGTTCATTGTTGATATAGCTAGCATCATCTTGATTCCTGGTCATTCTGGGCCTAGGTCGATATCTTTCAATCTTTAATCTTTCAAATCAATTTCATACGTATATCAAAACACAAACTATTCTTTGAACCACTACGCTTTGCACACTGATTCAAAGAGGGGCAAAATGTAATACCCCAAAAATGGGCTATAGGTTCATTAACCTCCTACATCTTCAAATTGAATGAAATCGACATCAAAAGTCCTAACCTATGGCACGTCTGCACATTATAGAATTTAATTGATTTTATCCTAAATTCTGCACTGGGGAATATTCCTATATATATTCCTAATTTATCTTAATTATCTTTAATTTAATAATTATTTGGCAATAAATTCTATTTATCCTAAAGTTTGATTAATTGAATATTCTAGATATTTAATTATTAGATTTAATACTGCCACTTAATTATTTAATTAAATTTAATTACATTTATTCTTAAGTTGTATTATTTAATTTTGACAATAAATCAAAAATCTTATGACTAATTGATTAAATTCCTATTTAATTAATTAAAGTCAGTTGTCAATATTAATAATATAGTTTTTGAATAAAGTTTGATTTAATAATTGATTAACCCATAAATCAATTATTTTAAATTCAAAATCAGTTAAGTTGAAGATAAATCACTTTATTTAATTAATTAATTCATGATTATTTGTGCACATTCAAAGAGCGGTTAAACTTTAAATCAGAAAATCAATTCAAGTTGTTATCTTTTCGAAACTCAACATCTATTTTGAGTTCAAAGTTGATCTAAACTTTTGATTTGAATTAAAAAGTTGTTCTTGCATGATTTTGTGTGATTTTATGAGTTATCTATTTCTAATTTCTTGTTAACTCAAAAATCAACCTGAGTTCATCAAGAGTGATTTATGACTTTTTCCATGCACCCTCAAGCCCTAGATTTCTATAAAATCAAGGCTCGGCTCTTTACAAATCATCCACAGAATTTGCATACTTACTCTAGCGAATTGACATTAGAGGAATCATCAAGCTTCTTGTGAATCAGCATTTTGTGAGATCAATCTTGTTTTCAATTCATTCTAGTTTCATATTTCATATCATTGTTAGCTTAATTTGCATATCATTTCAATCCATTTAGATTAATTTATTATCAGTTTTTCTCATCTTATTGCATCAATTTTTTTTTTTAAATAGATTAATTTGCATTCATATTTTATTGCTTTCATCATTTAAATCCTTCATTTAGGTGTTGCATTGTCACTGATCTCGGTCTAATCTGAGAATACCATACTCACACCTACTAGAAGGTAGTAAATCATCTAGCTAGCTATATTGTTCTTATTTGCATATTTTAATTTTTGCAAACCTCTAATGTTTTACTGAAGTGTTGTGTCTACAGCTAGGTACAAAATTCACACACACAATGGTCACAACACAAAAACCAAAACAATGAAACTTGTGATGCTCATGTGAATGAAGCATTTACTAATGACTTGTTCAAACATTCAAGGCCCAACTCTCTACTCCAAACAACCTCAAGATATGTGAGTGAAAGGCTCAAAAGAATTGAGTGAGAAAAGAAATCCTTTTTGGATGAAAAAGATGCTAAAGAAGAGATGTTTAGACTCCTAGAGGTGGAGCAACAAGCCTTGTTAGAATTGAAAAGAAAAGCATTTCAAGAAGAACAAGATAGGATTTTAGCCCAACAACTCAATGACCAATTCAACAACAGGGGTACCAACAGTGGAAAAAACTCTCCACCATCTACTCCCTCAAGAGCCCCACGACGCAGAAGGCAGTCAAGAACCCCTTCAAGATCTCCTAGTCCTAGAGGAAGAAGGGCTTCACAACATGCCCATTATAGGAGACAAACACCTCCTAGGAACTCAAGGAAACCATCTCAACGTGCCCACAATGGTTCACAGTATGGAGGAAGTAGCTCAAGTCTTGACATCAACTCTCAAGACTTCATGAGAATGCAAAAAGAGCCACGTGTCCAACAATATGTGAGGAAATATGTGGAGAAAAATAAGGATAATTTCCTAGAGAGCTTGATCAACAAGGGTGCCAGGGTCCCTTACAACTTTGATGTGGACAAAAAGATCAAGAAAAAAAGCCCATCACAAGAAGAGGAAATCAAGCAAATGAAAAGTATGATGGAGAAAATGATGGCACCCAAGAGTTCTTTCAACCTTAACTCTATTTGTCCCAATCCTTTTGATAGGAGTGTGAGTATGAAGGATTTTCCTAGAAAAGTTGAAATCCCCCAGTATGACAAGTATGACAACAATGGCGACCCACATGATCATGTGCGTCAGTTCTACATCATAAGTTTTGAGTTTCACCAAGATGACTCCTATCTTATGAGATTGTTTCCAAGGAGTCTCAAGGGCCAAGCAATGGAGTGGTTTACTAACATAACCCCTCTTGTCAAAACTTTCAAAGAACTTGTCCACATATTTGTTCAACATTCTGCATACAACTTGTCAAGATCAGTCACTATGTTAGACTTGTGCAATTTGAAGCAAAACCAAGGGGAATCCTTTGTTACCTTCTTACAAAGATGGAGATGATTGTTCTCTCGCTATTCTAGGACTATTCCTGAGCATGAAAGGATTGATATCATTGTTAGCAACTTGGTGCCTGAAATGCGGTATGAGATTTGGAAGATGGTCTTTGATTCCTTTGACACTATGGTCGAAACCACATGTCAGTTGAGGATGTCTTGAAGGAGAAAGGAATTTTGACCAAACATAACAATAACAACAATGTTCAAAATACTAACAACTCTAATAAGGACAAAGGCAAGAACTCGCACTAGAACAAGAACAAAAAAGTAGTCAATGACGGAGCTGTGGACTCTTCTCAACCCAAGGATCAAGGTTTCCTTCATTTGTCTAGTGCAATTCAAGCCATGAAGCTAAATACATCCTCCAACCCACAAGACCATAAACCAAAGTATCAAGATAAGCCTAAAAAAGAGAGGTGACAATTTTCTAAACTTGGTAACTCGTATGAAGATGTTTTCAAGACCCTCATTGCCAACAACTTGGCACAACCTCAAGATCTAGCCAATTTCCACATACCTAATGTTAAGCCACATTGGTGGAATGAAAAAGCTTTCTGCAAATTCCACAATGTTATTGGACATGATATTGAACATTGCTGGAAACTTAAGCACATTATTCAAGATCTTATTAATAGTGGAAAACTTTAGATTGATGGTTGAACACCAATGCAGACCATAAGGCTTCAAGGAGCCTTTGCCCAAGTATGAAAAGGGGGAAACCTCTAAAACTAAGAATGGCAAGGCTAAAATCAACTATACGTACATGTCTGCAAAAAATGTTGTCAATATGCTCGAAGTTGTGGAAGAAAGTGTCAACATGATGGGAACTAAAGATCCCTATGGCTATGACTCTCCTCCTATATTTGATGAAGGACCCGTGGTGGTGCTAAGAGGTCCCAACTCTAAGATGTCATCCCAAGCCCTTAACATTGTCACAAGAAGTCAAAGTCAAGGTCCTGTGGTTATTAGAGGTCCTAGTTCCAACCAATCCAACAAAACCAAGCAAGTGACATCCAAGAATGTCACCACCAAATCATTTGTGAGTCCTCAGCTGAATTATAACCTTGTTGATTAGCTACAAAGAATGCTAGCTCAAATTTCAATCTTTGAGCATTTAGAATTGTCTCCAAGACATAAACAAATCCTTGAAGATGCTTTGCGTGTAGCAAATGTTCCTAACAACATAGATGTTGACCAATTCCAAAACATGGCTAACCACCTTGCTAGCCCTCATTACCTTACATTCTCAAAATAAAATGACAAAGCTTTGAGCCATCCACATAATCTTGCCCTCCATATTGAAGTCATGATTCATAAGACCCGTGTCAGGCATGTGTTGATTGATGGGGGTGCTAGGCTCAACATTTGTTCTTTGAGTCTATTGAAGATCTTGGGTTATTCTAAGAAATTTATTGATACCCAAAAGAAAATTACCATTAAAGCCTATGATGAGGTAGAAAGAAGCTCCAAGGGGTTGGTAGTTCTTCCTGTCAGGGTTGGCCCCGTTGAGAAAGACATTTTGTTTCAAATTGTTGATGCTGGTCCTCTAGCATACAATATCCTACTTGGTAGACCATGGATCCATGACATGCAAGAAGTGTCATCTAGTTACCATCAATGTGTTAAATTTCCCTATAATGGAGTAGAAGTCTATATACCCGGGGATAGCACATTATCTATAAATGCAATTTCAGCAGGGACTCACGTTCCTCTCAATAGAGAAGCAGAGGATTTTGATGAAACTCTAGCACAGTGCAAGAATAAGTTCAAGTCCATAGACCTTGGTATGGGAGGATATCAACTTGACTCCTTTACAAATTTTCCAGTTTCACCTAGGTCTTATGGCAAACCCTCACAAGAGATGTGTCCTTCATCTTCAGCCATGACTTTGCTTTGTACATTTGTAGAATCCTTGATTCCTATCCAAGATGAAAAAGAAGAGGTGGTTATCAAGGACTGGATCTATAGAGAAGACATATACATACATAATGAGAACTTCTCTCCCTCTCCTAAGGCATATGGAAGAGGGTATACTCTTGTCAAAAATATGGGCTATCTAGGACATGATCCTCTCAGTCACAAATTAGATACTAGAGCTGAACCTCTCGATCATGCTCTTTTTGCCCGCAAGTCTAAAAAAATGGTTGGCCTAGGTTTCAAAAATCATAACAAGAACCTTGTTTCTATCCTTGGTGAGATAGATAGTGAGGAGGAAACAAAGTATACACCCAATTTGACAAACTAGCAAGACATGTGTGAAGATTGGGTCCCTTCCACTAATCTCCTTTGGGGAGATTCAGATACTCTAGTTTCCCATACAATAGTTTCAGGCCTAGAACAAGAAGAATCCACTATTGAGGATCCTTTACAAGAACATCAATGCATGAATGGTGTTCAAGAAGGTGTTACCCTTGGTGACATTAGAGCTTCCACATCCAAACATCATAAACATGCTTGGTGCAAACATCCCAGTCGGGATTCAGATACAAATTCACATGAGTATGAATGGGAATCTCTCTCTAATTCTTCTATAGTTGACATGGATGTTGATGTCATCCATACTTATAGTTACCAACCTAAGGTAGGTAACGATTCAAGTGTAGGATTAGAGGATTCGAATCTACAAGTTGCTTTAGTGGATGATGCTTCACTTGGTAGGATAAATCCTAATTTGGGTACCTTAGAGGGATACTTGACAGACCCTAACTCTATAATCACCAGAGATGATACCATTCATATCCATAATATTGAATCCATCATTGACCTACCCCTTGCCAATCCCCACCTAATTGATTGGTCTCAACACTATCAAGAGCCTCAACTCTTAACTTTCCAAAATGACTATGAGATAGAATGTTACCTAAATGACCTTGAACCTGTAGTCTCTTCCACTAGCAAACTAGCTTCAAGCATGACAGAACCAGATATCAACTACCTTAGTCGCAAAATGAAAAAAATGAAAAAAATAATAAGAGTTCTGATGGCGAAAACCACTATGTGGCGGTGTTAGACCCTAAAAAGGTAAAAATAAAGCACATATCCAAGGGTGAAAACCTCTCCAAGGAATCTAAGGATGAGGTACTTGATCATCTCCCAAGTTACTTTCAAGATAGATCTTCAGTGTTTGTTGAGCCTACACAACCAGTTAATCTAGGTATAGAAGAGGCTCCACAAATAGTGCATTTGGATCAGTCTATATCAACACAGGAAAAAGAAGCATATACCAAGTTCCTACAGAACAAGAAGATTAATTTTTCTTGGACTTACTCAGACATGCTAGGGTTGGACATTAATCTCATTATGCATCACTTGTCCATAGGTCCAGGTGTTAAACTAGTGAAACAAAAATTGAGGAAAATGCATCCTCACATAGCTCTTCTTGTCAAAATTGAATTAGAAAAAATCCTTAGTGCAGGGTTCATAAGAGCTATTGACTATGCCAAATGGATATCCAATATTGTACTAGTTTCAAAACATGACAAGTCCATTCGCATTTGCACAGATTTTAGGGATCTTAATAAAGCATTCCCAAAGGATGACTTTCCACTTCCAAACATAGACATGATAGTGGATATGACTACGGGTTATGAGATCTATTCCTTGATGGATGGTTTTTTGGATATAATCAAATTAAAATAGCTCCTAAAGACCAGGAAAAGACTACATTCACTTGTGCATGGGGTACCTACTTTTGGAATGTTATGCCTTTTGGATTGAAAAATTTAGGAGCTACTTATCAAAGAGCTATGACAACTATCTTTCATGACATGATGCATAAAAATAGGAAAGATTATGTGGATGAAACCTTGGCAAAATCTAAAAAAAGGGATACACACTTAGGAGATTTAGAAGTCATTCTAGATCATATGGAATAGTTTCAACTGAGATTAAATCTTAAAAAGTGTGCATTTGGAGTCACCTCTGGAAAACTTCTAGGATTTATCATTTCAGCCAAAGGAATAGAGATGGACCTGGAAAAATTTCAAGCAATCTTGGATATGCCGCCTCCCAAAAATATTAGCCAAATGAGGAGTCTTCAAGGACATCTTCAATCTATAAGGAGGTTCATTTCACAACTGGTCAATGGAGCTCAACCCTTTAATAGGACATTACATAAGGGGGTTAAATGTATCTGGAATGAAGATTGTCAAAAGAGCATGGACCAAATCAAGCAATACTTGGCCAATCCTCCAATCTTAATGCCTCCTATCCTAGGAAAACCACTCATATTGTATGTTTCAGCAATAGAATCTTCCTTGGGGGCATTATTAGCTCAACTTGATGACACTAGGAAAGAAAGAGCTATATATTACATCAGTCATACTCTTATGTCATATGAGGTTAATTACACTAGTATTGAAAAATCTTTCCTTGTAGTGGTGTTTGCTTCCCAAAAGTTGCAACATTACATGCTTGCGCATACAATACACCTCATTGCAAAGATTGATCCTCTCAAATATTTTCTTGGTAAGGTTTCTCTCATAGGTAGACTTGCTAAGTGGATGATGATCTTGTCATAATTTGACATAGAGTATGTTGAGTGTAAAGCAATAAAAGGACAAGCCATTGCAGATCAATTGGCTAATATTCCAATTCAAGACAGCATGCCTATTGAAGTTGAATTTCTAGATGAGCACATAATGTACATGACTACAAGAACATGGAATATGTTCTTTGATGGCTCTTTTATGCAAAATGGTTCAGGAGCTGGGGTGTTGTTTGTTTCTCCTCATGGGTACACAATTCCTATGTCCTAAAAACTATTGTTCCCATGTACAAATAACATTTTTAAATATGAGGCTTTGACAACTGGACTAAAAATAGCCATAGAATGGAGAATCATAGAGCTACATATCTATGGAGATTCACAATTGATAATCAACCAAGGTTAATGAAGAATACCAAACAAAGGATGAAAAAATGGTACCCTACAAGAAAATGGTTGATTCATTGAGATGATATTTCACATTTATCACATTTCAACAAATCCCTAGAGTAGAGAACAAAGCAGCTGATGTTATGGCTATATTGGCTTCACTTCTTTAGCTAGAACAACATGAGTCCATATTTGAATTCCTGGTGGAAGAGCTACACTATCCTACCTATGACTCCCAAGAAAGCCAAGTTGTTTGTACCCTTTTTGGCCATGAGTCATCCCACTATGGTTCCATTTACTCATATCTCTATGATGGCATTATTCTTGAAACCTTCAACTGCTCTAAACGAAGAAACTTAACCTAAAATGCCTCTCGCCATACCCTTATCTCTGGTGATCTGTATAGGAGGGGTTTAGATGGGACACTTCTTAGGTGCTTGGAAAAGGATGAATCCAATCAAGCATTAGCTAACATTCATGAGGGCATTTTTGGAGGACATTCTAATGGTCTTTCCATGGCCCAAAGGTTTCTTAGGGCTGGGTACTATTGGCCTACCATGTAGGCAAATGCAGTAGCTTTTGCTGAATCATGCGAAAAGTGTCAAAAACATAGTAACCTGATACATGCTCTAGGCAGGGACCTTATTTCATCTATACCTCATTGGCCATTTCAATAGTGGACCTTTGACCTTGTTGGGAAAATTCATCCCAACTCATCAGGTGGATACAAATTTATCATCACTGCTACTGACTACTTTACCAAATGGGTAGAAGTTGTTCCACTTTTTGTTGCCTCGAGCAAGACAGTTTCTCTTTTTATCCTAAACCATATCATCTGTCGATATGGAGTGCCTTTTGAAATAATCACCGATAATGGAGGTCAGTTCAAAAACAAGGACCTTAAACAACTCTGCAAGAAGTTCAAGATAAAACAACATTGGTCCTCCATTTACTTCCCACAAGGAAATGGAAAACTAGAGGCTTCAAATAAAACCATTCTCAAAATTCTCCATAGAACAGTTCACAAGAATGGTAGAGATTGGCATCTACAGATAAATCTAGCCTTATGGGCTTATAGAACAAGTATTCATACTCCAACTAGGGCTACTCCTTTTTCCCTTACATATGGTGCTGAAGCAATGTTACCTTAAGAAGTGGAGATTCCTTCACTAAGAGTCTCTCTCGAAGGTCTAGTTACAGATGAAGACTACCATGCCATGAGGCTCCAAGAATTAGAACTTCTAGATGAAAAGCGTAAAGCATCATTTGATCACATGAGGGTTTACCAAAAGCGTATGTCCAAAGCATTCAACAAGAAGGTTCTCCCTAGAGAATTCCAAGTGGGAGATCTTGTCCTATGTGAGAACCCTAAGAACCAACAACATAGAGAGAAAAAGGGCAAATTTGAACCTAATTGGCTTGGACCATACATTATTACTGCTGCTTTTGGGCTAGGTGCTTATTTATTATCTACTAAAGAGGGAGAACAACTCCCTGATCCTATCAATGTCTTGCATGTAAAGAATTTCTATCCATGATGCCTATTTTGTCTGGGGGCATCTTTGTACATATTTATTGATCCTGAAAAAATTCCAAAAAAATTCATATATGATGCTGAAAAAATCCTAAAAAGAATATAGTCCTGAAGAAAAAAATACAAAAAAAAATAAAATTGCAAAAAATTCAAAAAAATAGAAAAAGTGCCTTGGTGAAAATCTAGAAACAGGCGCTACTTGATGCCTTTCCACCCTTCTTTCTTAGCATGCATCCTTGACACTTAGCCTTTCTCCATCATGCCTTGACCTTGTTGCCTTGGTTTGGAATTGGTCTTTGTCTTTGTCTAGGGGGCATAACTATGTTCACTTTGGTCTCTTGGATAAGTTGGTCTTTAGAACATCTTGCAAACAATTTTTTTTAACACCACCCAAAACTATGTTTTTCAACACTACCCTAGCATCAAGTGTTTCTCAACACTTATCAGATATCCTATCCACAGTCTACTGTGATACAATATGTTCCACTGGTAGATGCGATACTCAAAGTTTGACTCTATGACCTACACACACGCACTTAAACACTTGACTCACTGAGACTTGTTTGACTTTATTTCTTTGTGTGCTATCTATGATGATTTATTTGATGAGTGTTCTCTCCCTAATAGTTTTTGATGATGCCAAGATAGAAGATTGGGGGCATGAGGACATGTTTTATTTATTTTGTGCTTGTGGGTATATTTTTTTGATCTTCACTATCATGAGAATTTATGCTTGTTCCACTTGACACTAGGATCTACAATATATTATCCTTGACTATTTTTTGCAAGTGCATGCTTATAGTCATCTTGAATTCCTTGTGTCTCGATGCAAGCATAATCTTGCTATACCAAACTTAGGGACCCTCACTACACTAGTCATCTTGACCTATATGTCTTTGATGCTTATGTGGGATTCCCACATACCTATCTGATATAGATCATATTCAGATCCACATAGTTATACTAGTGTGCATTATATGATCTTGTGATGCTACCAATAATGCTCAATGATGATTATTAGAGTCTAATGGCTTTGTAACCTTGCAAGTAAACTACTTTTCATAGTAGCTTGCATTCTTAGGTTCATGTTAGTTTAGTTTTGCATCTTACATATGGAGAGAGCTCTCCTTTCATCTTTCACGGACTTGTTGGTCAACTACACTCACCTTTTGCTTCTTCTGAATCATGTCTTTCACTCCTTAGCTTTTTCATCACATCATTTTCCTAGCATCACAAGGGGTTAATCTTATCATCATATCTATATCAACAAAGAGATCATTTTCAGAAACATGAGTCTATATCATAAACATGAGAACTAAACATACATCTATGAGAGAGATTATATATGAGAATATATCAGCATATATCATACATTTTGAGCAATATAACAAGATAATAAAACTAAAACATCCATCACAAGTGGGACAAATACACAAGATACATCACAAATCCAATAAATCTCATATATATGTGTGTGTGTGTGTGTCATGATACAAAATACAATGTGGGATCCAAAATCTGGATGATGTCCCAAGATATGACTCTATACATCTAATCCTAGACCTAAGTCTGACTCTCCCCATCACATGGTGGTGGTGGAGGTGGTGTTGCCACTCTATCTGGTACCATGTTAGATCTACCTACCTTCTCAAAGTAGAGTGGTGCTCTTTGTGCCGCAGGGACAACTGCTATATATAGACCATGATAATAGGCCACTCGTGCCACCTCTCTCTGGATCTCTATAGTGTCAGCCTGTGCTACCCTCTCTCACTGATCTATCTTAGCTCGTGCATTTGATAGCTACTAATCTTGCACAACAATCATGATCCTGAGCTATTATATCTCAGTCTCCAAAACCTGCACTCTAGCTCTAAGATCCTCCCTTCCCCTCACTGTAGGCTAGTCTTGTCTTGCATCCACCTGTCGATGAACTAATCTCACCACATCCTCTCCCTCATCATTAGAAACCTATCTTCATGACTATCTTTGACCACTAGATTGAGATCCCTATCCTCTCTCCCTCACCCTCCCTCCCCCATCTCCCACATCCCTATCACTCCCATCACCACCCTGTGCTAGTGGTTGTGCATTAGGAACTGTAAATCATGGAAATGGCTATCTCTACCACTCTACCCTATAGGTTGCATCTGCACCTACATCCGCCATATTGGGAAGGTAATCCCATGGCTCCCTGTGTATCATTGTAGTCTCCTATGCTACTTGCTGGTAGTCTAGCATTGGCAGCCATCCCTGTCCCTCATCATCCCTAGCCTGAGCATATGTGGTCATCTATGTGGTTACCCTCTGCTGTCGTCCAAACTACCTCCATACTTGAGTGATCAAAAATCTCTACACAATCTCAAAGTGGTGGCCTAATAGTGGCTGGCTACATAGCATATATCCCAGCTCCCACTCTCAGTCGCTTCACTTCTCATAGACCTTGTATGGTCTCCACTTAAAAGATGTGAGCTCATCTAGGAGCCTCCTATAATATGTGAGGTCTCTGCTATGGGGTTGGCTGAGGAATCCCATGTACCTATAGATGTAGGGGCATCTCCACTCCCTAGGCTGCACATGTGGATGCACAATGATAATATGCTCCCATGCCCATACCTATGATAGAACAACACCACATGCTCATGTGCTGCTATCCCTATAGACTATCTCATGGAGCTCATGGTACATATCAGCTAGGATAGATGTGCCCCATGCCATCCGTCAAGGGTGTGCTATCAAATTAGAAACCAACCTACCCCAGCCTAATGGAAACCCTCTTTGGCTCTTGTCTGTGATTAAGACCTATGCTACTATTGAGCACACTATGCATGGAACTGAGAAATCATGACCAAACTCCTCCATTAGTCAGTCCCAAGTGAGGTGTCTATCAATGATGGTGACATCCTGGAACATGTCTTGGATGGCCTATCATCCCTCGATCAGATCCTAATCATAATATACCTATGTTAGCAGAAAAATCATGTCAGTTTCTATCATATGGAAACTTTACATCTATGCACATTTAGAAACATGATTATACTCACTAGATCGCCATGGCTAGATATCTGAAGGATCTGATAGATATCCTCTAGGGTGATCATCACCTCTCTAGTAGGTAGATGAAAGGTGTTGTGCTCACTATGCCACATCTTAGCCAATGTTTTCAGTAACCCATCATCTGGCCGAATATGGGGCATATCTAGCAGAAACCCAAATCCCATGCTGATCAAGTCATCTCTCCTAGGAGTATGGAGATCTCTGATGTAGCGTAGTCCAATCACTCTCAGCACTCTGATAATCAGTGTCAAAAAAGTCTCCTACAAGCCATAACCCCAAACCAAATGTCAAAACATATCATGATGGATGTCTAAACTCAGTACAAGAAATCTTAAATGCAAAAAATTGTCTAGACCCATGTTATTTTGCTCAAATTAACACTATGTGATATTTCTTATTACACTAGTGTGATACTATTTTTGGATATAGTATTGTGCGATACTTTCTACAATAGTAGTGTGATACTCTTTTCATATATGATAGATTGCACAAGATCACATGATGTTTTGTTTAGTATCGTGTGATACTAGATTGAACACCTATGTGATACTTTATGGACCCGCGAACTATCACATGCTAAAAAGTATCGAGGTGTGTGATAGTTTCAAAATGTCATACAAAATTTCACACCAATAAAACTTGAAATATTAAAAAATAATTAAAATTATGTTTTAAATTCCATAAATAGCTCATAAATGACTCAACAAGTGAGTTTTTCTGAAAACTTACTAGGGCACCATACTGAGGAGGCCGGTTTTGCAACCGACCATGCTCGAATCAATGTGTGTGGACTGGAATCACTACTTGCTAGGCCATTTTCTCTCTTTGAGCTCTCAAAGTTCTCAGAATCACTAAAGACAAGTGAATTTGAAAATGACCTTTTTACCCCTTTTATAGTATTTTGACTTTTTGACCTAATTTTCAAAACATCTCAAAATTTCACAAAAATTGCACCCCTTGCTAATTTCAACATTTGGTTCCATTTTTGGGATTGAAATCAAAATCTAAGTTCATCTTGATAGTCAAAATCACATTTTAAAATTTCTCCTTCTTCTACGCAGTTGGCTAACCATTTGAGGCTTAATCCTTTGATATTCACTGGGGCATCTTCATTTCTTCATCCCCATCTCTTTAAACCTTCTAGTCATTCATTCATTTTCATTCACTTCATCTCTCTGAGGTTTGACTTCATTTTTATCCTATATCTTTCCCAGTCAAACCTAGTCAAACTGGGGTATGTTTTCACTACTTGATGGTTATCCTATCACCTTTCATCTTCGATTATGATTTCTAGTGATTTGATCAGATTTATCAATTTACTATTTTTCCTCTACCTGATTTCAATTTTGATTCTGAGGGGGTAGTACCTATCAACTTCAATCCTTGATTCATCTTTATCAAACATTGCTTGAGATTATTATATCTTATTTTGAGACTTGACAATCTCTTATTTACAGGGGTCTTGGTCTTGTCTTTCAGCTTTATCTTTGTCAGCTTATCTTTGTCCTCATGTGTTCCCAACCGTCAAACACATGTCTGGGTTGTTTTGTGATCCCAAATCGATCTCACATTTCAATTCCATTCTTTGACCACATGTGATCCCAAATAAATCTCACATTAGTCAAAGAGGGGCAAATGTATGCACCCTAAAATAGTCACCTAGACTTTGGGCCCCCATTCAGCAATTTATCAATCTCCTGAATCAGCATTCTCAATTCAATATCAATTTTCTTGATCAAAACCTAATTCTATCATTTATTCGATTATATTCTATGGGCTAACCATTTTATCCTAAGTCTTTATTTAATTAAAAGGAATTTCTTCCCCTTTTATTAAAAAAACCCCCACCTTTCCTCTTATTCTAAGTTGCACAAATAAAGCATTATTCTTATTTTATAAAAAGAAGAAAAGGCCTTTTTTGTCTCATATGGGGCACAAAATTCAACTCTTTTTTTCTCATTGGAAGATATTTGTGCACATGGATTGCTCCTCTTTCATGCTCCACCCTTGATTAAATCTTTTGCCTCTTAATCTCCATGGTCCATTCCTTTTCAATTCCTTTAAAAGGAGAGCTCTCTTCTCATTCTAGGATCCCACTTTTGAATACTAATCCTATGCTGTAGGATTTCTTGCTGACTTTGGAGCTTTGGAGATCTTTCATTATAGCTTTCATTCTTACATCATAGCTTCATGTTTATGCTTTCTTAGTTTAGATTTCCTTTCAAGTTCTAGTTTAGCTCACATAGCTTAATTAGTAAGGCTTGTAATACTTTCATTTCTATAGCTTACTTACATCTTCATTCTTAGCATAGTGCATTGCATTTCCATTGTTGATTCTTGAAGATATTGGCATTCTTTCCCTTGTCTCTTTGAATCTCTCATTGTGTGGTTTACTAGCAAGGTTGCATGCCTCAATAGCTCTAGCTGAGAGCACTATCAAACATCCTTGTGACTCCATGCCTAGGGAGCTCTAGGTCACTTTCTCAAGGTTTCCCATCCATGGATTCTCTTGGAAGTAATGACTTAGAGAAGTGCACAATTTAAGTGTATAAGCCACATAGAGATGAACCAAGAAAATTTGAGCCAAACTAGGAAGGACCATATGTAGTTAATGCAGCATATGGATCCAGAGTATATAAAATTGCAACGCTAGAGAGAGAATCATTGTCAAAAGTAATTAACAACATGCATCTCTAGAAATACTGCACATAATTCTCTGAGAAAAGAAAAAAAATTGCAAAAGGTTCCTAAAAAAATACTAAAAAAAAAAGAAAAATCATAAAAATACAAAAAAGGTGAAAAAAAAGAAAAAAATGGTGTCTTGATGAAAACTTGGCAAATAGGCATCATGAAGAAAAAAAATTCCGTCCAAAAGTGAAAACCTATTAAATAGACGCTTTGGACAAGTACTATGGTGAAAACCTAGAAAATAGGTGCCACATGTAGTAAGTTGTTTCTCCTCCATCTATCATGGTTCCACTTGACAATTACTAATATTCCCTGATCATATTTTTCCCCTACGATTATGTCTTAGTGCCCCTTCATGGCCTGTTATTGGTTAATATTCTTTATCACTTCCCTCAAATATAGCCAGTTTGTCTATACCTTGTCCTTGGCCTTTGTACAAAGTGTGTTATGTCTGGGGGCATGGTCATACATTTCTTTGAATTTGAATTTGAGTTGGAGGCATGACTTCGAACATGGTTGATCCTTGCGTTCATCGCTCTATCACATTAGAGACATCGACGTGTAAATGCATTAAGAATCTAAAAAAATCCTTAAAATTTGTATAAGAATCTAAAAAATCCTAAAAATTTATATAAAAATCTAAAAAAATCCTAAAAATTTGTATAAGAACCTAAACAAATCACTAAAAAATCATATAATGTCCCGAAAAAATCCTAAACATTGCAAAATGTCCTAAAAAAAAAGTACAAAAAAATTAAATATTTTTAAAATCCTAAAAATTGAAAAATGAAAGTTCTTCAAAAATCTGTTAGAGTAGATGCAATTTGAAGATCTTTTAAATATTGCACTTAAAAAAATCACGCATCAATAAACAAACTATCTAATCCAATCCAATCCAGTCAGCAATCAATTAGATCAAACTTTTCCTATTAATCATCAACATCAATTTGTCCTTTATCAAACCTGTCATTTTTTCTTATACAGGGTGTGGTATACTCAAAACCAGATGGTATTTGGCTTAGACAGGGTACTTCATTCCTGAAACTAGACACTATCATTATCAATCTAAAATACTATCAATTTTGACAACTAGATCAGAATGTTTGTTGGCTTTCTTGGTTTAGTGAGTCTTATCTTTTATTGATTTATCTCTTTTTATTTTATCTTCTTCTTGTGGGGGTTTTTTTCATAAAGTTCTAGGGCACGTATGTCATATGCTTCAGGATGAATGGAAACATTCCTTGTCTGCATCATGTTTGTTTCACGCAAATTGATTGCATTATCATCTTGACTTTTTGTGCCATTGTGTGATGCATCTATTTTTACATATTAAATAAAGCTCCCATGACATAAAAATGCACTTATGAAAGAAAAGTTTCATCATTATTAACTATTCTCTATCTAATTTTATCCTTTTACTAACATTCCTTCCATCAATCCTCATCATCCTTCTCTTTTTAAAAAATTGTCCTCAAATCAATTTATTCCCAATATTTTGAAAGGGCATCCTACCTCCCTTATGTCGATCCATTGGGGCATGATCCTTTATTTTTCATTGAACCAATGCTCATAATCACATTGTCTCAAAGAGGGGGAAAATGTAGACACCTAAAAATGGTTCACACCTGAGTCCCATTTTAACACATCTTTTATCTTGTGGCATTTCCTCATTTGATCAATTACTAACATTTTTCCTCATTTCACGTCATAACCTTGATCTCTTTGGCCAAATCGATCATTCCTAAATTGACCCTAAACCATTTTAAACATTCCTAAATCAATCCTAATTGATTCTAAACCATGTCAAATGTTTCCAGCTCAATACCAAATCAATCTAAGGCATTGTCCAAGTTCATCGATGCCTAATCAAGTCTCTTTCATCATAAATCCAATCCCGAGCATATTGTCAAATTTCATCGATGCCTCATTGTCATCATCCTAATCCAAGTCAATTCAAATAGCATTGTCCAAGATCATTGATGCTATTTCATCACCACCAGTCCATCCCAATAGCATTGTCAAAGCTCATCAATGCTATTTTATCCTATCATCTGTTAATCACACGCATTGTCAAATTTCATCGATGTTGTGTTAATCCTTATCGATTTTTAATCATCAAGATTGGTTCAAAACCTAATAAAATCATTCAAGACCAATCCCCTTTTGATCATACATCATCAATTTGTTCAATTATTTTTACTAATTTTGCCCCTTGGGATAGATAACCCATACTTTATCTCTTTTGTATTAATCTATTTATTAGATTAATCTCCCTGTCCTAAGTCTCCTACAATTCATTAATTTTGAATTAATTAATTTTTCCCTTTTTGAATTATGTGATTTTCTAAATTCCTAATTATCCTTTTTGAGGGGATAATTATTTTTAAAATATTAAAATATGACTCTTAAACATTCCCTTAAATCATGCTTCATGACCTCCTATTAATTAGCCTTCACATTTCTTCCACTTTCCCCATCCCTTTTTCCACTAATTTGGCTTCCTAATTGCCTACTAATTAGCCCCATCCTTCCTCTTTCATAATTTTGCATTGATTTATGCATTCCTTTTTGTGCTTCCAATTTGTCATAATTATGACAAATTTCCATGTTGCACACTAACTTTCCCTTTCTTGCATTTTGACTCTCAAACTCTATAAATTGAGCCTTTTTCACTAATTTGGATAACCACCTTGAATCATTAGTCACTCGTAGTATTCTTATCTTCTTTCAACTTGTGCATTTCAATCTTTCAAAGAGCTACATCCATCCATAGTTTGGAGAAGAAAGGAGAACATGGGAACAAAGCTTGAAAGGGGTCTTTGATGTTTTGAATTCCTTTATTTTCAAGTAGTTTTCATGATAGGATTAGATTAGTTTGTATGTCTTTAAAATTTTGTGGTTTCTTTTGATATGCTTTCTAACCCTAAATTTGGTCTTGCACTAGCATCTTTCAGTATGTAACACCTACTTCAAAATATTTTAAAGTAACTTACATTTGGTGTGTGACCAAACCAAAGTTCATAGGGTGTCTTGTTTGTACCTTTCTTCAATCGTACTTGGTTGAAAGTATAAATTGTAGTACTTATAGCTTCTCTCTTTAATATTTGTGCAAACTTTTTATCAATCAATAGAGTTCTAGCACAGTTAACAATGGATATATTCCTTCTCTCAACTATCTCATTTTGTTGTGGACTCCTCGGTGCAGATACTTGTCTCTTAATTACATGCTAATTGTAGAAGATAGTAAATTCTTCAGAGATAAATTCACCTCCTCTATAATATCTTAAACACTTAAGTTGTTTACCTATTTCTTTTTCAACTCTTACTTTATACCACTTAAACATTTGAAATGCATCAGATTTTTCTTTTAGAAACATAACAGACATCATTCTTGAATAATCATCAACAAACAAAATAAAGTAATGATCTCCAAAATAGCTTTGAACTCTCATAGGACCACAAAGGTCAACGTGAACCAATTCCAAAATACCATTGGTAGAATAAGATTTTCTTGAAAAACTTGACTTAGTCATATTACTAATCTGACATTCCTTACACATAGCTTTATTAGGTTTGCATAACTTTAGTAGTCCTCTAGCTCTACTCTTCTTACTTACTTTGATCAAGTTATCAAAATTCACATGACATGGTCTCTTAAGCCATAGCCATACATCTTCAATTTTAACAAACAAGAAACTCTTTGCATCAATATCAAGATAAAATAAATTACTTCTTGATTGTCCACCAGTTCCAATCAAATCTCCATTAGTACCATAAATCTTAACCTTTGTGTTCTAACATTCCATTCAGTGGTTAGTATTGTTTAGTTGTGCAACACTCAACAGACTATATTTTAGTCCTCTAACCCAATATGCATCATTACATTTCATCTTTTTATTTAATATAATGGATCTTTTACCTTTCACAAGACATGGAACATCATTTCCAAATTTGACAAATCCTCCCTCATACTCTTCTAGGTTCTCAAACTTATCAATATCACTAGTCATATGATGTGAACATCCACTATCAATAATCCATGGGTTCAGCTTACTTATATGAGAAATAAGTACTTTTTCATCTTCATACTTTTCTTCATCTAAGTCTTCTTTTACTCCAATATAAACAACTTCATATCCATCTTTGATATCATTAGATTCATCATCAGCTACACCTTGCTGAGCTAAGTAGCAAGACTTATTTACTTTGTCCTTAAAATCTCTGAATCTTTAGTGTCCATTGTCTCTTTTGTCATTCTTATCATTCATGTCATTGTCAGGATATCTAGATGCATTACATCCAATCTTATTACAATTGAAACATTTCAATGGTAATTTTCCTTTGTACTTTCCTTTACCTCTAGGTAGTTGGTTAGCCAGTAGTGCTTCCAATTCCTCTTGTTCTTTCTCTTCAATCAAGATACTATCATATTTATTTCTATAAGAATTACTGTGATTTTCTCTTTCTCTTCTTGATGGTCCAATGCTTACAAATGACTTAAAGGCAATTTCAATAGTTGGTAGACTATTATCATAATTGCTAAGCTCAAATGCAGTCAGCTTATCGATCAGGGCTTCAAGAGTAACAACATTGTTCGGTATGTTAGAAAGTAAAGTCCACCAAGATAACTGAGAGGGGGGGTGAATCAGTTATGAGATAAAAAAAAATTTACCACCATTATCATATTTCAAACATGTAATCAATATAAGAAACAACCATAGAATGATAAACATACACAACACAATAACACAAGATATGTTGACTAGGGAACCTCTTGATCAAAGAGTAAACCCTGGTGGGAATGATGCCCACAAATGATGTACTAATATGAAAAATTCCTTGTGAGAGGATGGACTTTATTAGGAGCCTTATGAAATACATTCAATACATATGAGTCCATGATAGGAGACTTTGAATCCCTGTTAAAATATTCTAACCTGGTTAAGAGTTATGGAAGACAGAAGGACCCACTATCCAAACAACTTCAAGGCTAAACACACTATCCAACCAATGTTTGTATTATCTGAATATAATAATACCAATAATTACTGATCTCAACAACTTATTTTTTCTCCTCTACCTATGCCAAACCGCACCAACTACTTCACCAGATCTTTGCAATTTGCATATCCTCTTATAATATCAACATCAACATATATTTCTCAATTACACAATTCATATCAATATCTCTCATTACAATCAAGGAAAACAATCCTTCCTTTATACAACACTCAAATAATTACAAATGAGTCAGCCAAAAAGGATTAACCAATTACAAAATATAAACCTTCACACGTTACATAATATTCCATAATTCACATAAAACTGTCAGCTTCAAAAGAAAATAAATCTTCACTCATGTGACCTCCAACCATGTTGTCTCATCTAGGTCACCACCAAAATATCTTCATCAACTTTATAAATCTGCATGCCCAGATTCTATCCCGGTTAGGAGATATAATCCAGTTATCACAAGTTGCTTCTCAGGAACACTGTCTGAATACTGCTTCCACTAAATTACATAACTATCATGAATAATTTAATTTTTGTGTGCACTCTTGACCATAATCTTAGGACACAATATATAATAAGTCCTCAACTTCGCATAGCTTGATTTGCAATACTCCACGTGCGCTAATTCAAACATTGTCTGCTTCTCTACTAATCTTTAGTAGATCAATGTGTTGACATCAATGACAATCATAGTCATGAATGCAACATACAATTGCTATAGAATGACTCTAAATACTCCCCCATAGGACATATTCAGCATTCATTCCTAACAATCTCCCCCATTGGCATTGATGGCAACATAGATGAAAAACATCCAAGTTCCATAAATACCAAACTGTAACACTACTACTCTGAAATATCTTCACATCCTCTTCATCAATCAAATCAATCATTAGGTACTATCCTTCTTTTCAATTTCCCTTCATCAATCAAATCATTTAGTGTTTTTCATTTTACATTGTATTCTTCTCCCCCATTGACATCAATGAAAAAGAAAGCATCAATATGTCAATCCATTTCAAAACCTCAATGTCAAAAGACATTGTTCAGAAAATACATTCACAAGAGTCCTTTATGACTCATCTCAAAACACACATACTCCCCCATAGAGGAAGTATCAACATACAGTCTAGAAAGGATAGAGCTCATATATACCACTAGACTAATGCAACTATCTACATCACTTCTAAAAATTAGGCTGGGGCATAACCCCAAGCATACCTCTCAAATAATCAAATGTATCTTTAGGTAAGGGCTTTGTAAATATATCTGCAATCTCCTCTTTTGTACTTATATACTCTAGTCTGACTTCTTTCTCTGCAATGTTCTCTCTTACAACATGATACTTGATTTCTATATGCTTTGTCTTATAATGCAATACAAGATTCTTAGACATACTTACTATACTATTGTTATCACAATGTATGATAACAGTCTCATCAAATTTGATTCCAATATCCTTCAACATTTGTTTCATCCATATTATCTGATTACAATTGTTTGTTGTTGGTACATATTTTGCTTTTGTTGTTCTCTTTGAAATACAATTTTGTTTCTTACTTAGCCAACAAGCCAATCTTCCTCCAAGAAAAAATACTCCACCACTTGTACTCTTTTTGTCATCAACACTACCTCCATAATCTGCATATGTATATGCACATAGGGTAAAGTAATTTGATTTATCATACCATAACCCATAGTCAATTGTGGCTTTCAAATATCTAAATATTATTTTTAATGCTACATAATGTGACTCTTTAGGATCATCTTGCAATAATTTCAACTACATGTGATATGTCTGATGTTGTATGAGTTAAATATTGCAATCATCCAATCATGGATGTGTACTTATTTTATTCAACTATAGGATTTTCATCTATGTTAGATAACTTATGACCAGTTACCATAGGTGTGCCAACTGACTTAAAATTTTCCATTCCAAATCTCTGCAACAAGTCTTTCAGATAGTTTGCTTGACATAAGAAAATACCATCACTATTCTGTGCTATTTGTAATCCTCAAAAATATTTCATCTCACCAATCATGCTCATTTAAAATTATGTCTTCATTTCATCAGCAAATTTATCACTAGCTTCATCTTCACCTCCAAAGATAATATCATCAACAAAAATAACTACAATCAATGAACCATTCTCAATCTCTTTCAGATATAAATTACTATTTGTTGTGCCTTTAGAAAATCCCAAATTTATCAAATATTTATCTAATCTTGCATACCATGTTCTAGGTGCTTGTTTTAGTCCATATAAAGCTTTGTTCAGTTTACATACCATATCTCCTTCATGAGTCAAGGGAAAACCTTCAGGCTCAATGTAGACTTCTTCCAATTCTCCATTAAGAAATGTTGACTTCACATCCATCTAATACACTTTGATTTTTTTATAAGTTGCATAAGCCAAAAACATTCTTACCACTTCAATTCTTGCAACAGGTGCAAAAGTCTCTTCATAGTCAATTCCTTCTTGTTGCGAGTATCCTTTACATACCAATCTTTCTTTTTTCCTTACAAATTCACCTTTTTCATTATCTTATTCTTGAATATCCATTTAGTTCCTATAACATTTTTATCTTTAGGTCTAGGGACCAAATTCCAAGTCTTGTTCTTTTTAATTTGATATAGTTCTTCCTTCATTTCTTTAATCCAATTTTCATCTTTACAAGTTTCATTAGTAGTTTTAGGTTCAATTTGAGAAATCAAACATAGTTCTTCATGTACCTTATTCCTTGTTAGAACTCCTTTTTCTATGCTCCCAATAATCTTATCAATAGAGTGATTTCTTGCTAGATTCTTATTAGGTGTCACTGTCTCAGTTCTTGCTTCAAATCTATGTTCTCCTCAATGTGACTCTCATTCTGCAAATCACTGTCACTTTCATAAAATAATTCAACATTTTCTTGATCAATTATAGGATGAACTTCTTCATATGATTCATAATCAAGTATTCTTTCCTGAATTTTGAACTTCTCATCAATTTTAACATTTGCACTCTCAAAAATAGTCTTAGTTATTTTATTGAAACATCTATAAGCTCTGATTTTCAATGAATAACCAAGAAATATACCTTCATCACTTCTGGGATCAAACTTACCAATGTCATCATCTCTCTTAATATAACACTTACTTCCAAAAATTTTGAAATACTTAACTGATGGCGCATGTCCAAACCATAATTCATAAGGTGTCTTATTTTTGTCTACTCTGATGTGTACTTTATTCATTTCATATATTGTTGTATTCACTGCTTCTCTCCAAAATGTCTTTGCCAAATCATTTTCAAAAAACATAGCTCTTGTACTTTAATTACTGATTTGTTCCTTCTTTCTGCAATACCATTTTGTTCAAGTGTTCTAGGGGCTGAAAGTTGTCTCTTAATACCATTCACTTCCCAAAAAGTATTAAATTCCTTTGAAAAACATTTAATCTTCATTCCAGATTCATTCTCAACTTTGTTCATAATCAATTTAAACTTGTCAAATGCTTCATATTTCTTTTTAAGAAATGTTATCCACATCATTCTAGTAAAGTCATCCACAAAAATCATAAAATACCTTTCACCATAGAATCATCTAGTCATTGTGGGACTGCGCAAATATGTATGAACAATTTCCAACTTTTCTATAGTTGTGAACTTCTTAGTTGGAAATGAACTTCTCCTCTACTTAGCCATAACACATTCTTTGCAAATCAAGTTAGTAGGTTTCATAATATTAGGCAAATCTCTTACTACAAATGTAGTACTTTCACAATGTTATCAAAGTTTATGTGACAAAACCTTCTGTGCCATAACCAACTATCATCAATTTTAGTAATCAAACATGTCATCTCAGTAGGATTCAATTGAAATACATTACCTCTGGTTCTTGATCTAGTTCCAATCAAATTACCATCCTTATCCTTGATCACAAAATTTTTATCAGTAAACCAAACTTGATATCCCTTATCAACTAACTATCCAACACTCAAAAGATTATGTTTCAATCCATCCACAAAATAAACATCATCAGTATGAGTCTTTCCATCAAGAGTAATAGATCCTATTCCTTTTATCAAGCAAGGTGCATTATTTTCAACTCTAACAATTCCTCCATCATAGTTGTTAAAATTTATAAATTTCTTCATATCTCCAGTCATATGATGTGAAAAACCACTATGTATGATCCAATCAGTTTTCTTTTCTACTTAGGAAACTAAAGCTTTTTCTTCTCTAACTTCAGTTTTAGAGTTTTCTTCTTTTATTTCTACAAACCCTATATCATAATTCTCATTATCACTTTCACTTAAGAATTTCTCAATACTAGCCTCAAGTTCTTCATCATTAGCATAGTAACATTCATTAGATCTTCTAGGTTTAAAGTTCTTATATTTCTTTACTCTCTTATGACATTTAGATGAAAAATGGCCATATTCTTAACATGTCCAACATTTAAATATTTACTTACCTTTCGGTTCTCTTTTCACAAGAAAGGAAATTCCTTCCTCAATCTTTCTATCTTCTTCAGTCTTAGATCTATTACAACTGGCATAATCTCCACTAACACTAGTACTTCTTGACAAAGTAGGGAAAACACTAAGTGCGTTGAATGTTGTCTCAATTCTAGTTAGATCTCCTAACTATCTCAAGCCTATCTTTGTTGCTTCTAATCTTCCAAGAATATTTTCTCTGGTAAACTTCTCTGTTCAAGGTATAACTTGTTCAATCATCTATGTTTTCTACTTAAATACAAGGGTCAATGTCTTTAAGATCTTCCATATCACTTCATCCTCAATCTTGTTTCCTTCACAAGCTTTGATACCTGCAACAATCTTTGATATCCTACCAATATAACTTCTAAAAGATTCATCTTCCATCATTTTTATATCTTCAAATGAACATATCCAATTTTGTAATCTGACTCTCTTTCCATGCACATCACCTTCAAAAGTATATTATAAAGCTAACCAAATTTTATGAGATGTACTAATATGGAAATTCCTTGTGAGAGGATGGACTCTGTTAGGAGCCTTATGAAATACATTCAATACATATGAGTCCCTATTAGGAGACTTTGAATCCCTATTAAAAGATTCTAACCTGGTTAAGAGTTATGGAAGACAGAAGGACCCACTATCCAAACAACTTCAAGGGAAAGATCATTGAACACACTATCTAATTGATCTCTTTATTATTTGAATAGAATAATACCAACAATTATTGATCTCGGCAACTTTTTTTTTCTCCTCTTCATGTGCCAAACCGCACCAACTACTTCACCAAATCTCTACAATTCGCATATCCTCTTACAATATCAACATCAAGATATATTTCTCAATTCCACAATTCATATCAATATCTCTCATTACAATCAAGGAAAGCAATCCTTCCTTTATACCACACTCAAATAATTACAAATTAATCAGTCAACAAGGCTTAACCAATTACAAAATATAAACCTTCACACATTACATAATATTCCATCATTCACATAAAATAGTCAGCTTCAAAACAAAATAAATCTTCACTTGTGCGACCTCTACTCATGTTGTCTCATCTAGATCACCACCAAAATACCTTCATCAACTATATAACTTTGCATGCCCAGATTCTATCCTGGTTAGGAGATATAATCCAGTTATCACAAGCTGCTTCTCAGGAATACTGTCTGAATACTGATTCCACTAAATTACACATAACTCTCCTAAATAATTAAATTTTTGTATGCTCTCTTGACCAAAATCTCAGGACATAATATAGAATAATTCCTCAACTTCACATAGCTTGATATGCAATACTCCATGTGCACTAATTCAAACATTATCTACTTCTCTACTAATCTCCAGTAGATCAATGTGTTGACATCAATGACAATCATAGTCACGAATGCAACATATAACTTCTATAGAATGACTCTAAATACTCCCCCATAGGACATATTCAGTATTCATTCCTAACATAGTGTAGATCTCAATTCTTGAATTTCAAATACTCTAATAGAATGCTTAGAAGAAAGAGTTCTCATAATCTTACTTACCACTTCTTCATTGGTCAAGGTTCCACCAGAACCTTTGATGGCACTAAAAACTTCCTTGATTCTGATACTATATTGTGTGATGTTCTCTTCATCCTTCATTCTCATTTAATCATACTTTCACCTCAAACTATCAACCTTATCTTTTTGTACATGTTGATCTCCTCCATAGATAAGTGTAAGCATGTCCCTCATCTCTCTTGAATTTTCACAATAGTTAACATCATTGAATTCAACATCGCATAGGGAAGAAGCAATATCTATCATAACCGAGTTGTGCTCCTTATTTTCTCTCATCTGATCAACTGTCAAAGGTCTGGTATATGGTGGAGTGTAGTCATTATCTAGTAGATTCAGTGCAGATTCTCCAAACCCAGATAGATATAATCTCATTCTACTTTTCCATGTTGAGAAACTTTCTTTGGTCAACTTAGGTACTTATCTCCTATACATATTTGGTTCTTTTACTTAGGTCTTTTAAACTTATCAGTTCATAGTACTTAGCTTTGATATCAATTGTTGGATTATGGATAGGGGGTGAATCAATAATCCTTGATCCCAAATACCTTAACAACTTCTCTCTAATTAACCTTGTAGTAACTCAGTTAAACAAACTTCACTAATTATCAACAATAGTAAATAAACTATAACATTCATTAAATCATTCACAACATGTAACACCAATATTTAACGTGAAAACCTAGCTTTGGGAAAAACCAATGTGGGAATTGTCACCCACTAAGAAAATACACTTATGAAGTACACCCGGTTAAGAGCCAATTTGGTTAAATATTACAATATGCATTGTTAAGTGTGACCCATTCAAGGGATTTACCTCATATCTGTTAGGATCTTCACCCTGTTAGGAGTGGCCTTGTTATAGGGCTTCAAACACTCTTTAGAATGTTACATTTTTTAATGATTTTACAATAAGAATGTTAGGTCTACTCTGTTAATAGATTTCTCTGTTAAAAATGTTATTAAGAAATAGTAAATAAAATGACCTGTATATTTGCAACTATCTTTTCTCAATCAGATCCTTGTGCACTATTTAATCTTCACTTCAATTCTTCATTATCCACTTGCATCAACACTTCATCAAATCCTTCTTTTCCCACTCAAAATCTCACTATTCCTTCTTCACTATACCAGTCAGTGACCTTTCAACTATTTAATTTTCCATCCATTTGTCCATACAAGATCATCCTTTATATAGACAACTTTTGCCTCTTAATCTCCTCTATTACATTTTTCTTTGATCAGTCTTAACTATCCAATTCATTATACCTTGAATCTGAATCTTGGTAATATGTTTTCTTTTCACCTAGGGACTTGAGCTTTTCTTGAAACTTGTTCCATCTCTTTTTTTCATTTAGATCTTGTCGTAGATCTTCACCTTAAATTTTCCTTTCCGTAGATCTTTGTAAATAACTCTCCTCATCATCATGATCATCTAGTTGATCATAGATAATCATTAAATGTTGATTTAATCCTTATTTATTATCTTTTCCTTTCTTGGTGTTCATTTGAATTTTGGTTAACTTTGATCGGTGCCTAAACCTTTTTTTTGTGTGGTGTCTTTGGTTCCTTTCACTTTACTGGGTGACTTTTCCTCTTACCTTTACCTTATTGAATGACATTTCCTACTTGGCAGTCAAAATAACTTAACTTACCGACTTGTCAAATCTTCAACATCATTCTTTACTGACTTAACATAATCATGTTAGGTAGAAAACAATTATATCAACATAATCTAATCATTGTCTAATCTGTATCAGTTGCCCAATTAAGTTCTTCAACTTCACAACATCTCATTTCTTCTTCTCCTTAACTCATTCATCATATATTATTATTGAATGATATGGAAACATAATATAAACCAGAAATCAATTGATTGACATCAATGACAAGACAATAATTGATCTAACCTTTCTACTATCATCATGTATTCCTTTTATCTTGGTCAATCTTCATCATCATCACCATCAAATAATCAATCTTCAACATTACTATCATTTATGGTAACAATTGGTATATTTTTCCATGTAGGGGATTCCAACGAAAATAAATCACAAAGAATCACATATGTCATTGACAATACTAGGGGACATTGGAAAGTACTAGTGGTTGTTCCTCTTCCAGACAAGGCAATGGATCGCATTACTCCTAATGATTTTTTTATGGAAGAATTTGATCTATGGGTCCTCAGCTGCAAAGTAGGTAAGGAATTAGTTGCATTGGGGATCACAACATAGTTTAAGCATATGCATAATGATGAGTTAGAAGGGTCGATGCACAAAGTTGGGTACCAATTCTATGAAAGTCCGCAGCCAAAAAAAATTGGCACAAGAAACGGGCACCCATTTTTTAAAAATCAGGCACCCGTTTAGGTTCAGAAGCTTGATCTGTATTTAAAAATCAGGCGCTCGTTTAATAATCAGGTGCCTGATTTGTATCAGGCACCCAATTTTTTAAAAATGGGTGCCCGTTTCATAAATTTATTTATTTTTTTGTTTTAATCATTTTCCATGTCATTTTCACAACTTGGAAAATAGGATTATGTTTTGAAGAGAACGGGTGCTCGTTTCAACTTCTCATTTCGACCCCCTCAGCCATTTTTCTCCTATTCCAAGTACGTACTATTGTTTTTTATTATTTTTCTTTATTTTTTTATTATTATTTTTATAAAAAATTATAGTTTCATGTTATTTTTAATTTAAAAATGTAGTTTAATGTTGTTTTGTGATTTATCATATAAATTTAATTATATTTTATGTTTCAGTTAGTTCTTTTTAGTTTTAATTTACTTTGTAAATTATCGTACCAAACTAGAAAACTGTTTAAACTTTTAATTTAACCCTAGGTAGTAAAATAAAAATGTAAACCTAGACACAATTGAATTATGAAACCCTAAGTAGAAAACCAAAACATAAATTTAGACATGTAAATAAAATAAGAAACCATAGGTAGAAAAAATATATATTTACCTAAACAGAACTAAAATGAAAAATTGTACCTGTAGAAAATGTAAACCTACACACAGTTCTAAAACAAGAAAATCTCTCTCTCTCTCTCTCTCTCTCTCTCTCTCTCTCTCTCTCTCTCTCTCTCTCTCTCTAAAATGTTAAAACATGTTCCAAATCAAAACCTTTCAAAACATAGAGATTTAAAAACATCAAAAAACTTGGATGTTTTTTCAACCTTAGGTGTACATTCTTAAAAAAACATTTGAACATTTGTCTCGATTGTCTTTGTAACCTATAAAATGTCTATATTATATGTTAATTTTTAAATTATGACATGTAATTATTTCTCTCTCTCTCTCTAAAATGTTAAAACATGTTCCAAATCAAAACCTTTCAAAACATAGAGATTTAAAAACATCAAAAAACTTGGAATCTTTTTTCAATCGTAGGTGTACATTCTTAAAAAAAACATTTGAACATTTGTCTTGATTGTGTTTGTAACCTGTAAAATGTTTAAATTATATTTTAATTTTTAAATTATGACATGTAATTCTCTCTCTCTCTCTCTCTCTCTCTCTCTCTCTCTCTCTCTCTCTCTCTCTCTCTCTCTCTCTCTCTCTCTCTCTATCTATCTATCTATCTATCTATCTATCTATCTATCTATCTATCTATCTATATATATATATATATATATATATATATATCTTTCTTTCTTTCTTTCTTTCATCTGTGTGTGTGTGTGTGTGTGTAAGGTAAAATGTTTAAATTATTTGTTAATTTTTAATTATTTAAGTCTTTCTTTGTAAGGTAAAATGTAATTTTTATGTTAATTGTAAATTTTCATGTTTTTATATGTACACAGATTATAAAGATGGATGATTTTAACATTGATGAGCTTTCAGATCAGCAAGCACCACCTCCACCTCCACCTCCACCTATAGAGTTGAGAGAAAATATTAGGAGAAATGTAGAGACCATAATGAGATATTTAACTACTATTAGGCATGATCCACATCCATCTCCCTAGCTGCTATGCCTTGCAGATAGCATGCAAGGCATAGTAGATTATGTTTATACATTAGACTCTGAGCTTGATAGTTTTCAGTCATGGAGGAAGACTATGTGTGCATATTATGCTGATGGCCTCTCTTATAAAGAGGTCAATAATTTAAAAATTATAAAAAGTGATATGACATGTTATTTTTTGAACCCTAAAATGGGTGAGGAGATACTTGGCAAGAAGCCATGTATTTCTATTAGATGGTGTCGACACCCTGGTATAGCGGAGCATTTTTTGGAGTGGTGGTGGATGGTATTTGACCATCCACCACATGCTAATCATGAGGTCCCCCTTTATTTTTTGAAAAAATTATGGGCTAAATTTGAATTGGGTAGGAAACTCAATTACTTTGACATGAGAGCATTCTAGGGGGTTGGTCGAGGCATGCCACAAGATAGGCTAAGGGCCAAATTGATTGATAGAACTAGAAATCATGTGTGTAATGAGCCCCTTGTTCCTCTTCCTTCTCCAGTAGTTCCTACACATGTCCATCATCGAGAAGTGCAGTCAGCTCTCAATTCATTAAGTGCCCTTACAGGCAATTTCTTACAGCACTTGACCCAAGTGAGGGCTGCCCCCAGCATAGGACATGTGCACGAGTTGTGGGGATATATGTAGGGGTCCCCAAATTGATGTTGATGTTGCCCATGTTGCCCATGGTGGATATGTTGATAATGATGGTGGTGCACATGGTGATGTTGGAGATGATAGATCACATCATTTGTTGATTTTCTCAATGCGGACGATGATCATCCTGCAGAGGTAAATTTAATTATAATTATACTATAATATTAAATTTCATATTTATACAATCATGAACCATAACATGTGGATTTTTGGTGAACAGAGGAGGGTTGACCCTCCATCATTCATTATTCATCATCATATGACATCCACACCTCGACATCTCAGTGCCCTGTTCACGGTATACACTTTGATCTTGATACATTTATACTTTAAACAGGATAAACTTTAATTGATAATGTGTTTGACATATTTTTTGCAATTTTTTAGGGTCTCTCATGTAACACTGAGATTGGACGTTCTTCATTCTCTTCCCCATTGGTCACTGAGAGTCAGCCACATATACTTGTAGTATGTTTTTCATTTATTAATTTTAACTATTTATATCTTACTAATTTATGTACAACTTTGATTCGTACTTATTTTTTTGCAATTCTAGGCTTTAGGATTGTCTCATGTTGTGCAATCACATTTACGTCCTGAATTATTGGTGACATTAGCTACGTGTCACACACAAGTAATGTACATGCTTTTATTCCATAAATTTATAGTCAAGTTATATATAATTTATAATTTATGTATATACTATAAGTTTGATTCATCCTTTATATATGTTTTTTAGGTCGACACCACCATGAGTCTTGACATGGCTACATGATTAAGCCAAATGCAACCATCAACATTGTCCTTTTAGGTTGTGATTAAAAGTAATTTTTCAATGTCCGTTGTGTATATAGATCTTTTACAACTGAATTATTGAAATTTTGTACTGTTTGTTTTTACAGGACGACTGCATCCACTTTTGATGTAGTTGAGAGAGGACCTCCATGTCCCACTGAGGGCATTATTGAGCATAGACACATGGTAAAATTTTAAATATTGAAATTAATATTAACATTGTGTATCTAAATCTTTTATACCTGAATTATTAGGGTATGTGCAAGATCATGAGGGGCCAAATTATGCCCTTAAGTGGCAATGAAAAATCAGCAAATCAGGGTTAGTCAACTTGACGTGAAAATTTCAACTAGCTATGAACCTAATATCAAAAAGTTGTAAGAATAGAATCTATAGAAAATTCAATTTAGTTTCTAAAATACTAGGCCTTTTTTGAGAAAAAGTTAGTATGATTGGTGAAAAGTATAGATTTCAATGCAGCAGTACAAAAATTTTAGGAAAAAAATAAGAAGTAGGTGTATGTCTGACCACCTTAATCATAATCAAATGATAATATTTTATTATAAGATTTTATATATAAGTAGTAGACTCATGCACGGATGTGATGCATATTTTTTTGTAATTTTATTCCAAAAAAATAATTAATTATGATTTTTTTGCTACAACATTTTCAGAATAAAAAAACTCCCGTGTTTGACCACCTTAACTCATTCAAAACTTTACAAAATTCAATTTTTTTTTTCCTTATAGTAGGTGAAGCATAGAATGTGATGCATTTTTTAGATTTTAAAAATGTTATACCATTTGAAAGTTATAGTCATTTTTCAATTAGTATATAAATCAGCACTTTAGAGGTAGCTCAATTAGAAAATAAGTAATAATTACTTACCGAATTCAAAATTTGACAGCAATTATATTGATAGAAAGCTAATAATCTCCTTAAGATACCCTTTTTGTTTTATCAAATTCGGGTGAAAAAAAAGTTGTCAACTACATTGTCAAAGTTTTGAACTGACATCGCCACTTTTTGGCCCCTCATGATCTTGCACATACCCATTAAAATTTTGTAATGTTTGTTTTTACAGTACTTGAGTGCATCTACTTATGATGTAGCTAAGAGAGGACCTTCATCTCCCACTAAGGGCATTACTGAGCATGGACGCATGGTAAAATATTAAATGTTTAAATTTATATTGATTATTTTTTGAGTGAATTTTTTATGCCTTTTGATGAGATCTTTTAAAGATTTACAGGAGGATGGGGGCACTTAGGAGTAGACACAACATGATGTTGCATTGCATTCCTCTTCATGTGGAGTAAAGAGGATTGCAGATCATCTAGATGACTAGAGTTAGATTATACTTGTCACATACATTATTTTCACTTTTTATATGATGGAACACGTGTGTGTGTGTGTGTGTGTCTATGTGTGATATCAATACTTGTTATCATGTTATTTGGACTTTTGTTATGATGACTTCTTCTCAATATATCCTAATCATCAGAAAAAACTTGTCAATTTTCAACATTATCAGGGATAGAAGGCCTAGCCTGAACCTCTATATTTGATATATCTACAAATGTAATATCTTTTGGTCTAAGAGCTGCATTACCTAACAAGTCAACCATTCTATTTTGACTTCTTTCCATCCAACAAATATTAAAAGCATTAAAGCTCTCAATTTCATCCCATACTGCATTTCTATATTGCTTTAATTTCTGATTCTTTGAAGCATACTTTGATCTAACCTAGGAGATTACTAACTTAGAATCACCCACTACTTTTAAACACTTTATACCATGCCTTGACCCCAATCTCAAGCCCATCAACAAAGCCTCATATTTTGCAACATTATTTGTGCATGAAAATAGCAAAGTGAAAGAAAATTTGAAAGTTTTACCATTTGGAGATATGAGTAGGATTCCAGCTCCAGACCCCTCTTTTGAGTTTTCCCCATCAAAATACATGGTCCATAGACTATCAAGGTCAGTCCATTCTTCCTGGCTATCTATTTTTAGGGAAAATTCAACACCCTCCTCAATTTCCTTATCTTGGACTCTAAAAGCATTGATGTCAATATCGAGAAAACAATTCATGGTGTCTTCCTCTTCTTCTGCAATCATATGTGAAGTTCTAGGCTCCCTGGAGATTTTGATATTTTTCGCCTCAAAGATGAAAGTAGAAAATGATAAATCACACTGTATGTTTCCTCTCATAGAAGCACTCCACTTTCTTGATAGTAACATCTCATATTGAGGAGGAATATCAACCACTAGAACACTCATGGTCAATTGTTTACCAGGGTATGCTGCCAGTCTATAAGGTAAAGCTTTAATAGTATCCACAACTGGTACTTCTCTTGAATCCATTGCTTGACATTTCCCATGTGGGGTATCCACCTTCATCCCTAATGACTTCATAACCTCTATGGGCATAACAGTGTTTGATGCTTCTGAATCAATCATGCAATTTTTTAACAACTTTCCATTTATCAACAATGTTAAAAAGAAAGGATCCACTATTCCTGTTGTGGTACTAACAACATTTGTATCCAAATAAATTTGGGGAATTTTAGAAACAATTTCCTCACTATGAATTTCATTTTCATCATTCAAATTTGCTACGTGTTTATCAATCTTTTATGTTTTCTAAGTATCAATGGATACTACACCATTTACCCAATTCAGGGCCTTTTCCTTATGTTCCTCTATTCTCATCATTTCTAACAAAGGGAATTTAACAGTAATTTGTGATAGCAACTTTCTCATATCAATTGGAACATATTTTGAATCAATCACATCTTGCTTCACATTTGCAATTTCTTTACCAACATTCTAGGTGGAAGTATTTGTGGGTTCTTTAATTAGACTAGATTTTTTAATCTTGTTTAATTAGATTAGATTTTCTAATTTTCTTTAATTAGATTAGATTTTTTTTTAATTTTATTAAATTAGATTAGATTTTTTAATTTTGTTAAATTAGATTAGATTTTTTTAATCTTGATTAATTAGATTAAATTTTTTTAATTTTGTTAATTAGTTGTTAGATTTTGGTAATCTAGTTAGTTTTAGATTTTTATTTTTAATTAAATTATTTTTTTTTACTCTTTTTGTTTGTTTTGTGTGGGGAGATAAAAAAAAATTCTTGTGGGCATTTGCAGGTGCTAAATTCTAGATTGCAGATCTTTGGACCTAAGGTGCGTTTTTGCAAACTCTATAACACTTGGTTTGGGATTAAAAATTCACCTCTCATGTGTTTGGCTTGAGTGTTACATGCTTTCATAGAACACATTTCTTTTATGCTCTTAAGGGGAAATAAACAAACATAGATTTGCTTTCATAGAAGTTTGTGTTTAAGTGCATGTGTGTCTTTTAACATTACGTAATTCTCAGTTTCAAATATCAGTAGTATTGATTAGCAGTCTTAGATTACTTGTGATTGATCTAGATTGCTATCTTGGGTTATTGGACTCGCTAATCTGCCGGCCCCTCGTTCCACCCCGTGGTTGCAAGGTCAGCACCACATTAAAGGGGAGGGGTCTACAGTAAAGAAGCGTTAATTGTTCCACTAGGCAACCCTTTTGTACTTTTTGGAACTCACTTGTTTTCTAGGTTGTGGACTCATTTGTAGCTTGTGTGAGGTGTTAAGTGTTCCACCTTGTGGACTCACCTCATATTTTCTCTAAGCATTAAGTGTTCCACCTTTAGTGCTTTCCAATACTTTTTGATAGAGAATTACTTACTTTTTCATTTTTAGAAGGCCTGCTTGGGGATTTCATCACCTCAAGGGACGACCTTAACTCCCATGTTCCAGAGGAGTATAAATATTGAGAGGTGAATCCAAAGACACCTCTCTTGGGAATGAGTTAGATTTCACTCTTGGCTAAGCCTCAAAGAACTTTATACCTTTGAGAAGTGAAGGAGGAGATTTGGGTTACCGTCTCCTCCCGGCTGTGTGATTTTTTATTCTTCTCATCTACAGATTTGGGCCTCATGTACCTTGTGTATATCAAGGATGCCCTTTAGAAAAGCCATGTATATCCTTCTAGACAGCTTACTAGGATGTTGTTGTGTTCTGAGTGCCTACTAAAACATCTTCAAGAACATACACAAGTAGCATCTTTAAGGAGTAGCATACTAAGTCACTATTCTTGTTCATGTGCAAGGTTGCTTTGCCCCTTGCTCATTGTTTGAAGACAATTGCTTGCTTGAACTCCCTGATTTTTGTCTTATGTGCTTGATACAAATCCGTTGATATACTTGTTTGATCTTTGAAAATGAACAACAAACTGAAATACTGAGTTCTTCGATTAGGTGACTTGTCCCAGTTTTAGAGACCTATTATGTATTTAGGATTCTTGTGTCCTTGACCTTTTGAGTTAGTGATCCTTGATCTCATAAGTGATTTTTCTTGAGATTGGCAAATCAGGAACTGTTCCTGTCAAATAGATAAATTTCTAGACTCTTTGATAACACACTTGGAGAATGCTAGTAATCTCTTCATCCACCCATTTTCATCACATTCAAATTTAGTACTTTGTGTAAGTCATCCTCCTAATCCATATGTGCTAGGGTATTCACCCAAGAATTGAGCACCTCTGTGGTAGTGTTGGTTTGCACCTATTTGCAATAGTTCTATTTCACCATTTCTCTCGGACAAGAGAAAACTTTTACTATCCTAGTCTGGTATTGATGTTTCCCAAAATTGTCTATTTGCCTGAACTCTCCCTTTCATGTCAATAACAACAAGATATCAAGTGAGCCAAGGAAAACGGCCTTAGATAGTCTTCAACCAACTACCCCTAGTTCAGACTTGTCAAAAGAGAAAGGAAAAGGAACCAATATTTGACCAGTCACCTAGGAGTAAGTCTAAAACCTGGTTTGACCCAAAGAGCCATTTTAGTGATTTGAGTACCCCCTCAGCACCTTCCTACTCAGGTATGGATATGAGTTATACCATGACTCGGTGAGAGAGGGAAGCTATGGATCAAAGCCTTGATGATATCTATGAAAGACACAAAGACAAGATGTTGTTTGGTAATTCCTCTCATGATGATCAACCTAGTTCACCCCCCATCAGCACTAGGTACCTAGATGCACATCAACGAGCCGAAAGGCATGAGCGATGAGCCCACCCAGAATAATGGTCACAACACAAAGACCAAGAAAATGAACTTGGTGATGCTCATGTCAATGGAACATATACCAATGATTTGTACAAACATTCAAGACCAAACTCTCCACTTCGAACAACCTCAAGGCATACAAGTGAGAGACTAAAAAGAATTGAGTGGGAAAAATAGGCTACAAAAAATGAATGAGCTGCAAAAGAAGAAAAACTTAGGCTTCTAGAAGAGGAACAACGAGCCTTGTTGGACATAGAGAGAAAAGCATTCCAAGAGGAGCAAGCTAGGCTGTTAGCCCAATAATTAAACACTCAATTCAACAATAGGGGTGCTACAGTGGAAATAATTCTCCTCCCTCCACCCCTTCTAGAACACCAAGAAGTAGAAGGCGGTCAAGAACCCCTTCTAGATCTCCTAGACCTAGAGGAAGAAGGGCCTCTCAATATGCTCACTATAGGAGACAAACCCCTCCTAGAAACTCAAGACCACACTCCCAACATGTACATCATGGTTCCCAACATGGAGGTGGTAGCTCACATTATGACCTTGATACTCAAGACTTTATGCGAATGCAACAAGAGCCTATCTTCCAACAGTATGTGGATAGGTATTTGGAAAAAAACAAAGATAAATTCTTGGAAAGTATAATCAACAAAGGTGCTAGAGTCCCTTATAATTTTAATGTGGACAAAAAAATACAAAAGAAAAATCCCTCTCAAGAGGAAGAAATCTACCAAATGAAGCAAATGATGGAGAAAATGATGCAACCTAAGAGCTCATTCTCACTAGACTAGATCTGTCCTAATCCATTCGACAAGAGTGTGAGTATGAAGGATTTTCCAAGGAGGGTGGAATTCCCTCAATATGATAAATATGATGGCAGTGGTGATCCACATGACCATGTGCACCAATTCTATACTATGAGCTTTGAATTTCATCAAGATGACTCCTATTTGATGAGGTTATTCCCTAGAAGTCTTAAAGGACAAGAAATAGAATGGTTTACCAATATCAATACTCCCCCTATCAAGACTTTTAGAGAACTTGTTCATAGATTCATTCAACACTTCACATATAATCTGTCAAGATCTGTTACTATGTTGGACCTATGCAACTTGAAACAAAATCAGGGGGAACCCTTTGTTACCTTCTTGCAAAGGTGGAGGAGACAGTGCTCTCGGTATCCTAGGATGATCCATGAGGATGAAAAGATTGACATACTTGTCAGTAATTTGGTACCTGAAATGAGATATGAGATCAAAAAGATAGTCTTCAATTCCTTTGATACCATGATTGAAACCACATGCCGCATTGAGGATGTTCTAAAAGAACAAGGCATTTTGACCAAACATAGCAACAATGGCAACAATGGTCAACACAACAACAAGGATAAAGGGAAGAACAACAATTGGAACAAGAACAAACAAGTTGTCAATGACAGAGTTGTGGACTCTTCCCAATCAAGAGATCAAGGTGTTCTTAATTTGACCAATGTTGTGCAAGCCATGAAGCTTAATGCACCTCCATAGCAACAAAGTAAACCAAGATATCAGGAGAGGCCCAAAAAGGAGAAGCAGAAATTTACCAAATTGGATGACTCATATGAGGATGTTCTCAAAACTCTCATTGCTAACAACTTGGTACATCCTCAGGATCCTACAAAACATTACATCCTTGACATTAAGCCACATTGGTGGGATGAGAAGGCTTTCTGCACATTTCATAATGGCATTGGGCATACCATTGAGAATTGTTGGAAACTCAAGTACATTATCCAAGATCTCATTGAGAATGGAAAGCTTAAGGTGGATGGACTGAACAGTAATGCTGATCACAAAGCATTTAAGGAACCTTTGCCTAAGTATGACAAGGGGGAAACCTCTAAACCAAAGGATGGCAAGGCTGCAATCAACTACACTTACACAATGGCAGAAAATGTGGTAAACATGCTTGAAGTTATGGAGCCAAGTGTTAATATGATGAGGAGTAAGGACCTGCATGGTTATGACTCTCCCCCTATCTTTGACAAAGAACCTATTGTGGTGCTGAGAGGTCCTCATTCTAGGTTATCTTCTCAAGCCCTCAATGCTGTTACCAGGAGTTAAGGCCCTATTGTTCTTAGAGGTCCTAGTTTAGGTCCATCCAATAAACCCAAGGAAGTGGCATCTAAGAATGTCACTAAGTCCACCACTGCTCCCAAACCAAACTACAACTTGTAGATTAGTTACAGAAAACTCCAGCACAGATCTCAATCTTAGAGCTTCTAGAGTTGTCCCCTAGACATAAGCAGATCCTTGAGGATGCTTTGCACACAACAAATGTCCCCAACAACATAGATATTGACCAATTTCAAGGCATGGTGAATCACATTACCAGCCCACATTACCTCTCTTTCTCAGAAGATGATGACAAATCCCTAAGCCATCCCCACAATCTTGCCCTTCACATTGAAGTAATGATTCATAAAACCTGTGTCAGGTGCGTGTTGATAGATGGGGGTGCTAGGCTAAATATTTGTACTTTAAGTTTGTTAAAAACTTTGGGCTATTCAAATGAAGTGATCGACACAAAAAAAGAAGATCACTATAAAGGCCTATGATGAGGCAGAATGCAGTTCTAAGGGGTTAGATGTCCTTCCTGTCAGGATTGGCCTAGTTGAAAAAGATATCTTGTTCCAAATTGTTGATACTGGACCCCTTGCATACAACATTTTATTGGGTAGACCATGGATTCATGACATGCAGGAAGTGTTGTCTACCTACCACCAGTGTGTTAAGTTCCCCTACAATGGAGTAGAAATTTGCATACCAGGGGATAGCACTTTATCAGTTAATTCAATCTCAGCTAATGTTCATGTCCCTCTTAATCGAGAAGCTGAGGATTATCAAGCAACTTTAGCAGACTATCAAGACAAGTTTAAATCAATAGACCTTGGCATGGGGGGGTATCAACTTGACTCTTTTGCAAAGATGCCTATTTCCCCTAGGTCCTATGGAAAACCTTCACAAGAGATGAAACCATCTTCTTTGGTAATGACACTATTTGATAAGTTTGTGGAATCCTCAGTACCAATACAAGATGAAAAAGAGGAAGTAGCTATTCGAGATTGGATATACAAAGAGGAGAAGTACCAGCACAATGAAAATTTCTCCCCCTCTCCTAAGTCCTATGGGAGGGGATATACTTTTGTCAAGAAGATGGGTTATCCAGGATATGGCCCCCTTAGTCATAGGTTAGATGCTAGAGCTGAACCACTTAATCATGATCTTTTTGGACGTAAGTCTAAGAAACCAGTTGGCCTAGGCTTTATGAAGAATAACAAGTGCACTGTCCCCATTCCTGATAGGCAAGATAGTGAAGATGACATAGAATATGTACCAGATTTGACAAATCAACAAGACATGATAGATGATTGGGTACCTTCAACAAATCTCCTTTAGGGAGATTCCAGAGATTTAACAATTGACAGTCCTCCTATCCTAGCTATGATAGATAGTGATTATATGAATGCAAGATTGACTATGGATAGTGTCTCCATCCCAACTGTAATGGATGGTGATAATTCAAATGATTTTGTGATTGAGAAAATTTCTAGAGGAGAGGAAAATCTTCCAAATCTTGAGGCTTCTACATCAGGAGACCCCAACAATAATTCAAAAACAAACTATCATGAGTTTGAATGGGATTCACTATTAGATGCAATAGTTGACTTGGATATGGATGTTTTCCATGCTTATAGTTCTCAACCTGACGTAGCTGATGAGTTGTGTGTCAGATTAGAAGATTGGAACCCATGTGTCACATTAGTAGATGATTCTTCACTTGATAGGATAAATCCTAATTTAGACACCTTAGAGGGATACTGGATAGACTCCAATTCTATGGTCACTAGAGATGACATCACCTATATCCTTAATATTGAACCAGTCATTAACCTACCCCTTATTGATCCCAACCTTATTGATTGGTCTCAATGTTACCAAGAGCCTCAACTCTTGACATTTCACAATGACTATGAGATCACCTACTATCTAAATGCCATTGAACCTATTGTCTCTTCCACCAGTGAACCGGCTACCAGTATGATAGAACCTGACATCAACTACCTTAGTCACAAGATAAAAAGAAAAGAAAAAAAGAATAAGAGTTCTGATGGAGAAAACCACTGTGTGGTGGTGTCAAAACCAAAAAAAGTAAAAATAAAAGATGTATCCAAAGGTAAAAACCTCTCTAAGGCACCTACGGATGAGTTACTTGATAGTCTCCCAAGCTATTTTTGAGATAGATCATCAGTATTGGTTGAACCTATAGAAGCTGTTAATTTGGGAATAGAAGAGGCTCCAAAAATTATACACTTGGCTAAATCTTTATCACCTCAAGAAAAGAAAGCCTACACCGAGTTCCTCCAAAAGAAGAAAATTAATTTTGCATGGACATATTTAGACATGCCAGGGTTAGAAACTAATCTCATTATGCATAATTTGTCCATAGCTCTAGGTGTGAAACCAGTCAAACAAAAGTTGAGAAAAATGCACCCTCATATAGCTCTTCTAGTGAAAGATGAATTAGAAAAGCTCCTTGGTGTAGGATTCATTAGAGCTATAGACTATGCCGACTGGATTTCCAACATTGTACCTATTTCCAAACATGATAAATCCATCCAAATCTACACATATTTTAGAGATCTTAATAGAGCATGCCCAAAGGATGATTTTCCACTTCCTAACATAGACATGATAGTGGACATGACGGCAGGCTATGAGATCTATTCTTTGATGGATGGTTTTTCTAGGTATAATCAGATCAAGATTGCTCCTGAGGATCAGGAAAAGACTGCATTCACATGCACATGGGGTACTTATTGTTGGAACATCATGCCCTTTGGATTGAAAAATGTAGGAGCTACTTACCAAAGAGCTATGACAACCATCTTCCATGACATGATGCATAAGAATATGGAAGATTATGTGGATGACACCCTCGCTAAGTCTAAGAAAAGAGGAAAACATTTGGCTAATTTAGAAGTAATTCTAGATTGCATGGAACAATTTCAACTAAGATTAAACCCCAAAAAGTGTGCATTTGGTGTTACTTCTAGCAAATTATTAGGATTCATCATTTAAGCCAAAGGGATAGAAGTGGACCCTGAAAAGGTTCAAGCCATTATAAACATGCCACCTCCCAAAAATGTCAGTCAAATGAGGAGTCTTCAAGGACACCTTCAATCCATAAGGAAGTTTATTTCACAATTGGCAGATAGAGTGCAGCCCTTTAACAAAAACTTGCATAAAGGTGTTCAATGTGTCTGGAATGAGGATTACCAAAAGAGCATGCATCAAATTAAGGAATACTTGGCAAGTCCTCCCATTTTAATGCCTCCCATTCCAGGAAAACCCCTCATTTTGTATGTCTCAGCTACTGAATCTTCACTGGGGGCATTTTTGGCTCAATTAGATGAACAAGGGAAAGAAAGGGCCATATATTATATTAGTTGCACTCTTGTTGCTTGTGAGGTCAATTATACTAGTATTAAAAAAGCTTGCCTTGCAGTAGTGTTTTCCTCTCAAAAGTTGTGACACTATATGCTTGCGCACACCATACACCTCATAGCAAAAATTGATCCTCTCAAATACTTGCTTAGTAAAGCTACTCTCACAGGTAGACTCGCTAAGTGGATGATGATTCTTTCTGAATTTGACATAGAGTATATTGAGCGCAAGGCAATCAAAGTCCAGGTTATTGCAGATCAACTGGCTAATTTCCCAATTCAAGATAATATGCCCATTCAAGTCAATTTCCTAGATGAACATCTTATGTACATGACTGAGAGATCCTGGAAACTGTTCTTTGATGGTTCCTACATGCAAAACGGTTCTGGAGCTAGTGTGTTGTTTGTCTCTCCACATGGGTACACTATTCCCAAATCTTACAAGTTACTCTTCCCATGCACAAACAACATAGCTAAATATGAGGCTTTAACAAATGGACTAAAAATGGCTATAGAGTGGAATATCACAGAACTACATATCTATGGGGATTCTCAGCTGATCATTAATCAAGTCAATGAGCAATACCAAACAAAAGATGACAAGTTGATACCTTACAAAAAAATGGTTGATTCATTAAGATGGTATTTTACTTTTGTCAATTTTCAGAAAATCCCTAGGGCTGAGAACAAAGTAGCTGATGCTATGGCCACCTTGCTTCACTTCTTCAATTGGAAGAACATGAGTCCAAATATGAATTCCTGGTGGAAGAGCTACGTCATCCCAGATTTGACTCACCCAAAAATGATGTCATTTGCACCCTTGTCAATCATGAATCCTCTCACTATGGTGCTATTTACTCATATCTCCATGATGGCATCATCCTTGACACATTTAACCGATTTGAAAGAAGAAACCTTGTTCGTAATGCCTCTCACCATTCCCTCATCTCTGGTGATTTGTATAGAAGGGGTCTAGATGGGACACTTCTTAGGTGCTTAGAAAAGGAGGAATTTGATCAAGCACTAGTTGACATCCATGAGGGCATATGTGGGCCACATTCTAATGGTCTTTCCATGGCTAAAAGGTTTCTTAGGGTAGGTACTATTGGCCTATGATGCAGATAGATGCAGTAGCTTTTGCCAAGTCTTGTGAAAAATGTCAGAAACATGGACACCTGATACATGCTCCAGGTTGGGAGCTAATTCCTTCTATATCTCACTGGCCATTTCAGCAATGGGCCTTTGACCTTGTTGGGCAGATTCATCCCAACTCATCAGGTGGACATAAGTTCATTATCACTGCTACTGACTACTTCACAAAATAGGTAGAGGTTGTTCCACTTTTTGTTGCCTCAAGTAAGACAATATCTTTATTCATTTTAAACCATATCATCTGTCGATATGGAGTACCATCTAAGATCATCACTGACAATGGAGGTCAGTTCAAAAACAAGGACCTTACATAACTCTACCAAAGATTTAAGATAAAGCAACATTGGTCCTCCATTTACTTCCTGCAAGGAACTGGTCAGGCAGAGGCTTCAAATAAAACCATTCTCAAGATTTTACATAGAACAGTTCATAAGAATGGTAGAGACTGGTACCTACAGATAAACCCAGCCTTGTGGGTCTATAGAACAAGTATTCATACTCCAACTGGGGCTACTCCTTTTGCCCTCACATACGGCGCTGAAGCAGTGTTACCTTTAGAGGTCGAGATTCCATCACTTAGGGTCTCTCTCAAAGGTCTAGTTACAGATGAAGACTATCACACCATGAGATTACAAGAATTGGAACTTCTGGATGAAAAGTGTAAAGAATCATTTGACCATATGAGGGTCTACCAAAATTGGATGTCCAAAGCATTCAACAAAAAGGTTCGCCCTAGAGAATTCCAAGTAGGAGATCTTGTCCTACGAGAGAATCCTAAGAACCAATAAAATAGAGAACGGAAGGGAAAATTTGAACCTAATTGGCTTGGACCCTACATTATCATAGAAGCTTTTGGTATAGGTGCTTATCTACTATCTACTGAAGAGGGGGAGTAGCTCCCTGAGCCTATCAATGTTTTGCGCCTAAAGAAGTTCTATCCTTGATGCACGTTCTGTCTGGGGGCATCCTTTGTATATAATTATGATCCTGAAAAAATCCCAAAAAAATCCATCTATGATGCTGAAAAAATACAAAAAAAAAAAATACAAAAATACAAAACATTAAAATAAAATTTAAAAAAAATTTTAAAATGAAAAAATTGAAAAAATATCAAAAAAATAGAAAAAGTGCCTTGGTGAAAACCTGGAAATAGGTGCCTTGGTAGCAAAAAATACAAAAAAATTATAAAAAGTCATGAAAAAAATTCTTCCAAGTGGTGAAAACCTGGAAACGGACGCTACTTGAGGCCTTCGCCTCCCTATTTCTTAGCATGTGTCCTCGACACTTAGCCTTTCTCCATCATGCCTTTTCCTTGTTGCCTTGGTTTGGAATTGGTCTTTGTCTTTGTCTAGGGGGCATCATTTTGTTAGCGTTGGTCTCTTGGATATGCTTGTCTTTAGGACACCTCACAAACGGTGTTTTTCAACACCAACCCAACTGTGTTTTTCAACACAACCCCCAACATCGAGTGTTTTTCAACACTTATCAATTTGGTCTTATCCAGTTTGGTCATGTGATCTTACCTACTAGCAAGCATTCAATCCTTATACTCAGAACTCAGTATCAGTTTACACACTTAAAATTTTTAAACACAACACTTAATGCTTGAGATATGTCATGATCTTTTCTTTGTGTGCTGACTAATATTGATTTTCGTTGAGTGTCCTTGTCTAACAAGTCTCTCCGTGATGCATCACTAGATGACTTGGGGCATGGGGCATGTTTTTATTTGCTTTTTGCTTGTGGGTGTCTTCTTGAACCTCTTCAATGTCTCTTGTTGTCTCCTTGACACACTTAGGATATTTAAGGCATCATCCTTGACTATTTTTGCACAACCATTCTCATGGTCATCCTAGCATTTATGCCTTGATGTGAGCATGGTTTTGCTACATTAAATGGGGTAAGCTAACATTGCAGTCATCTTGACCTTTATGTCTTTGATTCTCATGTTAGAATCTTTCCACATTCCAATCTGATATAAATCACATTCATATCTTCATAGTTGTGTTTGTGACTAGTGTTCATTGTGTGATTGTCTGATGTTCGCTAATAACGGCCCAATGATGAAAATAAGTTCTCTTACATTCTCTAATGAATGATGAACACAAAAAACCTATGTTACCCATGCAAGTACACCTTTGCATTTTCATGTAGCTTGCATTATTTAGACTTCATGTTAAATTTGCACTTTTAGGCTGCATTATGAGTTTGAGAGGGTTTCCTTCATCTTTCTTGTGGACTTTTAGTCAACTGTGGTCACGTTTCGATCTTCATTTCATTATCTTCTTTCATGATCTCAATCAAAATTCCCTATCTTAAACAATTGATTGATTTTGTGGCATCTTCTTTCTAGAGGCAAATTCTCTTTCTTCTCTCCATTTCTTTCCATTTCTTCCAAACTTCTATCTTCCATTCGCCTTCACCCCACTTCTTTTCTTCTATTTCAACCTTGGGGCATAATTTTCTTATTGATCTACCTTGGCTCTATGATTCTTATATCTTTCATCTTACATCAAGAACCTTACATTTAGTTTGATTTGATCAAATTTATCAATTTACTTTTTCTCCTCTATCTCATTTTGATTTTGATCACGAGGGGGCAGTACCTATCAAACTTCAATCCTTGATTCAGCTTTATCAATTTTATCAATTGCTTCTCTTGGGGCAACCTTGCTTGAGATTCTTACCTCCTATTTTGGACTTGATTCAGCTATGTTGCATCCTTCAGCTTTAGCTTATGCTTGTCCTGATGTGTTCCCATCCGTCGAACACACATCTGGGTTGTTTTGTTATCCCAAATCGATCTCGCACTGCAATTCCATTCTTTGACTACATGTGATCCCGAGTCGACCTCACATTAGTCAAAGAGGGGCAAATGTATGCACCCTAAAATGGTCACCTAGACTTTGGGCCCCATTTATTCAATTATCAAAAATCAATCCCTGAATCAATGCTTTGCAACATATTCAAATCAAACTTCTTGATCAAATTGTAACCATTTCAATTATTTCATTTCTTCCTGAGGTTTGAATATTTCATTAATTTTATTTAATTAATTAAGAAAAATAAATCCCTTTTAAATAAATAAAATAATATTATTTATTTGAAATAAATATTCCTTAAATGAAATAAGGTTATTTAATTAAAATTCATTTTTAATTAAATGATTTTATTTTATTTCATTAATATTTATCTTTAAATTATTTTATTTTATTTTATTTTATTAGGAGAGATATTATTCTTTTAAATTAAATAAATAAAATATCTTCTCCAAAATATCTTGTGATGGAAAAGGAAAAAAATTGATTAATAAAAGAAATAAAATAAAAAGAATTCTATTTTCCTACAAACTTGCTAAAATCAAATTTGTTTCCTCTTTTCCATTTATCCCACATTGATCTTCAATTTGGATTCAAATCCACATTTCGCTATAAAATGAGCCCTCTCACTCTCACTTGAAAAAAACCCCCAAATTTTCATATCGTTATTACGCTACAAGTTTTCATAGAGCTTTGAGATCCATTATTGCATATAGATTTTTATCTCTTGTAGTTTCATTTAGATTAATTTCATATTTAATTCCATAGATTAAATCTTGCATTGTTTAGATCTTGCATTGTTATTTGTTTTCATAGTTAAATTTACTTTCAAGTATTGCATTGTTATCATTTAGTTTAGCTTGCATTTACATTTTCATTGTTGCATTGCAAGAACAAGATTCACGGAGATTAGCACTCTTGCTTCTCCTCTTTGAATCTCTCATTTTGTGGTGTACTTGCATAGGTATCTGAGGGCCTCCTAAAAAACCATGCACTCCACAGATAGAGAGTTGTGGGTCAACTTGTGAGGGCTCATTCTTGGGTCTCCTCACATGCAAAGATTCACAAAAGTGTACCACATCTTGGTGTACAAAGGAACAACCTCACCTAAAGGTTTAGACTTTATTTTATAAACAATGTTGGGTTTAGCATTCTTCTTCACTTTGACCTTATTAATAACATCGATCTCCTTCTGCTTATTTTGGGATGCCTTTATATCTTTTTCTATCTTCTTAATGAAAATACCAACAGCCTTCTGACTTGGATCACCAACTACTCTATTTCTTAAGTTGTAGTTTGTTTTGTCTTGGTTAACCATATCTATTGTTATCAAAGAAATTTCCTTATCAGATGACCTTCTCAAAATAACTATTTCTTTACCCTTTAAAACATTACATTGAACACTATCTAGTTCACCATCCCCATCTGCAAAGACTTGTTGATGGTATGATTCATTTCTAGTCTGGGAATTTAGAATATCTTGATTTTCATCCTCTTCAGTAGAATCAACTTCATCCCAAACATGGGAGGAATTCATGCCACATCCCTGATCATCATAGGGTTTTTCCTCATTACACTCTTGTTCCTCTTGTGAAGAGACAATCTGGGATATGACACAATAATTAGGATCATGTGGTGATTGACAAATAATACATCATGGGACATCTTCAACCACTTTCATTGAATTTCTTTGTAATGGGTCAGGGTTCCTATCATTTGGTTTATCCTTCCTTTTTGGGAGAATAGGCTTTCCATCCTTCCATTGAGTATTGTATGGATAGTTTTGCATTCTTGGCAACTTGTTAAAATTATTAAAGGGGAGCTTGTCATTTCCTGCAACTTTATTATTTCTATTTTCACCAGGCTTCAAATATTTTATAGATTTCAAAATCTTCTTTAAGCTATCATCATCCTTTGGTTTCACACCTGTAGGCTTTCCTGGTTCTTTTCTGTTCAATAACTGTGACTTGTTATCCTCCCTTCTTCCCAATTTCCCTATGATTCTCTAGTTACTTTCTATGTTCACAACCATCTTGTAAGCTTCAACAAGACTCCTTGGGTTCTTGTCCCTCAAAAGGTAACCCATCTTAGAATCAAATGCATTCAAAGAAGTGACAAGACAGACTCTATCATCTAGTCTAATGACTTGCAAGAGTTTATGCATGGCCTTTTGAAATCTGACATTAAATTCAACAACATCCTCATTGAAATTTTTCTTGATGTTATTAAATTCATTTAACATAAACCCCTCATTTGTCTTATCACCATACTGTTCCTTGAAAAAATGTCTAAGTTGATCCCATGAGCCTATGCTACCATGTGGTAAAGCCTTAAACCAATCTCTTGAATCTTCTATCAAAGATTGTACAAACAATTTCATGATTACATCATCTGGGACAATGTTGTAATCATCTATAACATCTATAAACTTCTTTAAGTGTTCCTCATAGGTAATAACATTACTTCCAGTGAAATTTGGAAATTTTTTCCTAATCTCCTTAGGGATGGGGTTGGGATACCCAAGAATGCATGTAAAAACCAACTGTTTACACCTTTCATGAATAGGTCCTGCACTAGACAAACCAGCACCATGGGATGTTGAGGCATTAGTATTTGAGATAGCAAAAATTTTGAGCCCCCCTGGTGGGGGAACATTTGTCATCTATCTAGCATGATTTGCAACATTTCCTCCTTGTGTTATAACAGAGTTGGAAACATTAGTGGGTCCTGTAGACCACTTGAGAAAATCTATATTTTTTCTCATCTCTAGTGTTGAAGCCTCCAATTCTACCTTTTCTAATTCTCTGGCTAGAAATTCTTAATCCCTTTTAGCTTTCTCAAGGTCTGCTTCCAACCTTAAAGCCCGATCTATGGGAATCTTAGGGCATACATTCTCCTTAATTGAAACTCCCACAACCTTTTGCTTACATGATCATAATCTTATGATGCAAAGACATGATCTGGGTCTTAATTTATTATATCATCTTGATCTTGTGTCTCACTAGGTGTTAAGAATTTTTGTTTCCATTCTTCAACCCATTCTTTATTTTTTCATTCTTCCCATTCACTTGCAACACAAAATTGACAAAAACATGCAAGCTCCCTAGTCCATATAGTCCAAGTGTTAGAATTAGAACTCCTAAATTAATTTCATTTAATCGATCCATTGATTGCATCACAATAATATCTTGAAAGGATATTCTTCTCTTCAACTAGCCAGAAAAAATGTTTGATTGTAGAGTTCTGATTTGATCTTGTAGACAAACTTGTTTTACACCATTCAACAATTGCACGTGCATCTTTAAATTTTGATTTTTCCTTAAATTTGAGTTTCTCTCTACAAAGGGCTCTCTTAACACATGCACTGGTGTAATACCCCAAAAATGGGATATAGGTTCATTAACCTCCTACATCGACATATCGAATGAAATTGACATTAAAGTCCTAACCTAAGGCACATCTAAACATCATCGAATCCTAATTGATTATCATAAATTCTGCATCGGGGAATATTCCTAGCAATATTCCTATTTATCATAATTATCTTTAATTTAATGATTATTTGGCAATATATCCTATTTGTCCTAAAGTTTGATTAATCAAATATTCTAAATATTTAATTAATTAGATATAATTCTGCCACTTAATTGTTTAATTGAAGTTAATTCTATTTATTCCTAAATTGTATTATTTAATTTTGACAATAAATCCAAAATCCTATGAATAATTGATTAAATTATTATTTAATTAATTAAAGCAAGTTGTCAATTTTTAATAATATTGTTTTTGAATAAAAGTTTGAAAAATAATTGATTAACCCATAAATCAATTATTTTATTTTTCAAAATCAGTTAAGTTGGAGAATAAATCACTTTATTATTAAATTAATTCATAAATAAAACATTCACAATCAGAAAAGCAGACAACTATCAATTATCAATTAAATCTAAACTCTATTTTGAGTTAAACTCTACTTTTGCATGTTTTTGTGAGTTAATTATCCTTTATTTTAAAATAACTCAAAAATCAATCTGAGTTATTTGAGTGATTTATGGCTTTTTTTCATGCACCTCCAAAGCCCTAGATTTCTATAAATTAAGGCTTCAGCTCTTCATTTGAGATCCATCCACGAATTGCACACTCACGCTGTCGAATTGGAGACTGAAGAATCAATTTTGAGAATTCGAGTTGTTATGAGATTTTCATCATTTTTGCATAGTATCCATATCATTTAGAATATTATTGTTAGATCATTTTAGCATATCAATTTTCATATTAGCATAGATTCATATCAAGTTTTCATTATCATAATTACACAGAAAAACCAAAAAAAATAGATTTATTGCATTCATTCCATATCTAGATTTTGCATTCAAATCCTTCGTTTAGGTGTCGTCAAGGTCACTGATCTCAGTCCAATCTGAGAATACATACTCACATCTACTAGAAGGCAGTAAATCACCTAGTAAGATTAGTTTTCATTTCATTGCACGATTTTGATTTTTGCTAACCTCTAATATTTTACTAAAGTGTTGTGTCTATAGATTAGGTACAAAATTCACACACACATTTTTGGCACCCACCGTGGGGCCCTGAAATGGGTTTCCCTTCAAATTTTATCAATTTCTATCATTTTCTTGTCTTTTTCCATTCCAAGCTATGATTTTTATTCTTTTTCCGTACAATTTTCATATGAGTTTTGTCAGAAACTCATACCAGGAGATACCCACTGTCGTATGATAGTTGATTTGATTGAGGATCACACAAGCAGAAACCCACTATCATCTGAAACCTCTATTGTCGTGTGATCTGATACCCATTGTCATATAAGCTTCTAGATTATTGTCTGGGAGGCAACCCACTATCGTACGAGTTTTAGTGCTAGGTTTCAATTGTTGTTTCACTTTTTTAGGCAGTTTGTCAGATTTGGTTTTCAGATTTTGACTAACAGCTAACCCTAACAATTGAAATTCTCTATTTTTTATTGATTTTCACTGGTTTTTTATTGGAAAAAGTGCAAGAATTGCTAAAAATAGGTAAAAATCTACTAAGCATGTTGCGAGGAATTAAGGTAACCTTCTCAGCTGATAAAATTTCAATTTGGATTAAAATGAACATCTTGCATGTCTAGCTTGAGTGCCTTTCTTTTCCATATCACACATTTCATTTGGGCTCTAAAAATGAACATAGGTTTTCTTTCAGGATCTTTGTTACACATAGTAAATAGGCCCTATGAACACTATTCATGGCTCTTGAGAGAGTGAATTTCTAGCGAAATTCTTCTCAATGAAGGAACCCTTGTAGGTAGGGAGGATACTAAGGGCATCTCACATTCTACTAGATCCGTGTGTCTTCAACTTTTTGATCAATACATTTTCTCTCTAAAGAGGTTGATAGATCATAAGGGGTTGATGTCATAGATCTTTGTGAGATAATCTTAGTCTTAGCGCATCGGATTTATCTGTCTGCTTTGTTTTGGTGAAGTGAAGAGGCTAGGGGATTATGCTCTACTTCATTTTTGGATAGTACCAGAAACCCAAATCCTTGAATCTGATCTAGTCCCCATGTGGTATATCTTGTGAGTCACCTTTAGAGAGGATTAACCATAGTGGACATTCCCTTAATTGGGTCAACCACGTTGATGGAAACTCAAGCGGTAATAGCCATTTTCACCGTGGTAGTGACAACCACTATATAAATGTCATGTTGGAAGAAATCTCCACAGGTGTGGTCTCTTGTTGGGCTATCAGATCTCCCTAGCAGATCCTGAAGATTAAGTTCTCAGACTATGTCAAAACCTTGGTGTGCCTAGATTGGAGTTCACCCTCTTGGATCATAAAAGTTGCAGAGTCAAACCATTACTAAAAACCCTAGTGAGGCCAAATTTCCCTTTTCTAGGAATATGTGCATTAATGCAAAACTTTTTGGAACATACACAATTAGCACTTCTAAGGATTAGCACAAATAAGTCACTTGATTGTTCATGCGCAAGGTTGCTTTTTCCCTTGTTCATTATTTTCAAACATGCTTGAAATCACTTGCTTGCTATTTTGTGTGCTTTCTTATCTATCTGGTTATTGAAAATGAACAAATTTATTACAATCCTCAAATCTGGACATTGAAATTTGCAAACAATTTGAAACTAAAAACCCCAAAAATTTGCAAAAATTGAAGTGAAATTCCTTTCTGGAGTCAAAAGTCATCTCATCAGGTCATAAAATCGTACGAGTTTTGGTTAAGAATCATTTCATAACCCCCTGATTGTCATATGGTAACTGGTATATTGTCATACGAGTGTTTCTACTAGTCATTTTCAAAAGTCAATTTTCCTGTTGTCAACTATCATATGAGCTTGTCAATTGTCCTTTCATGCTATACCCACTATTGTATGAGCCTGTCGAAAGTTGCATGAGAAGTTTTGAAAAATTGCCAGAAAGTTGTCAGAATTGCTAAATATCCAGCACTTTCAGCCTATTTCCAGAATCTGTCAAAAAAATCACTGTGTCAAGAATAGAGCAGAAAACTACTGAGAATCCAATCATTTTCCTAAAGTCACCTTTTGAATTTGATCCAGCCTTCTATTTAATCAATTTGAGTCTTTTTTTATGTTGTGTCAAAACCTTGTCATAACTATCAATCTTCATAAATGACTAAGTGTTGTGATATCTTGTCTGCTATCTTTTGGGCATCTACCCATATATCCAGGGCATAGTATGTTAGGAATGAATGCAAAGTATTTTGGTAGTCATTCTGTAGCAGTTGTTGTTTCATTCATGACTTGGATTGTCATTGCTGTCAACACAGTGATATTCTAGATATTAGCAGGAAAGCAGGTACAATTTTGTTTTGCACACATGTTGTATTGTAGATTGGCTTTTGCGCAGTTGATGGTATGTTCTTTGGTGTGTTATTAACCTATGGTTAATAGCACAAAAAGAACTTCATTCATTCATGAGAGTTATGAGCATTTTGGTGAAAGCAGTGTTTAGATAGTGTTTCTGTGTAGCGATTTTCAGAAATCGGAGGATATCTCTTAGCTGAGATGGAATCTGATTTTGCGCAGTTAAAGGGATGTTGGAGACTCATTAATGATGATGTGGTTCATAGAAAAAACTTTGAGGATATGTTTGGAGAAAGTTACAGTATCTGGAATCCGACAATTTTATGTGAATTTTGTGTGTAGCGTGTAGAAATTATTATTTTGTAATTGAGGACCGACTCATTTGTAATTATTTGAGTTTGGTATATAAGAAGGAATGTTTTCCTTGTTGTAATAAGAATTGAGAAAAAAAGAATTGAGAAAAAGAGAATTGTAAAAAAGAGAATTGAGTAGAGAGGATTGAATTGTGAAAGTTGAGATGCAAATATATGCATGAAGTGAAGAAAAGAGCTAATTCAGTGATGAAGGAAGACTTGTGAGTACAGAGATCTGGAATTGTGATCTTGTGTAGTAGAGAGTGTGATTTTGGCATAGTATGAAGGAGGTAATATATTTCATATTATTCTGTTGAATAATTCTAAGATCTTTTGGACAGTGGGTTCAGAGATCTTGCCTTGAAGCTGTTTGGGTAGTGGGTCCTTCTATCTTCCATAAAATTTTAACCAGGTTAGAATCTTTTAATAGGGATTCAAAATCTCCTAACAGGGATTTATATGTACTGAATGTATTTCATAAGACTCCTAATAGGGTCCATCCTCTAACAAGGAACTTTCATTTTAGTGCATCATTTTGTGGGCATCATTCCCACCGGGGTTTACTCTTTTCAAGAGGTTCCCTAGTCAACATATCTTGTGTTATTGTGCAATTGTGTATGGTTACCTTTATATGGTTGATTACTACATTGATTATATTGTTTAAAGAAGTTGAATGGTTAAATTATCAGATAACTGATTCACCCCCCCCCCCCCTCTCAATTATCTTGGGGATCTTTACTTTTCAACAATTGGTATCAGAGCAGCAGGTCCTTGAAAGAAAAGTTTAACAACTTAAGGAGATCCATGGCAAATTTTAGGAAAGAAAGCCCTAAGTTTGATGGAGTAAATTTTGAAAATTGGAAAGAAAATATGAAGACACATTTATTGTGTTTAGGATCAAGTTATTGGTTGATTACAAAGAATGAGAAGACTATCATTGAGGAAGACAATCTAGAGGCAGGAACTAAAGATGAGCTAGATCTATTCATGTGTAACTTACTTGCAAGAGAAGCACTTTTATCAGCACTATCGGAGAATGAATACAGTCAGGTAAGATGTTTGAAAACATCTCATGAAATTTGGAAAGCTTTACATTCTACTTTTGAAGGTGATGAACATGCAAAGAAGGCTAGATTACATAATTGGATTTGTGCATTTGAAGATATTAGAATGATGGAAGATGAATCTATTAGAAGCTATATTGGTAGGATGTCTAAGATTGTAATAGGAATAAAGTCTTATGGAGGTGATAAGATAGAGAATGAAGTGATATGGAAAATTCTGAGAACTTTGACACTAGTATTCAAGCAGACAACACAGATGATTGAACAAGTGATACCTTGTACACTGAACTTTTCAAGAGAGACTCTTCTTGGAAGATTAGAAATAGCAGAGATGAATTTGAGATTATTAGGAGAGCTACCTAGAATGGAGATAGCATTCAGTGCTCTTAACATTAGACCTACATTATCAAGAAGTACTAGTGTGAATGGAGATTATGCCAGTAGTAGCAAATCTAAATCTGAGGAAGATAAGAAGATTGAAGAAGGTATTGCATTACTTGTAAAAAGAGAACCAGAAGGTAAGAAAATCTTTAAATGTTGGACTTGTCAAGAATATGGTCATTTTGCATCTAAATGTCCTATAAGAGTTAAGAAGTATAGAAGCAACTTTAAACCTAAGAGATCTAAAGAATGTTATTATGAAAATGATGAAGATCTTGAAGCAGGAATTGAAAGACATTTAAGTGACAGTGATAATGATAAATTTGAGGAAATAGGATTTGTAGCAATTAAAAAGAAAGTTTTGAATCTGATGAAAGGGAAGAAAAAGCATTAGTTTCTCAAGTTGAAAAGAAATCTGATTGGATTATAGACAGTGGTTGTTCACATCATATGACTGGAGATAAAAGAAAGTTTGTTAAGTTAGACAATTATGATGGAGGAATTGTTAGAGTTGGTAATAATGCACCTTGTTTGATTAAGGGTATAGGATCTATTACTCTTGATGGAAAGACTAACACTGATGATGTTTACTTTGTTGATGGATTGAGACATAATCTACTAAGCGTTGGACAATTGGTTGATAAGGGTTATCAAGTTTGGTTTGCTGAGAAAACTTGTGTGATAAAAGATAAAGATGGAAATCTAATTGGAAAAGGATCCAGAACCAAAGGTAATGTATTTTAGTTGAATCATACTAAGATCACATGTTTGTTAACTAAGACTGATGATAGTTGGTTATGGCATAAAAGGTTTTGTGATATAAACTTTGATAATATTGTCAAAGTGAGTACTACACTTGCGGTAAGAGATTTACCTAGAATAATGAAACCAACTAACATGATTTGCAAAGAATGTATGATGGCAAAGCAGAAAAGGATTTCATTTCCTAGCAAGAAGTTCACATTGGCAGAGATGCTAGAGATTGTTCCTACAGACTTGAGTGGTCCTACTAGGACTAGAGGATTCTATGGATAAAGGTATTTTATGAATCTTGTTGATGATTTTACAAGAATGATGTGGATTGCATTTTTGAAAGAAAAATCTGAAGCATTTGATAAATTTAAGATCATGAAAAGCAAAATTGAGAATGAATCTAGAATGAAGATTAAGTGTCTAAGATCTGGTAGAGGTGGTGAATTTACATCTAGAGAGTTTAATACTTTTTGTGAAATGAATGGTATTAAGAGACAACTTTCAACCCCTAGAACACCAGAACAAAATGGTATTGCGGAAAGAAGGAATAGGTCAATAACTGAAGCAGCAAGAGCTATGTTGTTTGAGAATGATTTGGCTAAGACTTTTTGGAGAGAAGCAGTGAACACAGCAGTATACACTATGAACAGAGTACAAATCAGAGTAGATACAAATAAGACACCTTATGAATTATGGTTTGGACATGCACCCTCAGTTAAGTATTTTAGAATTTTTGGAAGTAAATTTTATATTAAGAGAGATGATGATATAGGAAAGTTTGATCCTAGAAGTGATGAAGGAATATTTCTTGGATATTCTTTGAAAAGAAAAGCATATAGATGTTATAACAAAAGAACTAAGACTATTGTTGAAAGTGCAAATGTCAAAGTTGATGAGAAATTTAAAATTTAGGAAAGAATGCTTGATTATGAATCTGATGGAGAAGCACAACCTCAGCCTAACATTGAAAATACAGAATTATTTTTTGAAACTAACAGTGATTTGCTGAATGAAAGTCATACTGAAGAAAATAGAGAAGAAAATAGAGAAGAAAGAAGAGAAGAATCTATAGTTGGAACAAGATCAGTAACTATGACACCTAATAGGTATATTTCAAGACATCACCCTATTGAGCAAGTTGTTGGAAGTTTAGATAGAGGAGTTTTGACTCGAAATAAGGTACATTTATGTTTGATTTCTCAAATTGAACCTAAGACTACTAATGAATCTTGTGAAGATGAACATTGGATTAATGCTATGAAAGAAGAACTAGAGCAGATTAAAAAAAACAAGACATGGGAATTGGTCCCTAGACCTAAAGACAAGAATGTGATTGGAACAAAATGGGTATCCAAAAACAAGATGAATGAACAAGGAGAAGTGATAAGAAACAAAGCAAGATTGGTATGTAAAGGATATTCACAACAAGAAGAAATTGACTATGAAGAAACTTTTGCACCTATGGCCAGACTTGAAGTAGTGAGAATGTTTCTAGCATATGCAGCTTACAAGAAATTCAAAGTGTATTAGATGGATGTGAAGTCAGCATTTCTGAATGGTGAATTATAAGAAGAAGTCTACATTGATCAGCTTGAAGGTTTTCCTTTGACACAAGAAGAAGATATGGTATGTAAGTTAAAGAAAGCTCTATATGGATTAAAACAAGCACCTAGAACCTGGTATGCAAGATTGGATAAGTATTTATTGAAATTGGGATTTATAAAAAGAACAACAGATAGTAACTTATACACAAAATAAATTGAGAATGGTTTGTTGGTTATAGTTATATTTATTGATGATATTATCTTTGGAGGAGAAGATGAAGCCAGTGATAAATTTGCAGATGAAATGAAGACTGAATTTGAAATGAGCATGATTGGAGAAATGAAATATTTTTTGGGATTACAGATAACACAAAGCAAGGAAGGTATATTTGTAAGTCAGACTAAGTATATGAATGACTTATTGAAAATATTTGGAATGGAAGATTCTAAACCTATTGGAACACCTATGGTAACTGGACATAAGTTATCTAGCAAAGATGAGACACCAGCAGTTGAGCAGAAAAAGTACAGATCTATGATTGGAGGATTATAGTACTTGACACATACAAGACCTAATATAGCACATTCAGTTGGGATTGTAGCAAGATTTCAAGTAGAACCTAGAGAATCACATTATGTAGTAGTAAAGAGGATATTGAGATATCTAAAAGGAACAATGGATTATGGTATGAGAATTCTGATGATTTTACTTTATGTGCCTATACTGATGCAGATTGGGGAGGTAGTGTTGATGATAAGAAAAGCACTAGTGGTGGAGCCTTTTTTCTTGGAGGAAAATTGGTCTCTTGGTTAAGTAAGAAGCAGAATTGTATTTCACAAAGTACAGCAGAAGCAGAATATGTTGCAGTAGCAAACAATTGTAATCAGATTATTTGGATGAAGTAGATGTTGAAGGATATTGGAATAAAGTTTGATGAGCCTATTATTATACATTGTGATAACACCAGTACAGTGAGTATGTCAAAAAATCATGTTTTACATTCTAAGACTAAACATATTGAGATCAAGTATCCTGTTGTAAGAGAGAAAGTTGTAGAAAAAGAAGTAAGATTGGAGTACATAAGCACAAAGGAATAGATAGTAGATATATTTGCAAAACCTTTACCTAAGGATACATTTGTGTATCTAAGAGGTATGCTTGGGGTTATGCCCCAACCTATTTTTTAGAATTGATGCAGATGATTGCATCCGTCCAGTGGTATATGAGCCCTATCTTTCTTCTGGATTGGATGTTGAAACTTCCTCTATGGGGGAGTTTATGAGCTGAGTCATGAGGACTCTTGTTATTGTATTTTTCTAAATAGTGTCTTTTGACATTAAGTTGTTGTTGACTTAGTGATGGAATTTTTGTCATTGATGTCAATGGGGGAGAGATATACATGAAAAACATTATGGATTGTATGAGAGAGCTGAATGGGAGAATGAAGCAAGATTTAATTTGATATTTTACAGTGATGTTGCAGTATTGGATTTTTGGAACATTGGATGTTTTTCATCTATGTTGCCATCAGTGCCAATGGGGGAGATTGTTAAGAATGAATGAAAAGTATTTTGGTATTCATTCTGTAGCAATTGTTGTTGCATTCATGACTTGGATTGTCATTGATGTCAACACAGTGATATTCTAGATATCAGCAAGAAAGTAGGTACAGTTTTGTTTTGCGCACATGTTGTACTGTAGATTGTCTTTTGTGCAGTTGATGGTATGTTCTTTGGTGTGTTATTAACCTATGGTTAATAGCACAAAAATAAATTCATTCATTGATGAGAGTTATGAGCATTTTGGTGAAAGTAGTGTTTAGACAGTGTTTCTGTGTAGCGATTTTTAGAAATCGGAGGATATCTCTTAGCTGGGATGGACTCTGATTTTGTGTAGTTAAAGGGATGTTGGAGACTCATTAATGATGATGTGGTTCACAATGCAAACTTTGAGGATATGTTTGGAGAAAGTTACAGTATCTAGAAGCTGACAGTTTTATGTGAATTTTGTGTGTAGCGTGTAGAAATTATTATTTTGTAATTGAGGACCAACTCATTTGTAATTATTTGAGTTTGGTATATAAGAAGGAATTTTTTTCTTGTTGTAATAAGAATTGAGAAAAAAAGGAATTGAGAAAAAAAGTATTGAGAAAAAGAGAATTGAGTAGAGAGGATTGAATTGTGAAAGTTGAGATGTGAATATATGCATGAAGTGAAGAAAAGAGCTAATTCAGTGATGAAGGAAGACTTGTGAGTACAAATATTTGGAATTGTGATCTTATGTAGTAGAGAGTGTGGTTTTGGCATAGTATGAAGGAGGTAATATATTTCATATTATTTTGTTGAATAATTCTAAGATCTTTTGGACAGTGGGTTCAAAGATCTTGCCTTGAAGCTGTTTAGGTAGTGGGTCCTTCTGTCTTCCATAAACTTTTAACCAAGTTAGAATCTTTTAACAGGGATTCAAAATCTCCTAACAGGGATTTATATGTACTGAATGTATTTCATAAGACTCCTAACAGGGTCCATCCTCTAACAAGGAACTTTCATTTTAGTGCATCATTTTGTGGGCATCATTCCCACCAAGGTTTACTCTTTTCAAGAGGTTCCCTAGTCAACATATCTTGTGTTATTGTGCAATTGTGTATGGTTATCTTTCTATGGTTGATTACTACATTGATTATATTATTTAAAGTAGTTGAATGGTTAAATTATCAGATAATTGATTCACCCCCCCCCCTCTCAGTTATCTTGGGGATCTTTACTTTCTAACATAGTATCCCTCATCTAAGTCAAATCTATGCTTCAATCAATCAAACTTTGAGAAGGTTGCATCATCTAATCATCTTGATTCAATTAATTCTTTAGTTGTCTTCATCTTATTCTTTTTCTTCACCCAAGGTTAATGGTGGAAACTAGAGCTTCCTCTCACAAGAAATCTAGAGAAGCATCCCATACTTTTCCTATAACCACTCTCCAAGCTCTAACTCTTGAGCAACTCTACAATTCTATTCTTTACAAAGATGACAATCTTGGCAACTTTCAATTTAAAACTGGTTACATTCCTCCTTCATCAACTCGCGGGGGTAATCAACAAACTCCTCATCAATCTATCCCAGGTAGAACTCCCACCATGTCTCAAGAAGGGAAAAACTTTGGCTCTCAAAGAGCTCAATCTCAACTTGGTGCAGATCAGGAACCCACACTTGAAGAAATTGCTCAATATCAAAATGATGATAACTTCAAATGAATGATGAAGCATTTCTTGAAAGAAGATAAAGAGGCATACTTTTTACAATTAGCTCATCAAGGAGCTAAACTTCCTCCCAAATTTAATGTTGAAAATATCATTACACATGAGGAAGAAACTCCACTCATAGCTATGATGAAATAGATGCATGCCATGCAAGTCAAACTCAATAACTTTGAGAAAGAAAAGGAACCCAAGGAGTTCTCCATGGAGGCCCTATGTCCTTTTCCATTTGACAAAGACTTGTACATGCCACCATTCCCAAAAAGAGTGGAGATGCCTAAGTATGATAAGTATGATGGACACTTGGATCCCCAAGATCATGTCAGAGAATTGTGTACATAATCTATGGAGTTCATGCACAAACCAACCTATCTGATGCATCTCTTTCCTTGATCTTTGGGGGGGGCAGCCATTCATTGGTTCTCTAGATTTCCTTCTACTATCAAAACTTTTGAGGAGTTGATCAAATTGTTCTATCAGCAATACTCCTACAACATTCAACATCTAGTCACCATGATCGATATCTACAATCTCAAACAATATCCAGGTGAACCATTCTTGACATTTCTCAAGAGATGGAGGAAGAAATTCTCTCTATATGCTAGGCCTATTCCAGAAACTGAGAAACTGGAAATCTTCATCAATAATCTTGTCCCAAAGATCAACTAACCTTTACAAATGCAAGATCATACATCTTTTGATAAAATGGTAGACAATGCGATCAAAATTGAAAAAGTACTTGTGAAAAAAGGAGAAATCACACTTCAAAAGGACAAGTACGAATCAGGATCCAGTTCTAAAGACAAGAAAAAAAATTGGAACAAGAATAAAGGCATTGTCATAGATGGTGTTATTGATACTATCTATGCCTCATCAAAGGCACCAGCTTTCAATCTAACTATTGGTACCCAAGCCATAAAACCTTTAGAACAAAAGGTGCCTGAATCATCTCAAAAGAAGCCAAAGTATAAAAAGTGGTCCGCTGATAGTAAACAAATGTTCACTCCTCTTGGAGAATCTTTAGAATCAGCTATGAGAACTTTTTTAGCTAATAACATCATCTCCTTGCCTGAGATCTGACAATCCGATCTAGATCCTAAACTGAAATGGTGGAGAGAGAATGAATTCTATGATTTCCATTGGGGTAAAGGTCATAAAATGAATAACTAATTACACTTGAAAAATACTATTCAAGATCTAATTGATAAGGGAGATATCACCATTGACAATCATAAGAGCAATAATGATCATACAACATTCATAGAACCATTTTTGAAACATGGTCAAGAAGTTTCATCTTCTCAACCTAATATGGGGGCAAAGGTCAATTATGCTTGCCCTAGAAATAATGTTGTTATCAATATGGTTGAACCTTGTCTCTCTAAATATTGCAATGCATCACAATTGTATGAAGAGATAGAGATCATTCTTTAGCTAACGCAATTACTCAATCGCAAGCTCAAACACATCTGAATGAACAAATCCTAGATTCATCAAATATCCCTAAGATGCCCTTCAATCTTTCTTCTGCTTCCAAATAGAAGGCTACTTCTAAATCTTCCAATCCTAAAGATACAAGGCCAACATCTTATAGCATTGTTCAAAAACTCCAACACACTAATGCAAAAATCTCCATGTTTGAGTTGCTTCGAATATCTCCAGCTCATAGAGCCATTCTAGATAAAGCTTTTCTCAGATCCAATGTTCTTGATGACCTTGATTTAGATAGGTTCCAGACTATGGTTGGACATCTTACATCTCCGCAATATATCTCCTTTTCAGAGGAAGATGACAACTCCTTGAGTCACCCACATAACCAACCCTTGCATATAGAATTCTTGATCCAGAACCATAGAGTCAAACATGTGTTGATAGATGGGGGCGCTGGCCTAAACATTTGTTCTTACAGCTTGGTCACACAATTGGGATTTTCTGAATTGGCTATTGATCCTAGAAAGAAAATAACTATAAAAGCCTATGATGAACAAGAAATATCTTCTAAAAGCACCATTGTCTTACCTATCAGAGCAGGTCCAGTTATCAGAGACACTATATGTCAATTTCTTGATCTACCTTTGGCTTACAACATTCTTCTAGGGAGACCATGGATACATGAGATGAAGGCTATTCCTTCTACATTTCACCAATGCTTGAAATTTCCTTATGAAGGAGTAGAGGTCACTATTCCAGTAGACATATCCACCACTTGCAATACATTGAAGGAAAGTGCAGATAAACTTGTGCCTAATAATAGAGAATCTTCCATTGAGCCAACCAAAGAAGCATCCATGTCTAAAATGGAAGACATTTTGAAAGAGGTCAATATCAAAGACAATGGTATGGGAGAATATACTATAGATCTAGTCTTATCTTTGACATCTCTCCCTATCTCACCTAAGTCTTATGAACAATCTTTAAAACAATCCAAACCAGACTCTAAAGACCCTCTTGAGGCATATAAAAAGAATTTTGTAGCAGAACAAGTCTCCAAGAAAGAATTTGAAGAGGATGAAGTCGTGCTCGCATGGCTATACAAAGATGAATCTGAATCCCATGATATTCAAACTAGTAACTCAGTAGTACCAAAAGATCCTTCTAAGTCATATGGACCAGGAGATAAATTGATAGCTAAGATGGGATATCCAGGTAAAGGACCTCTAGGAGTCAGAGGAAAAGGTCTTGAGGCACCTATCCCACATACTAGTAGAGAAAATAAAGACAAATTTGGCTTAGGATTTAAAAAGAAACCCTTTCACCTCAAAGGTAATTGTTCTCATGTCATAGATCAGATCACACCAGGAGAAGCCCTTCTTAAGAAAGAAGAAATAGAACCATCAGATAGTGATTCAGATAGCTTAGAACTCATTCCCTATGAAAAATTGCCTAAAGAGATCAAAGACCTTCTGGATGTAGAAGATGACCCTATCAAAAGAATTAATGTAGTAGAAACACAAGAACTAGCTAATCTCAAAAATAATCAAGAAGAGGAAGGTGGTAGTTATTCTGAGATAGATTCTCATGAGTTTGAATTCAAATCAGAATCTGAGGGTAACCTTTCTTGGGGTATTCATCCTAACTTTACTCATGTTCTCAGATTTCCTAGAGGCATAGATGAAGAATCTAATGACTATGAATGGGGAGCCATTCCAGAAGAAGATGAGCTTATTATAGAGAAACATGTTGATGTTATACACCAATATGCACGTAAACCCAATGTAAGTCTAGAGTGAAGTAATGAACCTATCGAGTCTGATCCACCTATGGCTGAATTGGACTCCCATAATGAAATTGAGCCTATTCATGAATTGAATGTCTTAAGTTGTAATATCACCTTTGAAATTGAGCATCGGGTTAGGACCAATGATGAAAAATTCATATCCGTAAACACTATCTCCCAATCTTTCCCCACTTTGACTATCCAATATCCAAACCTTATTGATCAAACCTCCACAAATCCAAGGCATGGTATTTATACCTTCTCGAAAGACTATGCCCTTTCTTGCTACATCAATGCAGTTGAGCCTATGAGTACTTCCATCAGTGAACTAAGTGTTAGCATGATGGAGTCATACATCAAGTATCTTAGTCAAAAAAATAAGAATAAAAAGAAAAAGAAAAAGAGTTCTGAGGGTGAAAACCACTTTGTGGCAGTCTCAGAACCTACAAAAGTAAAAATAAAAGATGTATCTGAAGGTGAAAACCTCTCTAAGGCACCTAAGGATGAGATATTTGATTTCCTTTAGAGTCATTTACAAGAAAGATCTCCAGTTCTTATTGAGCCCACTCAATCCATCAACTTGGGAACAATAGAAGAGTTGCAATTGATTCATGTAGCACAATCTTTATCAGAAGAAGAGAAGCAAAAATTTACAACATTCCAAATAGAGAAGAAGATCAACTTTTCATAGAAATATTCAAATATGCCAGGGTTGGATCCTAATCTTATAGTGCATCATTTATCTATAGCTCCAAATGTCAAACCTGTTAAGAAAAAATTGAGAAAGATGCATCCTCATGTTGCACTCTTGGTAAAAGCTAAATTAGAGAAACTCCTAAAAGTTGGATTCATCTGAGTTATTGACTATGTAGAGTGGATCTCTAATATTATACCTATTTCAAAACCAGATAAATCAATCAGAGTGTGCGCGGATTTTAGAGATGTAAATAGAGCATGCCCTAAGGATGATTTTCCATTACCTAACATTGATATGATAGTGGACATGACTGTGGGCTTTGAGATGTATTCTTTAATGGATGGTTTTTCTTGATATAATCAAATAAAAATTGCTTTCGAAGATCAAGAGAAAACTGCTTTCACATGTGCATGGGGCACCTTTTGTTGGAATGTCATGCCATTTGGGCTTAAAAATGTTGGTGCTATATATCAAAGAGCCATGACATCTATTTTGCATGACATGATGCATAGGACTATGGAAGATTATGTTGATGATACTTTAGCAAAATCTATGATTAGAGTTGTTCATCTAAATGACTTGAGCAAGATACTAGATAGAATGGAAAAATTTAGTCTCAGACTAAATCCTAAGAAGTGTGCTTTTGGTGTCACTTCTAGAAAGCTCTTAGGATACATAGTCTCAAAGAAGCGTATTGAAGTTGATCCAGCTAGAGTAAAGGCTATCATGGAAATGCAACCTCCAAAGAATATTAGTCAAATGAGGACATTGCAAGGAAGAGTTCAATCTATAAGAAGATTCATATCACAGCTGGCAGATATATCACAACCTTTTACAAAAACATTACATAAAGGTGTGACCTTTGCATGGAATGAAGAGTGTGAGAAAAACTTTAACCATATCAAGGAATATCTATCAAATCCTCCTATTTTGATGCCTCCTATTCATGGGAAGCCATTGATCTTATATGTCTCCACTACAGATACATCAATGGGGGCATTGCTTGCACAGCATGATGAGAACAAAAAGGAAAGCGCTATATACTATATCAGTAGAACATTGGTTTCATATGAAAAGAATTATTCAATGATTGAGAAAGCTTGTCTGGCTATGATCTTTGCATCATAGAAACTGAGAGATTACATGTTAGCTCATACCACACATTTGGTAGCTAAGATTGATCCACTCAAGTACCTTCTAAGAAAAGCTGCCCTCATGGGTAGATTAGCCAAATGGGTCATGCTCTTGAGTGAATTTGACATTGAATATGTGGAAATAAAAGCTATCAAAAGATAGGTAATTTCTGATCAATTGGTTGATGCACCTATGATTGATGATACACCAATACAAATGGAATTTTCAAATTCCTCCATCATGACTCTTTCTTCTAGAGAATGGTAGTTATTCTTTGATGGCTCCTATACATAGAATGGGTCAGGAGCAGGCATATTGTTCATAACTCCTCAAGGATACTCAATCCCAAAGGCATTCAGACTAAAGTTCCCTTATACAAATAATATTGCAGAATACAAAGCCCTTCTTAATGGCATGAAGCTAGCAATTGAGTGGTGAGTAACTAAATTACACATTCATGGGGACTCACAACTTGTTATCCATCAAGTCAATGATGTGTACCAAACTAAAGATGAAAAGCTCATTCCTTACAAGAGAATGGTAGATGATCTTAAGAATTATTTCATATCTATCACATTTGAGAAAATTTATAGAATGGAGAACAAGGTTGCTGATGCAATGGCAACGCTATCTACTTTATTACAGCAGCCTGAACATGAGCTACGCTATGAGTTCCTAGTGGAAGCACTATCTTATCCTGCATATGATTCCCCTAAAACCTACATGATTTACACTATTGTTGGTCATGATTCATTTAGATACAAAAACCTATTTTCCTATCTCCAAGACCAAATCATTCCTGATACCTTCAACCCCCATGAAAAGAGATACCTTATCCATAATGCCTCCCGATATGTCATCATTGGTCATGATCTATACAAACGAGGTCTAGATGGTACGCTACTTAGATGTTTAGAATGGGAAGAGTCTCAACGTGCATTAGAGGAAGTCCATGAGGGTATTTTTGGGTCACACTCAAATGGTTTAACACTAGCTAGAAAACTTATTAGGGCTGGGTACTATTGGCCTAAAATGGAGAAAGAGGCTATCAAATTTGCTAAGAATTGTCAAAAGTGTCAAGTACATGGCAACCTAATTCATGCTCTAGGGAGAGATCTAATTCCCTTTACTACACAATGGACTTTTCACCAATGGGTATTTGATCTTATAGGAGCTATACATCCACATTCTTCCAATGGACATACCCATATAATCACAACTACAAATTATTTTACAAAATGGGTAGAAGCAGTCCCTTTGACACAAGCCACTGGAAAGAAAATATCTATGTTCATATTGAACTATATCATATGCAGATATGGGATCCCACATTCTATAATCATAGATAATGGGGGACAATTCAAAAATAAAGACCTAGATGATCTATGTGCCAAATTCAAGATCACACAATATTGGTCTTCTATCTACTATCCTCAAGGGAATGGACAAGCAGAGGCTTCTAACAAGAATCTATTAAAAATCTTGCACCATACAATTAATAAAATAGGAAGAGACTGGCATCTCATGATCAATCTAGCTCTCTGGGCCTACAGAACAAGTATCAAAACACCTACTGGGGCTACACCTTTCACTTTAGTTTATGGGTCTAACGTAGTATTGCCTATTGAGGTTGAAATCCCATCACTAAGAATTAGAATGCATGGTCTAGTAACTAATGATGACTACAGAGTGTCTAGGTTGCAAGAACTTGAACTACTAGATGAGCGTAGATGAGAAGCATATGATCATCTTAGAGTATATCAGAAGAGAATGTCTAGAGGTTACAACAAGAAAGTTAGACATAGAGAATTATAGGTTGGTGATCTAGTCTTGAGAGAGAATCCAAAAAATCAATCACATCGAGAACGCAAGGGGAAGTTTGAACCCAACTGGCTTGGTCCCTTTGTTATCACTGCTACTTTTGGCTCTAGTGCCTATAAACTCTCAACAACTAAAGGAGAATAGCTCCGAAAACCAATCAATGTTCTCCATCTGAAGAAATTCTATGCCTAAGGCATTCAGTCTATTGTAAAATATCCTGAAAAAATTATAAAAATCTGAAAAAGTCCTGAAAAAATGAACATCTTGGTGAAAACCTAGCAATGGGTGCCTTGATGATTCACAAAAAAAAAAAAATATATCAAAAATACAAAAAAATGAGAAAAAGAAAAAAATGCCTTGGTGAAAACCTGGAAACAGGCGCCTTGGTAGCAAAAATAGAATCTCTGCCAAGATGGTGAAAATCTAGCAAACAGGTGCCACTTGTTTCAAAATGCTCCATCTATCAGTGCAATCTTGGTCTTTCCCAGCTTTCAGTCTTGCTTTAGTTTGTACATATCTCCTAGTTTGTTTCTGCATTTCCATTTTTTAATAAGTCAGTTTGTACACCAATCAGCTCCAGCGTCTGTATCCTATCAATGTTCAAACTTGGGGGCAATCAATGTCATATCCTATGGTCTCCAATGTATCTTAGACGTATCATATCCAGTCAGAGTCCTTTGAAGCTTCATTTGAGTCAGTAAGTCTATCTTGTCTCCAGAAAGGATTTTGCATCTACAACAACACAATCAAACATCAAACACAAACGGAAAACAATCTATGCTTTTACATGCTTTTATCTCCTTGTATGCTTACTAATTCACATTGAGATTTTTTATATTATGTTCCCACAAGCTCTTCGATGATGTCCTTTACAGGATTTAGAGAGTGATGACTGGGGGCATAATCTTTTCCTTGTTTTCTACTTGTATGTGAAAATCTAACAACTTTGGAAATTCTAGATTGAAATGGTGTCCAACTATAAGAGCCTCTATCTTGAATTGGATGGCCATGCGTACCTTGACCATTGATACCCAAAAAATTCAAGGAATTTTGATCTAACTATTCTCTTTTTGAGTGAGTTCTTACTCCTATTGTGAAACGCGATCTTGCCTAAGAATGTGGATGATAAAGGGTCACTACGGGTAATTCACATTAGATTTAGAATGATCTCTTGACTGCTTGATGTGTTTGCAAATGCAAGGTGTATTCAGGTCATCACAATGTTTATGTTTTGATGATTATACAAATTGCTATATCAAAATGGACATGATATTCAAGTCATCCTGGTGTTTATGCTTTGATGCTTATATCTAATCCAACATTCCAAAAACAAAATCCATATTCATATGCCCATGGTTTCATAATCAATGGGTGTTGTATTGATTCTTACATATACAAATCGATATTCATATGTATATGGTTTCCTAATCAGTGGGCATTGTATTGATTTATCCGGTTACCTAAAAATTCAATGACGAGAATGACCGACACATGATTAGTGACTAGGTCCTAGGTCTTAGGTTGCATTTCATATTGCATGTTTCTTTGCATTTTTCATGTTTGCATGATCTCACAATGGTTGGCTAAACTTCAATGCTTAAACGATTCTTCAATCACATCTTCAAATCTAACAAGAACTAAATCTCACATGAAGGTGCATCCAATGAAACAGCAAGTAGAATCCTTTTTCAGGATCAAAATCAAAATCTGAGATCATTCATATTATTAACTACTTGCATAATTGACCTTCAATCATCACAGAAATCTAGAATTCAACTTAACTAATTATCTTACATCAAACTATCAAAATTTCAACTTGGTCAACTATGGTTAATTCATGGTCAAACCTCATCAAACTTGGTCTCCAAGACCTCCAAACGATGCAGAATGCATTCTCAAACGTGTATAGCCACTTCTTACATCAATTAACATGCTTCTGAACTCTATAACATTGACTTTTCTTGTAAGATTTCTATTTTAATCCCGAAGGGGGCATGGTATTGCATATCATTCAAAGTATTGCATATCATTCAAAGTCTGTAATCTAAACTTGAAGTATATCTTTCCTCAGTAATCAAGACAACAACCACATCTAGTTGTTGATTCATCAAAAGACCTCATCGCTCGGGGAAAATCAATCATCACTCGGGGCATATCAGATTCATCGAGATCCATATCAATCTGGTATTCTCCTAATCTTGTAAATTGTATTAGTTTTTGCAACTATCGGTTCAATTATGTTATTTCCTTGGTTCTTCAGAAACTAAAGGGTTCAGATGTGATACCAATGTGATTCTTATCGATAATCTTTGAACCACTGCGCTTTGCACAGTAATTCAAAGAGGGGAAAAATGTAATAGCCCAAAAATGGGCTATAGGTTCATTAACCTCCTACATCAACATATCGAATGAAATTGACATTAAAGTCCTAACCTAAGGCACATCTAAACATTATTGAATCCTAATTGATTATCATAAATTTTGCATCGGGGAATATTCCTAGCAATATTCCTATTTATCATAATTATCTTTAATTTAATGATTATTTGGTGATAAATCCTATTTATCCTAAAGTTTGATTAATTGAATATTCTAAATATTTAATTAATTAGATATAATCTTGCCACTTAATTGTTTAATTGAAGTTAATTCTATTTATTCCTAAATTGTATTATTTAATTTTGACAATAAATCCAAAATCCTATGAATAATTGATTAAATTCTTATTTAATTAATTAAAGCAAGTTGTCAATTTTTAATAATATTATTTTTGAATAAAAGTTTGAAAAATAATTGATTAACCCATAAATCAATTGTTTTATTTTTCAAAATCAATTAAGTTGGAGAATAAATCACTTTATTATTAAATTAATTCATAAATAAAACATGCACAATCAGAAAAATAGACAACTATCAATTATCAGTTAAATCTAAACTCTATTTTGAGTTAAACTCTACTTTTGCATGTTTTTGTGAGTTAATTATCCTTTATTTAAAAATAGCTCAAAAATCAACTTGAGTTATTTGAGTGATTTATGACTTATTTTCATGCACCTCCAAAGCCCTAGATTTCTATAAATTAAGGCTTCAGCTCTTCATTTGAGATCCATCCATGAATTGCACACTCACGCTATCAAATTGGAGACTGAAGAATTGATTTTGAGAATTTGAGTTGTTGTGAGATTTTCATTATTTTTGCATAGTATCCATATCATTTAGAATATTATTGTTAGATCATTTTAGCATATCAATTTTCATATTAGCATAGATTCATATCAAGTTTTCATTATCATAATTGCACAGAAAAACCAAAAAAATAGATTAATTACATTCATTCAATATCTAGATTTTGCATTCAAATCCTTTGTTTAGGTGTCATCAAGGTCACTGATCTCAGTCCAATCTGAGAATACATACTCGCATCTACTAGAAGGCGGTAAACTACCTGGTTAGATTAGTTTTCATTTCATTGCACGATTTTGATTTTTGTTAACCTCTAATGTTTTACTGAAGTGTTGTGTCTACAGATCAGGTACAAAATTCACACACACAACCGGCACCATCATGTTCTCCCTTCTCATGTCCAGCCTCAAAAAAACTCCAGATATGTTGGATATTTATTTTCTTATGTGTCCTACTCAACCAATAAAACATTCTAGAATTCTTGAATTTCCCTGTGCAATTATCTAACCATACTAGATGTGTTATATGAATTTCTCTCTCCCTTAAATTTTCATAAAACATCTTAAAGCAATACTGGACAAACTCGAATGAGTTTAATTTATTATCACTCATATAGAAATGGTACTCTCTCAATATTTTTTGATCCTATTCTGTACTATCAAGTGCATGCCTATAAACAATATGAACAAAAAAGAAATTATTTTTTTTGGGTTGGTAATCACTTTTGACTGGAGCTTTGAACTAGTGGGGGACCCCATCCCCATGGTGGTATCCTATAGATTAGATCTCCAATACATGGTCGATATTCAATATGGTATTTGGTCATCCATCGATCCAACACCATCGAAGGGATCTTCGTGTATCTATTTTCCACCATCTAGCTCTTCCTCCATACACCATCTTTTCCATCTCAATACCCTAGTCTCCATTCTCTACATACATCACTTCCTTACCTCATCACCCCTAGTCTCCACCTATACGCCATCCTTTTATAACTTCCTTGTGATCACACCCCTATACTCCCCACCGTAACTACCATTCCATTCTTCACCTATCCTCTACCTTCCTATCCTCCATGTCACCACCTTCTTTCTCCATTCCTCCTCGCCACTTCTATCCTTGTTACCTCCATCATGCCTATACACCATCTACCACCTCATACTCTCAACTCCCTATATTACTTCCATCTATGCACCCCACAACAACTGGTCCCATTGCCACTATTTGCATCATAATTTTGTTTAGTTCCTCCTTCAGTGCCATCTGTGCGCCCCACAACAACTAGTCCCACTGCATCTACCCAGCCAACACTCCTCAATCTCACTATCAACATCCTTTGTACACTCTCTATGTTTCTCGACCACCAACTTACCAATCACTTCCTCTATTTGTCATCTTGACCATTGTGCACCTACATATTCATCGTTCTAGCTCAAATCTATGCCACTTTCCATGCCTCAAGCTCTGCGTAGCCAGGTTCCATTAGCCTCCCCGTCAATCACCTTATCTCCCTTTCTCTCTCCTCAAAATATGAACCAATCCCTACATCCAAGCTATGCTCCTCCATGAATTCAAACCTGGGATGTCCCTATCCACAAGAGTTCACAACTACCATTGCATTGTGAGCTCATGCTCAATATAAACAAAAATTGTTACTTGCACTGAATTGTAATATTGCACGCGGTTGGATCTCATCTTGTGGTGCAAGCGTGTAGTTTTGTGCAAAGTCAATGACTAAAAGTATACTACCAATTGGCAATGTATTCTTGCATATGTGAAATTGTCCATCAAGCCATCTATAATTTTGAGAGTGTTTCACATATTTATGTATGACCTTACTCTTGAATTCATTCATAAAATCATGAACACTAAGTTTTTCAATTATTAGATCGCACCGTTTTCCAACCTTTCCACCCTTCAATGGATACTCAACAGTTTTAAATCTTTGTATATCAACTAATTGTTGTCCAAAATCAATTGAAATATTTTCATGCAAACACTCATCTAATAATGTAAGATTGCCACATACATCACATACACCAGAAACACATGCATTCAAAAGATAAAATTTCTCATTAGGTGGGTTACAAAACAAACTTGATATAAACTCCTTTACAGTTTGAGGTGGTATATGTATACCACATTCCTACAACATTTCATTAGTATGCATGGTAGAATGTATATATCAAAAAATATCATAATGATAATGAAATTGAACATGAGTTTTGCAACAACGGATGATTATTTCCTTGTTAATCCATACATACCATGGTTTATATTTTTCAAAAGATCTTTGACTAATACTAATAGTTAACACCTTATCATCCACAAATGTTTTATACAATTGAGTTTGAGTCATATCCAAAAGGTGTTTTGGATGTGGATCTATTGGTTCCTGCATAGGATTTTACACTCCATGAGACACCAATATACCTATGACTGATATTAAGGAGGGGTTAGTTCCAAATGTGAGAAATCTATAGGTAACTGGACCAACTATAGGGACAAGACTGCCCTCTTCACTTCTGACTCTGCAAAACCAAGGTGGGTACACCTAATCCAATAGATATAACTCTATTTTTACTTGATACTGGATCTAACAATAGATATCAGTGAGAAAGTACTAAATAACAACCTAATATTCATTGAGTCTCCATCACTGGGTAGGACAACTATTTAAAGTAAATGAAATTAAAATTACTGGTTTTGATTATAAGCTTCTGATTATAATGATTTACATCATTTCCCATAAAATAAAGATAGGTTCATATAGGCCAATGCCTTATCCATTGGGCAAACAATACCAAAAAATAGAGTCAATACAAAGATCCTTAAAATACCTGATCTCAAAGCATAAACACAAATATTTCAACCCTTTCCTACTTGAAGATAATCCTTATGCAAATCTAATGAACATATACCTTACTGTGAGCAATATTTAATCCAACCCTAGATCAAAACTCAAAGAAAAGACACATACATATAAATCTCTGAGAGATTTAGAAAATTCATAGAATGAACACAAAGGAGAGACAAAGACTTGAGATTTGTATTAAGTATAACCTTTGATCTTTTGTATACAATATGTTTTGAATAGCAAGCTTGCAAGATAATAGTAGCAACATGTACTTCTTCTCTATTACTTGATAAGAAATGATACAAATATTACAATCCTCGACTGAGGGTTAGGGTTTCAAAATTTCTATCTTCTTGACACCTAAACTCCCAATGTCTAATATGATCCTGGAAAATCCTTTATATACAAGGAAATGCAACAAGCTACTGATCATATTAGGGTTTATAAAACTTCTACCCTAAAACTTTACAACAACCCCACTGGGTTTACAATAAATGCCTTGATCAGATTTGGAGAGATATTTTACAGATGAACCACCTTGCTTTATGTCTTCAATTATTTCCTTGATTTCCTCAAGCAAATATGATCACCATTCCTTTGTAGTTACTCCTGCAATAAATACATTTTTCATCTCAACCACCTTTAAGATCCAAAAAGCTGTAATCTTTGTTCGGCTCAAGAAGTAGGTGGAGTGTCTACTTTTTCTACATGTGGAATGTAATGGTACCTCCACCTATTGTACACCTCTTCACTTGGAAACTCAAAATTTGCAAATTTAGCCTTCCTGCTAGATAACTATTCCCATCTACTTTCCATTTGCTTGACCTCCTATTGAATAAAATAAAACTTTGATTTGGCGATTATCAATAACTTGATGGTGCTAATAAAAGAATAAGTGTTATTTAAAACACTAGTTACTCTCTCCGAAAAAAGTGCATCCATCTCCTCTCTCCACTCATGTAATTCTTTTAATTCACCCTACTCTATGAGAACACTTGGTACCAATTCACAACTAGAGTATATTAATTCCCTTTTTAATATATTGGATTTCCTCTTAAAATTATCCAAAATAATGTCATACTCCACTATTTTCTTCACAGACTGGTGTACCAGCTTAATCAATGGATCGGGATCTTCCTGGCCTTTAGAGAGCCAATGAAACAACTTCACACTTGAAGATCTTTCAATCCATTTATTCAAAATTGGTCCTAACTCAGCTTTATCTTTATTCAAAGTTGCAAACAAGACTTGCAACTTATTAGCATAATCATACAAAATTGAAGGCTTCAAATCATATGCAAATTGCATCATTGCCTCTATCATCTTATCCTCATATTTTTTATTTTCTAAGGATGTATCCTTCACATTCTCATCCTTCTCTTTTTCTAGCTACACCCTTATTTCCCTTAGTTTATTTGTTTCCTCAGTCAACTGTTGCTTCTCCCAATTGATTCTTGCATCTATATTTTCTTCTAGGAATGGTGATGGTGGAAACTTTATGATAGGGCTTGATGAAGAGGCAACTGTTGGCCTATCAGAAATCATCAACTGGGATGAACTATGATCCTGTGGTCCTGACAACTATGCAATCAATTTGTCCTTCTCGATCAAATCTATCTTTAACTCATTATAAGACTTAAGGATTATTTCAAACTTAATCCTTAACTCTTCCTTTTCTTGTGCATCTCTTTCTGCCACTTTAACATTAAACTTGGTTGTCTCTAGAATGATGTTTAAGGCTTCAACACCAGAAGTCTCACCTATTCTTTGTACCAGCAAACTACCAGCAGAATCTGAAGAGAGAGATTCTCTTTTTCCTTTATTTTCTTCCCTCTTGAGGGACCACATGACTAATGTTGCATGATCATCAAAGAAAGTAATACCCCTAGCAGCCTATTGTGCTTGAGCTATAGTAGTAAGGATCTTCACTTTACTTTTTCTAATCTAATAAAAAACTATTGCATGTGCAATGTCCCATTCAGGAAGAATCAACACTCCTACAGTATGGATCATGGCCCTTCCCTCCTCAGGAGTGATCTTTTCAAATTGTTTCATCATTTCCCCTTTGGTTTCATTTTCAATTTCATTTATATCCCTATCAAGGAATTCTTCTCTCTTCTTCTCATGAATCTCTTTAAACTGATTTATTTTCATTCTCCACAAAAACTGAAGGAATGCCCTAGTCTTTACAAATTTATCATTAGCAATAAAAGAATCACTAGCATGTTTCAAAATTGGATCAATCTTCTTTCCCTCAAACTTCACAATAGTAAGATCCATTTATATCTCTTTGGGTGCCTTTGGCATTCCCTCTTGTAATTCATCACTTGAAAAAAAAATATTTCCCTCATTTCTCATTTCCACTAACTAATCAACAACCCCATGTTCATCTAATTGTAAGGGGGATTGAGAAGGAGAGTATACATCCTGCTTAGGCCTTGACTCTTCCTGCTTTTGCCTCTTTGGAGAGGGTTCTTGTGCTATTGGGAAACCCATAGGTCTTTTCCCCTTGGAAGTAGATGGAAGATTCCCATCTTTTTGCTGGACTGGGAGAAGAAAATTATAGCCCTTTCTTTGTTGGAAAGTGTAGGTTCCCCTTGGGGTTAATTTTTTATATCCAAGCTGGCTCAAAATCCTCTTAGCTCTCTCATGATCTTTCTTACTTACTACAGCCCTCTTCACATTCACTACCTGCATAATTCCTTCAAAATGCTCCATGAGAGCATCTACCTTCGTAGCCCATGGCTCAAAATTCTTTAATGGGTCATAACTTTTATCAAAATTCCTAATAAAATATACAGTCTTCTTGTAGATTACCCACTTCTCTTTCTTAATCTCCTGAGTTTGAAGATCAAACTCATTCCTTATTATATCTTTAGGGAAATTAAATTGGTATTCCATAAGAGCACACCTTATCTTTTCTCTAAACATCCCTGACAAGAAACTTTCATTCTTTGCACACCTAGCCATAGCTGTAGCCATCCTATAAGGCTACAAGACCTGATTCAAGTGCACCCATCCTTTCTTGATAATAACATATTGGTGTGCAATTGTGATGTCGGGGAACAAAGTTCCCCTTCCTTTACTAGTGAGGGTTGTGTCCTGCAGATCACCTATCTACCTCAAAATTTATGCATACCCTATCTTCAGTGGATCTTGGTAGGGCAATATATATGGTGCCTTCTTGCAACCGTATACCCTAAACACTATAGAAACTGGATACAAGATTATATCACCAAAATTGTGCACTATGGTGATGTCTTGACAATACTCCTTAGGTCTGATTAACCTCATCAATTCTCTTGGGATCCTAGGATTCTAAAAATATTATAGTTTCCTAAGCCTTGAAGCAAAATTTTTGTCAAAGACAAGGAAGTTGGCATCAATTCTATCCCATGACAAATCTATTGTCCAAAACTGAACTGGTAGTGTTTCCCCATTCTTCTCCTTGATAATATTAATTATGTTGTTGAAAAACTATTCACCCTTGTATAAGAACATATGCATTAGCATAGAGTACCATCCAAAGGGTCTGCTTATTTTCATGTTCTTTAGCCCTATTAATCCATCATGGATTAAATCTGCAAGGTGAGAGGCAAAGTCAAAAATTAGTTCCAACTGTGGGTGGAGAAATTGTACCATCATGAACATTTATGGAATTGGCATATGGGTAGCCTCATCATGACCAAGGATCAGAGTCAAAGACTTGTAAAAACCCTGTGCTCGTAAACTGAATAAATCCAACCTGAAAGGCTCAGGTGTACTTGGGCTAATCACACACATTGATCCAATCTGATCAAGGAAATCCCTTAAGGGCCCTATTCTCAAATAATCCCTCTATGCTTGATAAATTTTAGTAAATTCCTTAAAATCTATCTTTTCTAACCCAACAGAGGGGTCATTCAATGAGAAAACCTCCCTAATCTCATCCTTTATGATGCTAATCAAATCATTCCCATTTACATCCTTGACACACCTGGTCACAAGATCATAACACTTAGCAATCTGAATCAATAAGTCTACATCCATGAAAACTCTAGGCACAATTAATTTCCCTATATCTAATTTCTAGATATTACTAAGAGGAGCACACGAGTTCCTTTCAGAGTATGCCAACTTAAACAATATCAAACCATTGTGATCTTTCCCTACCCTGGCATCCCTCATCCACAGCCCTCTATCATAGAGTCCATCATTTACCAAGTCTCTAGGGTTTCTTGGGACCAAATCTTTCACTTTAGCTAGCCCATTCTCCGAATGTGGAAGTAATTGCATCAAATCTTTGAAAACATGTCTATCTTTATATTCTATTTTTCCTGATAACTCCCTCTTTGGTGGCATCTTAACTAGGGTTTGAAATAATTCACAAATACCAAAGAAAACCCAAGCAATACCAGATAACAATAACTAAGAAATACAACTTTTATATACTTCCTTTTCCTCAAAATTTCATGCAATTATCAAGTTTAAAGTTTGGCCTACTAGACACTTGAAAAACTATGCCTGATATCACTCTAGAGAGAAAAAAAATCTCATTCACCAAGATACTTTGAGAGAAGTGAAAATTTCAATGATCAAATCATAGTATATAATGTTTTGTCAATCGGCTACAATTCATTCACATGAAACTCATTAAGTTTTCCATTACTGAAAACTGGTAGCTTCAACGTTCACAAGCTACGAACAATGTCACTAAACAAAAATTCAAATCTGAACCATCGATCTTCTTTTCTTTTTGGAACATCAGATGGCTAACATAATTAGCAGCATCACCCTTTAATACCTTTCCCTAGACTATTTCTCGACCAATAAGAATAGTCCAAATTATGCATGTGCCAAAAGTTATAACTCAACTTAAGCTTTGATCAAATAGGAGAGGTGTAAACCTATCGCTAAAGTGCAAGAATAAGATTCAAGCACCTTTCCTCAGTGGTATAATTACCATTGTAGATCCTTTCTCAACTTAACAAGCCTTTATCAATTTCTAAAAATGGTGACCCCACTTTTAAAAAGTCCACGTGGAGACGTTTGAATGCTTCCAAATGCTGACAACTAACAAAGCAAGAGATAGGTGTCTGTTGGAAATTTGGTTGAGCTGAGTACACAAATGTTTTCATTATGGCAACATATGATCCACATGAAGAGCGCAAAGATCAGAGAGCAAGTATAGCAGAGCGCATTGCAAATTTGTCTAAGTGTGAGACAACATTTTCACCAGTGTACCCGGACATAATTTTTGTTTGCGACATTGACTAGAGTAATTTCAGTGCTTGCACACTTGAATATAGACTCTATGATGTCTAATGATGACCCATCTTAGAGTGCAAGTTAGTACGGCATGTACGGAATTAGTTATGATAGTTTTACCAAAGACAGTGTTAAGCCGACAGGACAGTTTTGGAGACAGAATTGGTAAAGAGTTAAGGGATTATTTTGTTTATCAAAATAATGTCTTAACAATATAAAGGGATGACATCCTAGATTTTAACCCTTAGAAAAATATATATGGAAGCCGACCATGCAAATTTATTAGCCATAATAACTTGTATATATGTAATTGTAAATTGTCAGAAGAGAGGATGCAGTAATATCGTAATGATATGATAAAGTGATATGATGCGAATATAAGAGCAAAGAAAAGATATTGATGCAAGAAGCATAAGGTTATGTACCTTAATCCATTTTTGTAATCAGTATACATTGTACATTACTTGTTTGGGTAGTGGGCTCATCTGGTAATCATATTTTTTATTGACAACTCCTAACAGGGTTGAGGCTTCTAACAAGGCATGTAGTCCCTTAATCAGGACTGATACACTATATGCTTGTAATAGACTCCTAACAAGGTTAATATCCTTAACAAGATACTTTTGATTAGTGGATCTTTGTGGGTACCATCCCCACTAGGGTTTTCCCTTGGCCAGGGTTTCCTCAAGAACATATCATGTGTTATGAGTTCTTTAGTTTTATTGCTATGCATGTTGTTTAGCTTCTTATGTTATGCATGTGTAAAGATAATCTATTATATCCATTTTTGGGAAAAAGATAAAATTTGTAGAATACTTATTCACCCCCACCTCTCAGTATTCCCTATTTCTAGCAATTGGTATCAGAGCTTAGTTACTCGGAAAAGAATCATTCAAGGAAAGCCTAGCAGCTTGAGTAAGATCTCTATGGCTATGGATCAACTACAAAAGAATCTTGAAGAAGCTCTTGAATCGATTGATATGCTTACTGATGAAAGAGACACTCTGAAAGGGAAATATGATGATGCAAAGAACCTCACTGAGAAACTAAAAAAGAAGTTGGAAGATCTGAAATCTGAAAAGGAATCCAAAATTCTTATTGAAGATTGTGATTACAATTTAGAAAAATAAAATGTGATCCTTAAGCATGAACTGAAGATAGCAAAATTGAAATTAAGTTTGAAAGATGGAAATAGAAAGAATGAAGAAAATTTGAGATCTGAGAATGAAAAGTTGAAGATTGAAAATGAAGAACTGAAATCTAAACTTGGCAATGTAACATCTAAACTTGAGAAAGTCAATTTGTAGTATGCTAAACTTGAGAAATACAACAAGATTGTGAAAGGCGAACTGACTCAATCCAAACAACAAATTGAAAGGCTATATTCAAATAGTGAGAAGATCGATGAAAAAGTATCTTTTGGGAAACCATCCTATGATAAGACTGGACTTGGATTTAACATATTCAGAACAAATGATGAGAACAAGGAACCAGATCTGAAAATATTTGAAAGTCTAGATGAGAAGAAGTTTGATGAGATCAACAAATCAGAAGAACCACCTAAGCAAGAAGAATCACCCAAAGGTATGTAAAGAGAATTCAAAGGTAGATGTTTTGGTTGTAATACTATTGGTCATATGAAGAGAGATTGCATAGGTAAGCAATTTAAACCTCTTAATGGTTATTGTTATAATTGTCATGGTTTTGGACATAGAGCTATTGAATGTAGAAAACCTAAAGTTACTAAAAACAATTATGGTAGTAGAATGTTTAGGAATACTAACAATGCAGATAAGAGACCTACTGAAGATATGAACAAAAGAAATGGAGTAGTATGTTATAGATGCAACAAGGTTGGACACATTGCTAGAAACTACAAATCACAAATCAATCAATCTGGACCAAGATATGGAAACAATGGAACTGTTTGTTAGATATGCAACAAGATTGGACATACAGCAAGATTTTGTAGAATGAACAATGGAGTTTTTCATCCTAACCCTAACCCTAGAAATCATGAAAGAAGAAATGAAGATGCAAGAAACAGACAGAACGGTTGATGTAGTAATGCAGATGAAGTGAAGTTTGTTAAAGGCACAAATCAAGGAGACATATTCAACATTGAAGGTAATCAGAAAGGTGAAGTATCAAGTGGTAAGAATGAATCCTTATCTAACCTATCTAGAAGCACTTGATTTATGAAAATTACAATAGATTAGGAACTTAGAATTAGTGTAGAAGTATATTTATGATGAATTAAGTCGTGCACAGTTAATTTAAGGTAGTTTATGATGTACTGATGCTATGGTTAAGCGTGCAAAAGAAAATATTATGTTTTGTGAGATCGCAAGAAGTTTTAAATTTTTGCAGGTTAACAAAAATAGCTTTTTGGAAAGAAGCGGCAAAAGAATTGAATGTGATGTCAGACCTAAGTGAGATTGAAGTAATAAAAGGTTATGATCGATGTTATTTGATTATCAAATCAAGTTGAAGTGTTTAGGAGAGAAAAGAGTAGTGATTGGAAGCATTTTGCAATGATTTGGTGAAGGATTTGAGTGTGGAATCTACACAAGCCCTAGAATCATGAATTTGAGGTATTTTACTTGGAAAATCTTTGAATCGGTATAAAGAACTAGAAGCAATCATGGATGTATCTTTGATTCATAATGTCAGAGATAAAAATAGACCTAGAATGAAAACGGAACCAATAGAACCCTTGGAAGAAGATAAGCATAGTTTAGCATTATCATCTGTACCAGACGAAGTTTTGCATTTGGAGAATGTGAGAAGTTTTCTTGGATGCAAGTTAGAAACCATCAGTGATAGTGATTTTACCAATGAATATCAGAAGATTTACAATCAGGATATGACATTGAAACAAGGATATGAACATTTGAAAGACAATGAGATTGTTAAGTATGCATTGCAATATGAATTTGACAATGAAGAATGCACTAAGATTATTTTGAGCAGAATTCACAATGGAAAGTTTTGGCTAGAGGATAGAGTGATAGAAATTACAGCTAACTTGATTCATGAAGTCATTGGACTATCTAAAACTGGTGCTATTCCTTTAAATGAAAAGAATATGAGGAAAATAGTCATGGACAACACAGAATCAACCTATAATGGCAGAGAAATTATGATTAGCAAGATCAAACAACATGATGCTAGATATTTATGCAAGTACCTAACAACTAAGTTTTGTGCAAATTCTAGAGAAGATGACATGGCAGCTGGAATGGTACACATAGCCTATTTAATGAGTATTGACAAGGTACCAGTTGATAGGTGTGAAATTCTTAGAATACAATTGTTAGAAAACTTGGAGAAGATTAAGAAAACTAAGTATGCACAATTTAGATTTTTATCCTTAATCACATACATGTTTTTCCACCTATTGAGAAGATTTTCGTACACCATTGCAAATGATTGGAATGATGGTCAATCTACTATGGAAAGGATAAATAAATTTTATATGAAACATGTTATTGACAAAGTGAATGAGAGTGCTATGTTAGTAATGAAGACATTTTAGAAATTGGTAATCAGCAGATCAAGGATTCCACAATCTATTGTGGAGAAACATAACGATGATATATGTTTTATGGTTGACACTGACTTTACCTATATTGAAGCAGTGGAGCCTAGAATTGAGTTCATAGACCCTCTTGGCTATGAGATACCTGAGACAGAAATAGAAGAATATGTTGGTAGGTTACTTAAGTGTAAGTTGGACACCCAGTGCAAAAGGTTTGGAACTTTTGAAGAGAATTTCAACTCTACAATAGCTATAATTGAGGAGAAGCAGTCTAAGAAGAGAGTTGACAGCACTATAAAGAAAATATTGAAAGATTCAGGATTGACACAACATGAGTTTGAGATAGCAAAGAACACAGCAGCAGCAATTAGAATGAGTGAACAGAAAGAAGTTTTGTCTACCCCACCAATTGCAGTACAGCAGAAAGAACCTCAAGTCAAGGTGAAAGTAGAGGAACCAGAGATGGAACAAGAAACAGGCAGACCTACTAGGTCTACCTCCTCCACTCCTAGCAAGAGAATGAAAGAAATTGCTACTAGATCTGGTAAGAGGCAGAAAGTTTTGGTGCCACCAGTTCCTAGGAAAGTTGCAATTATTAAAGATGATGACACTACTTTGGTTAAGAAGAAATCTTGGAAACCTAAAGTTGAAAAGCTTAATGAGAAGATTATTGAAAATGGAGACTTTACCAAAAATGAATAAGTACTACAATCTTTATGATTATTCAGACAGATTTAACTTGGAGAATTCAATTGTAAAGCAAATGGTTTTTGCAAATAAGAAGTTTGATACTATTCAGGGTCAAATACCTAATGACTTGTATAACAAACTTGTAAATAGAAAGAAGAGAGCACAAGAAGAAGACACTTCTATCAGAGAGAATCTAGTAAGAAAGCTTTGTGATGTGAGAGATGATGCACACCTGAAGTAGATATTGAAGACCTTAAGCAACCACCTGAGAACCAAAAGGAGAACCATTCTAATTATGGGAGGTAGATATGAAGAAGTTAATTTCGATACAGCGTAGGCAATAATCAAGGTTATGGAAAAAATTGTTGGAGAACCATCAATTGCAGTAGATCAAGCAGGTGAAGCAGAATAAGAAGATATTTCCTTTCCTCCAGCTATTAGCATTGAAGATGAATCAATGAATGTAGAAGGTACAGAGGTCACCTTGGATACTGATGATAATGTATTCAAGAATTTAGGAAACATTGTTGACAATTCGGCTCTTGATGAACCAGATACAGAAGTAGAGCAAACACAAACCACTGTTGAAGAACCCAAAGCAACAGAGATTCAAGCACCTATCCCTACCAAAGAAGACATCAGTCTTACTCCTAAGACTAGAAAGAAGAAGGAAATTGGATCTTTATTTAAGGATTTAGGAAAAGAAGTTGATGATGATGATCAGTTGGAACTGATCACTTCTTTGAATAAGATTATTGGAAAGAACAAGAAAGTGAAGAATCTTGAAGGGAGTCTGAAGGAACTAACTGAGAAGTTACAAAGCATTGTAACTACACAAATTATAGAAGTAGACCCTTTGGAGAAAGCTAAGAAGGTAATGAGCACTTTTGATAATGAATTCACTAATCTATCTGATATTGGAAAAGTGAGAGCTCAAGCAGCTTATGAAGCTGAAATGCTTTTGAATATTAGTCAGAATATCATGAATGATATTAATAGTCTTGATATTTGTATCAAGGACTTTAGGAAGCATTTGGGAATAGGAAAATCTTTGTACATATAGTGTACAAAATCAGAGACCTTAACAGCAGAAGAAGATCATAAGATGAAGTTGAAAGAACCAGAAATTCAGAATGAATGTAACCTTCTTTGCCCCAATATGAAGGTATTAGATATTAAGAAGAAAGTTAGGAAGCTTTATGATGAAATTAGAGTTTTGCAAGATGAAAGGAATAGAAAAATGAGAAGATTTACTCTTTTGAGAGAGAACACTTCTATGAAGCTATGTGTAATTGAAGAACAGTTGGAAGAATGTCTTTCGGCAAAGGCATCTTTTTAGAAGTTTAACTTTGAAAACCTTCAAGCATGTCAAATAGCAGCTTATGGACTAAGCACTTTACTCAATGTGGTAGATTCCATTAAGAAATCATGGGAGAAGGAGATAGAAGCAATGAAAGTTGATTTTGCAGATTGTGTTGCAAGCCTACCAGCTTTGCAATAAGGAACTAAGGTATAATCCATTTGTGACACAATTTTGTAGCCCTCCCTACTTTATTTTGTCATTGTTGTCAAAGGGGGAGAGATATAGAGTAGAAAATTGTTGTATATGATATGGATTGATACTCTTAGGGGGAGTATTTTATTAGAAATTATATTTTGAGGAGTTATAAGGATAGTATATGTATATGTTATACTATGGCCACAATTTTGAGACAATTTTGAGATTTTGAGTTGTACACTTAGCCAATTTTCTCATATGTTGCCACCAATGACAAAGGGGGAGATTGTTGGCAATTTGGCTGAGTTGAGTACATAGATGTTGTCATTATGGAAACATATGATCCACATGAAGAGTGCAAAGGTTAGAGAGCAAGTATAGCAGAGCACATTGCAAATTTGTCTGAGTGTAAGACAACATTTTCACCAGTGTACCCAGACATAGTTTTTGTTTGCGACATTGACTAGAGTAAGTTCAATTCTTTCACACTTTAACATAGACTCTATGATGTCTAATGATGACCCATCTCATAGCACAAGTCATTATGGCATGTACAGAATTAGTTATGATAGTTTCACCGAAGACAGTGTTAAGCCGACAGGACAATTTTGGAGACAAAATTGGTAAAGAGTTAAGGGATTATTTTGTTTATCAAAATAATGTCTTAACAATATAAAGGGATGACATCCTAGATGTTAACCCTTATAAAAAGATATATGGAAGCTGACCATGTAAATATATTAGCCTTAATAACTTGTATATATGTAATTGTAAATTGTAAGAAGAGAGGATGGGGTAATATCGTAATGATATGATAAAGTGATATGATGTGAATATAAGAGCAGTGAAAAGATATTGATGCAAGTAGCATAAGGTTATGTACCTTAATCCATTTTTGTAATCATTATACATTGTACATTACTTGTTTGGGCAGTGGGCTCATCTGGTAATCAGATTTTGTATTGACAATTCCTAACAGGGTTGAGGCTTCTAACAAGGCCTATAGTCCCTTAATCGGGACTGTTACACTATATGCTTGTAATAGACTCCTAACAAGGTCAATATCCTTAATAGGATACTTTTGATTAGTGGATCTTTGTGGGTACCATCCCCACCGGGGTTTTCCCTTGGCCAGGGTTTCCTCGAGAACATATCATGCGTTATGAGTTCTTTAGTTTTATTGCTATGCATGTTGTTTAGCTTCTTATGTTATGCATGTGTAAAGATAATCTATTATATCCATATTTGGGCAAAAGATAAAATTTGTAGAATATTGATTCACCCCCCCTCTCAGTATTCCCTATTTCTAACAGTGCAAACCAATCGCTAAAGCGCTAATTAGAAAAATGTCAGGACTGTCAGTTTAACATATAATGATAACCATCGATGCACTTTAATCGAATGATCATCACAATCTACAAACTTTGGCACTATTTTCCACTTCACGAACCTTTCATCAAATCAAAAACTGCCATGTTGCACAAACTGGTAGGCGGACTTTCCCCTTTTCCTTTCTCAACATCACACATACTGACAACTACCACACCAGTGTTTACTTCAACCAATGAAAAACAAACATGTGAACATGACATGGCAATTAACAGCCCACTCCTCAGCCCACATCCTACATGTGAAATATAACGGTCATCGCTATACCACAAACCTTAAATATTACATGTCTTATCTTAGCAGTACAATGACAGCCACAAGATTTGTCAGAGCTTTAATCTTTTGAAAATTCCCAACCCCACTGTACTATGTCACCCAAGACAAGTGTCAACATGAGAAGACTACCACAGAACAAGAACTATCAGAACTCTTCCTTGTTGGTAAGGACCTTGATCGGATGCTTGTCACTGAAGTGCATTGATTAAAAAATGGTCAACTCAACCCAATAGTATAATGACAATTGTCGATGCATCCCATTTTTTTATCAGCAACACACTTTCAAAGACAAGCCTGCCTAGACAGATGTCAACTTGTCGCCAAAGCGCATGTCAGAGACTCTGACAACTGAGAGCCTTAATATTTAATGATAGCCACTAATTAAAAGGGGTAGTCAGCTTAAGGAAATAAATAGGGATCACTAAAGTTTGAAGTAAATTTATTAAAAAGGACCCAACTTAAAAACCTAACCACATAACACATAAAGTGGGCATTTTTACAAAAAAAAAATTAGCACATGCTTTATTTGGAATGTTAATGAGCAAAAAGTAACACTCAAACATAATGAAGCTTATGTCAAACTAGGGTTTCTAGCAACATCTCTCATTTCTAGGGTAAAAACAAAAACTCCTAAAATCTTTGAAGTATGAGGATCAGAAAATAATTAATAGTAGTAACAGTGGCTCATACTTGGGGACGTGTATCTCTTGCAGATACAACAAGAAAACTAGAATCTCCTGGAAGAGCAGAGCAATTCAAAACTTCAACTGAAAACAAGGAACTATACATAGAATCCTAAATCTAAACTACCTAAGAAGCTATAGAATCTTTTAGGAGAAATAAAATTTTAAGAATTACCCATGGACTAGAAATTCCATGAGTTCTCCTATCAAATTTTTCAACAAGTATGAACTTGTTCCCCATTTTTCTTCAATGATGTAAGGGGCCAACCAGATGGGGTCAAAATTTCCATGTTTTCCCTTAGTTTCCAATCTTTCATTCCACATCTGGACCAAATCACCATTTTCAAAATTTCTCTGAGTAGTCCTTCTATCATAAAAAACCTTACACTAGGCCTGAATTTTCTCATTTTTGGCATGTGCATCACTTCTCACTTCATTCAACTGGATTAGATGATTAATTTTGATAGTCATCTCATCTTCCAAATCATCATCATAGGCCTGTATGAATTGTTACATCTGTAAAACATTATTTTGGGGCAACCTTGCATTAATTCCATAAACTAAGTCAAAAGGGGCACACCCTATTGCTTTCTTTATTGTAACCCTATCAGCCCACAAAGCCTGCAACAATTTAGAATCCCAAGCTCTCTTATTTTTGTCTAACACTCTTTTCAATATTTCGATCAAACTTTTGTTATTGGACTCAGCCTGGCCATTTCCTTGTGGATGGTAGGGAGATGAGTATGAAATTTTAATACCATTGTTCTAACAAAAATCTACAAACTCCTCATACCTAAAACACATTGCATTGTCAACCACCATAGTTTCTAGACACCCAAATCTAATAAGGATATTTTGCATCATAAAATCTATTACCACCTTACTAGTTGCTTTCTTTGAAGGGATTTCTTCAACCCACTTGGTGAAGTAATCTTTTGCCACCAAGATATAAGAATTTCCACCACTAGACTTGTTAGGGATTTCTCCAATAAAATCTATACCCCATTTTTGGAAAGGGACCTGAACTGCAACATGCCTGAGAGGTAGATTTCCACTTAATTTTAACTTTCTAGCAAACCTTTTACATGGATCACATCTTTTGACAAATTGGTGGGCATCCTTAAAAAGTGTTGGCCACTAGAAACCTGATCTGATGATCTTGTGAGCTGTGGTCTTTGCCATATAGTTTCCTCCACAAACCCCATTGTGCATTTCATTCAGCAATATTTTGGCTCTATCTTGATCTACACATCTTAGCAAAACACCCTCATTACTTTTCCACCACAACTCACCACTTATGATTGCATATCTTATGGAATGAAGCCTAATATTTCTTCTCTTGTTATCATCCAACTCAGGGGGTAAGATCATCTTTTGCAAGTATTTGACAATATCCTTGTACCATTCACAACAATCCATATTACAAACAAAAGCTCTTTGATCTTCCTCCAACACATTTATCTTATTTGCATTCAAATTGCTTTGAGCCATCAATTTTGCAAGGTTGAATCCTCTTACAACCTTTTTAATACGAATATCAATATTGAATTCCTAGATTCTATTGATCCACCTACATCTTCTTCCTGAAACTTCATGTTGGACCAATATATCTTTGACTGTAGCACTTGGGACATAAGCAACCACTGTGGCTCCAACCAAGTAATACCTAAATGCTTTGATAGCCTTGACCAAAGCATATGCTTGTTTTTCAATAATGTCATCATTTAATTCTACTTCTTGTAGGGTTTTACTTAAAAAGGAAATAGGTTGCTCAAACCCATCTGCATTCTTCTGCAATAATACTGCTTCAACAGTATGGGAAGATGCAAAAGAAAAGATCTACAAAGGTTTACTATAGTCTAGTGTCTTCAGAACTGGGGCATGCTTAATAGCCCTTTTGATATCACTGAAAGCTTGCACTGCTTCAACATTCCATTCAACCTTTGCTCCCTTCTTCAACATCCTTGATATAGGAATACTAATTTCTGTGAAATTTGTAATAAATCTTCTCAAGAAATTCACCTGCCCTAAAAAGGACTGGACTCCTTTATCATTTTTTGATAGGGACAATTTTTCAATAGCTTCCACCCTCTCAGGGTCTATCCTCACCCCATCCTTTGAAAAAATATGTCCTAGAAGCTTTCCTTCTACAACAACAAAAGCACATTTCTTTGGGTTCAAAGAAACTCCATATTCCAATGCTCTAATAAAAATCTTTTCTAAATGTTGGAAATGTAGTTCCTCTTTAGCTAAGAATGTTGTTAGATCATCCTAATATACCACCATGAATCTGTCAATAAAGTTAGCAAAAGCTACATCCATAGCTCTCTGTAAAGTGGCACCAACATTAGTCAATCCAAAGGGCATTCTCACATAGTCATATGTCCCCCATGGGGTTGTAAATGTAGTTTTGAATTGTTGTGATTCTTTGACCATAACTTGATTGTATCCAGAGAAACCATCCATCATGGAAATCAACTCTGATCCCATCACTTTCTGCAACATATTCTCCATATTAGGTAATCCATAATTATCCTTTAAAGAATTTATGTTGAGGTTCCTAAAGTCAACACAAAGCCTAATATCACCATTTTTCTTTCTAACAGGGACCAAATTTGAGACCCAAGTAGAATGTCTAATGAGTTTAATTATTCCAGCATCTATCATCTTTTTAAGCTCCCCTTGCATTTTGGGTGCCAAGGTAGGGTTAACAGGCCTCAATTTCTGTCTAAAATGTTTAGTACCCTCTTTCAATGGAATCTCATGTTGAAATAGGTCCTCTCTATAATCCTTAAGGTCTTCATAAGACTAAGCAAAAACATGCCTAAATTTCCTAAGAAGATCAATCATATTTTTTCTGGTTCTAGGGGACAAACATTTTCCTATGTAAACCTTCTTAGGCACTAATCTTGTACCAAGATTCATTTCCTCAAGATCATTTGTTTTATCGGTGCTGGTAGAAAAAACCTTGTCTTTGTTGTCAAATGCTCTTTCAAGAGCAACTAATCCCTTGGGAACTCTGTTGGATTTTAACTGCAGCACTTCCTTTCCAAAAACAACTTATTTACCATTCACTATATCAACATAGGCACTAAAATCCATTTCCTTGTCACCAAAATGAGATTCACATTGCAAAATCTCAATATATCCTGGTCATCAGAAAAAACTTGTCAATTTTCAACATTATCAGGGATAGAAGACCTAGCCTGAACCTCTATATTTGATATATCTACAAATGTAATGTCTTCTAGTCTAAGAGCTACATTACCTAACAAGTCAGCCATTCTATTTTGACTTCTTTCCATCCAATAAATATTAAAAGCATTAAAGCTCTCAATTTCATCCCATACTGCATTTCTATATTGCTTTAATTTCTGATTCTTTGAAGCATACTTTGATTTAACCTGGGAGATTACTAACTTAGAATCACCCACTACTTTTAAACACTTAATACCATGCCTTGATGCCAATCTCAAGCCCATCAACAAAGCCTCATATTCTTCAACATTATTTGTGCATGAAAATAGCAAAGTGAAAGAAAATTTGAAAGTTTTACCATTTGGAGATATGAGTAGGATTCCAGCTCTAGACCCCTCTTTTGAGTTTTCCACATCAAAATACATGGTCCATATACTATCAAGGTCGGTCCATTCTTCTTGGCTATCTATTTTTAGGGAAGATTCAACATCCTCCTCCATTTCCATTGTCTTCGACTCTAAAACATTGATGTTAGTATCGAGAAAATAATTCATGGTGTCTTCCTCTTCTTCTTCAATCATATGTGGAGTTCTAGGTTCCCTGGAGATTTTGCCATTTTGCCCCTCAAAGCTGAAAGTAGAAAATGATAAATCACACTTTATGATGCCTCCCGTAGAAGCACTCCACTTTCTTGATAGTAACATCCTGTATTGAGTAGGAATATCAAACACTAGAACACTCATGGTCAATTGTTTACCAGGGTATATTGCCAGTCTATAAGGTAAAGTTTTAATAGTACCCACAACTGGTACTTCTCTTGAATCCATTTCTTGATATCTCCCATGTGGGGTATCCACCTTCAGCCCTAATGACTTCACCAATAAAGGTCCATAAATGGTTTGTCGAATTACTTTCAAAGTTAACTCTTATCTTTATAGTTCTTGTTAAATTTTTACAATGAATATTAATATATCTACTTATGTTTTAAATCATTCTTTTATCAATAGTAGTTTTGTTTACTAAAGTTGTTATTTCTCGTCGTGTCGCATTACTATCTTTAGAATGACTTTTCTTTTCAATTGTGTCAAAGGCACTAGCAATAGTTGATACAACTTATTTTAGAGACTCGTCCTTATTCTTGGATTTCACATTAATGCCTAACCTCTTCATCACTTTTCGCATTTTAGACATTTTAATTAATTGTAACATTAATTGACATTGAAACCCAAATTTCTTATTATAAAAGAATTATCTAAATAATATGGTCGTGTGTGTCCTAATCTGTCTCCATGAAACCAAACAATGTAGATTGTCTAGCACATCACTTTTTATTTGAAATTGTTCATTCATTTCATTATCATTCAAAGGATTTTCTTTCTCAATTAGTGTTTCTATGTCTACATCCACATAGTTGATTTCAATTTGAATTGGTTTTTTATTTTCACTTTCAATCAGGGTTTGACTTTCAATTCCTTTATCATTATGATTAGCATTACTAATTTGTGTAATTTGATGTGAAATTAAATTTATTACTCTATTTTTAGGAATAAAATTTAAATCATTTATATTGTAACCTGCTTCTAGCAAATGATGAGCTTCTTTATCAGAATAAGTTACATTTGGCTATGAAGACATACCTGTATCCAATACTGGATTAGAAGATGTACCTTGAATGTTTTTCTTCAACCTCTGCATCCATCATGGTGTCTTCATTGTTCTCCTCTTCTAAAACAACTGTTGAGCTTGATGCTCCAACATTATTCAGTTTTCAAAGTCTTTCTCTTCTTTCTCCTTGTTAGTTTTCCTCCTATCTATTTGTTGCAACCTCCTCAATTGTCAGAACCTTCCTTAGCCTCTTTCTATGTTTCTTTGATCCCATTTTTTCACCAAGATTTGATTTCAAATGATTATCTTCATGTCAGATCCAAAACAAGACAGAAAAAGAGAATGTTGATCAAAATATTCTATTTGCATTATAGATCATTAAAAAAATGATTGAATACTCGTCAATCATTGAGATCAAGCCCACGGTCCTATTTTTTTGCTACAATGGCTCTTTATAAAATGGGAACTCGTTATTTAAATAAAACGGGCACCCATTTTTTGAATTTCACAAAATGGGTGCCTATTTTTTGAATTTAAAAAAATGGGTGCCCGTTTTGTAAAACTATGAGCGAGAACCATACTTGTTGCCTTGGTTTTTGGTTTGAAACATGCTTGGTGGGACCAAGCCTATGCTTGGCCCTTCAAAAATATGGCTAAGGCATTACAATATAAAATTTCTACCTTGCCATAATTTTTTGGACACCTTCCCGAATGAATTTTTCAATGAAACAAAAACCCATTTTAGTTCTTATTTTGTAGATTATAAAAATATAAATTTTATAGTGATATGAGAAATTTTAATATTTTTACAATATTTATTAAGCCAATGCGGTACCTAAACTTGAAATACTAAGGCTAACTAAAATTTTAATAACTTTTTTAATTTTACATTTTTTGAAAAATGAATTATATGACATCAATCTACATAGAATTTCCTTCAAAATAAAAAAAATTGAAAAAAAGTGAAGTTATCATCGAATTATGGTGGTCGTACACTAGAGGTTTTGAAAATGTACTTTATAGTCAATTAAAAATTAATTTAAAAAATATTCAATTAAAAAAAAGATAAAATATTCTCATCAATCTTCAGTGTTTTAGGTACCTTTCCCCGAAAGGATTCACAAACATGCATTTATTTACTTCAAAAAAGGTTGTTCATACACATGTGAGGTGTGGTCCTAAAATAGATATTTTGAAAAAGTGGTTTTTAAACATGCCTACTAAAATTTAATTTATACCATGTGGGTATTGAAATAAATTACATATTTGAAAAGTAGACTCCGAGAACTAAATTTTATATTTCTAAATTTTTCCGAGATACAATATTTAAGTGTCTCAAATTTTGACATCAATTGATAGAAATTTTGAAAAAAAAATAGAAAACACTTCCACTTTTTGCCCAAAAGTGGGACTCAACTTCTTGCACCCACCCAGAAATAAGGAACCTATCTACCAAAAAAATAAAAGATTATATAGCTCAATTAGTGTGTGTGATAGACCCTACTATTGGAAATTGCAATTGAAACAATTGTTGTATTGTCATTGATGTCAAACCTTAACTGGTAAGATGGTTGCTACTTAGGAAAGTACAATATCTATTTGAGTGTTGCTAAGGGGATAGGCAAGGTTGGTAACAATAGCACCTAAGGAAAGGTTGAGTTATCTTGATGCTACAAAGTGTACTTGACTATGTTGCACAATGATGAGACAATGTATTGTTTATCTTAGTAAGATAGAAGACTAAACTGGTAGGTTTGGCCGAGAAAAGAATCAATAAATCATGTTTAAGCTGAGTAATGTTAGTGTCGACCAAGTCAGTGTATGCCGAGAAAAATTCTAGTGTCGACCAAACAATAGTTAATTGCCGAGGAAGATAGTGTAAGCTGAGGAAACATTTTTAGTAATGACCAACCTTTCTACATGACGACCGAGTAGTTGATCACAGTATTGACTGAGCATCGGCAATTTTATATTTGAAGAGAATTTAGTTTTGGAGCTGACATTGTTGAATTCTTGGATTATGTAAAATGTGTTGACTTTATTTATTGATTGTTTGAAAGTATTAAATGCACTATAAAACATTTTATTGTAAATCTTTAAGAGATTTGAGATGATTCTAGAAAAGGAGCTAAAGAACATGAAGTGGGCAAATTTAATGAATCTGACCTAACCCTAAGATCTACAAATGAGATTGAGCGGCATAAGATGAGTTAACCTAATTGAGGAAAGTATAAAAGGAACCTGAGAATTTGGATATGCAAGTGCATGGGTGAAAAAAGAATGTTGGAATATTAGTAAAGTTTTATTGACTAAATAAGCAGAAAAGGCTGAAGGAGAATTGTGATGGTTGCTTGAAGAAAAGTTCCAACTAGATCAGAGATGGAGATGGAAGAGTTTCAAAGTTAGTAAACCAGCATTAGTGTACGAAATCGAATCTAATATTTGCAAAGTGAGTTGTATATTTTTTAGATAAATATTGTTGCTACTTTCTAACCATTGTAACAGTCAAAATCCTTTTAACAGAGGTTGACCTAATAGTCATATGTTAAATCCTTTGAACAAGGTTGCATTCTAATGGAGTGTATGTAAGTCCTATGACAAGGCTCACTTTTAACAGGGTGACTGAAATCCTTTAACCGGGTCACACCTGACAGTGTGTATTGTAACCTTTGATAGGGTTGGCTTTTTACTGAGCTCACTTCAGAAGAGTGAAAATAATAGTAGCATGTTACAAAGTGGTTTTTCCCAAATTGGGTTTCCACTATAAATCATGGTGTTAATACTTGTGTGAATGTTTTGGTTTGAACATTTCTATGTTTTACAAGTTAAGTTGCAGCTGGGTAGTGGATTGCATTGTTATATGTTTCTATTATTGAATCAGTGATGACTGAATTTGTTTTGGTTATTGGATCTGATTTAAGGAAAAAAAATTGAGATTGTTTTATACATCAGGACCTGAGAACAACTGATTCACCCCCCCTCTCTATTGTTCTAAATCATATTAACAATTGGTATCAGAGCTTTGTTGCTTATTATTAGTGTTGATAGAAATCAAGTTTAAAGGGGCTTGAAGCAAATGATCAGGATGTATAAGAAGGAGGTACCGAAGTTGAACAAGGAAAACTTCCCTGCATGGAAAATCTTGATGAAGCTACATCTGACCAGTATTGGTGACTCTGAAAAGTACTAAATTGAGAATAGCTATGTCTCACATGTCACACCTTTGACTGCCAAAGAAATGAGAGCTAAGCAAGAACATAATCAAGCAATGCTAGAAATTGCATCTGCCCTAAGCTATCTAGAATTTGAGGACATTAAGGATTGCACAACTACTAAGGATATGTGGGACACACTTGCAAGAATCTATGGTGGTGACTTAAATGCACTAAAAGCAAAGGTCGAGAGTCTTAGAGGTAAGTTTGATGAAATGAGAATGCAAGAAGGTGAAAACATTGCACAATATTGTGGTAGAATAAAAGAAGTTGTGAATGTTATTAGAGGAGCAAATGGGGCTATTGATGATGAAACTATAATTGGGAAAGTACTAAGAAGCTTGCATCTTATATATGCTATTAAGATCTTAGCTATTCAAGAATCTAGATGTAACTCTACTAATGTGCTTACTTTGGAAAGTTTGGTTGGTAAGATGACTGCTTTTGAACTCTCTAACTATGATAATTTCACTGTTGGAAGCATTGGAAATGTTGAATCTACTTTCAAGTCACAACTAGTTTTGAACAAGCCAAAGAAAGAAAAAGAAATATGCATCAGTGAAAGTGAAAGTGATAGTGAAAGTGAAAGTGACAGTGACACTTCTGATGAAGAACTAGAAGATCTAGAAGCTCTTATGGCTAGAAGACTAAGAAGGAGAAAAGGAAAGTATAAAGGTAAACTCCCTATTATATGTTTTTCATGCAATAAAGTTGATCATATAGCTGCTAGATGTCTTGATAGGAAGGATAAAGATGATGAAAGAAAAAGCAAACACAAAGATAGAAGAGATGACAGAAGCTACCGATGGAACAAAGACTATAAAGGAAAAGGTAAGAAATCTTGTTACATTGCTGAAAAAGAAACTGACACTGATAGTGATGATTTTGAAATTGAGGTAGTCTATGTTGTAATGAAAGATTAATCTGATGAGGATGAGAAAACTGCATTGATATCCTATGTGAACAAGAATGATAAATGGATTATTGATAGTGGTTGTTCACATCACATGACTGGTGACAAAAATAAGTTTGAGACCTTACATCATTACAGACGTAAAAGTATAAAATTTGGTAATGATGCACCATATCCTGTTAGAGGAAAATGTTTGATTAAATTGACTGATAAGATATCTTGTGAAAATGCATATTGGGTTGAAGGTCTTAATTACAATTTTTTAAGTGTTTCTTAGCTTAACAAAACTGGTTACCGAGTGGAATTTCATCACAAGCAAGCTAAAATATTTGATGCTACTAGAGAACTAATTGGAAGTGGAGATCAAACTATAGGTAATTTGTTCTATCTTGACCTATCTGAAGAAACTTTTTTAATTGCACAACTTGATGATACTTGGTTATGGCATAAAAGGCTATGTCATGTTAACTTTGACAACCTAGTAGAGATAAGTAAGAAGAAAAAGGTAAGAGGTCTACCTAGATTGAAGAAACCTAAGAATGTGATCTACAAGGAATGCCAGTTAGGAAAAATGACAAAGTCAAGTTTTAAGAGCAAATCCTTTACTTTTGAAAACATTTTAGATTTGGTTCATACTGACCATTGTGGACCTATGGGTGTGAAAAGTTACTGTGGTGCTAGATACTTTATCTTATTTGTTGATGATCATACTAGGATGATGCATGTAATTTTTCTAAAAGAAAAATCTAAAGCTTTTCAATTCTTTAAGTGGTATTTGGCTAAGGTTGAGAAGGAGATAGGTAGGAACCTAAAATGTCTTAGATCTGACCAAGGTGGAGAATTTACATCAAATGAATTTAATCTATTTTGCAATGATAGAGGAATTAAAAGAAAAATGTCTGCACCTAGAACACCTCCATGAATGGTATATCAGAAAGAAGAAAGAGATCTATCTTGGATTGTGCAAGGACATTGTTGATTGAAAAGAATGTGGCACAGAAATATTGGAAAGAAGCTATAAGCACTGTTGTCTACACTCTTAACCGAGTACAAATCAAGAAAGGTACAAATCTGACACCCTATGAATTATGGCATGGGCATGCACCGAGTGTTAAATACTTTAGAATCTTTGGAAGTAAGTGCTATATATTAAAAGACACTAGGAATGGAAAGTTTGATGCTAAGAGTGATGAATGCATATTCCTAGGGTATTCCACAAAAAGTAAAGCTTATAAGTGTTTGAACTCTAACACTAACAAAATTGTGGAAAGTGTGAATGTCAAAATTGATGAGTATGTAGAAAGAAATGAAGTGGACAGCAAATGAGAACCAAAAGATTATAGATCTTTTGTGTACATTGAGGAAGAAGAAGAGGCAAGTAACAGACTTGCACCTGATGCCGAGTCTCAGGTAAGCAATGTCGAGCAATAGATAGATGCTGCCGACCATCAAGAAAATAGTGCCAAAAGAGAACAAGAACATGCCGAGCTACAAGAAAATGTTTTTGAGTATCAGGAAGAGGTTTCCAAGCATTGAGAAGTTGAATCTGACAATCTTGTTGGGGAACATGATGAAATAGAGGAGAGAGGAGTTGAACCTATTTTGGAAAAATATGTAAGAAGACATCACAAGCCTGAACAAATAATTGGAGACAAGAATACTGGAATTTAGACTAGAAGTAAGACTAAGGATCCAACATGCCTATTGTGTGAATTTGAACCCAAGTCAACTAGAGAGGCATTGGAGAATGAAGACTAGATACAAGCAATGAATGAAGAGATTGACCAGATTGAGAAGAATGATACTTGGACTCTGGTGTCGAGACCTAAAAATAAAAATGTTATAGGAACAAAGTGGGTGTTTCAGAATAAGATGAATGAAAATGGTGAAATCACTAGGAACAAAGCTAGGCTGATATGCAAAGGCTACGCATAAGAAGAAAGAATAGATTATGGGGAGACATTTTCCCCTATAGCTAGATTGGAAGGAGTAAGAACTCTGCTTGCATATGCTACTTATAAAGATTTCAAGGTATATCAAATGGATGTCAAGTCTGTATTTTTGAATGGTATACTAGAAGAAGAAGTTTACATAGAACAGCCAGAAGGTTTTATTGATCCAAACAGAAGACACATGGTGTGCAAACTGAACAAAGCACTATATGGATTGAAACAAGCTCCCAGAGCATGGTATGAGAGGTTGCACTACTTGATATAGATTGGATTTTCAAGAACAAATGACACGAGCAATCTGTACATGAAAGATGAAGAAGGTAAAGGTATCCTGTTGGCAAAAAAATTTGTGGATGATATTATTTTTGGTGGACAAGATGCATTTTGCAAAAGATTTTCAAATGAAATGAAAACTAAATTTGAAATGAGTATGTTTGGTGAGATCAAATTCTTTGTTGGTTTACAAGTATATCAGAGGAAGAATGGAATTTTCATTACACAGTCTAAGTATGTTAATGAAATACTGAAAACTTTTGGGATGGAAGATGCTAAACTAGCGAATACTACTATGGTTACTTGAAAAAAGTTATCTAAGAATGATGATGCTACAGAAGTGAATCAGACTTTGTATAGACCAGATATTGCACTAGTTGTTGGGATTGTGGCACGATTCTCTACCAGTCCTAAGGAAACACACATGATGGCTATGAAAAGAATTATGCAATACTTGAAAGGAACTACTGACTATGGTCTATATTAGAAGAAGGATGATAAATTTGAACTCAAAGTTTATACAGATGCTGATTGGGTAGGAAATGTAGATGACAAAAAGAGTACTAGTGGTGGAGCTTTCTTTCTTGGATAGAGATTAGTCTCATGGACGAGCAAGAAACAAAATTGCATTTCCCAATCTACTGTCGAGGCCGAGTATGTTGCTACTGCAGTAAACTATTCAAATTTGGTATGGATAAAACAATTGTTGGCAAGCATGAAAGAAGAAATCACTGAACCTGTTGTTCTTTTCTATGACAACACAAGTGCTATCAATATTTCTAAGAATCTAGTGATGCACATTAAGACCAAGCACATAGCAATCAAGTATCACTACTTGAGATAATTAGTATAAGATAAAGAAGTTCAAATGGAATATGTGAATACAAAAGAACAATTAGTAGACATATTCACTAAAGCTTTACCCAGAGAATCTCATGAGTATTTGAGAAGTCAATTAGGGGTCCTTCCCCTAACTGAGGCTGCCTAGACAATCTAGGAGCACTGAATCAAATATGCTACAGTAGAATATTTGACAAATTGATGCAAAAGATTGTCACACTTTAGGACTGGCCTAGAGTTGTGAAAAGGAGCAAAGACAAGGAATCATTCATAAGCAAGATGATAGAGGGAGAAACATTGAGCTGCATAGATATTATCTACATCTGATGGATGTATGTTTTAGTTGCTACTTTGGCATTTTTGTCAAAGAGGGAGATGAACTGATATGATAACACATGACACTAAAGCTAAGGATGAGGAATTGAAATGAAGGATCAGGATAGAGGGAGATTTGAATACTTTTGATGGTCACAAAAGTGAGGCTTATAAGATTCTGAATCAGAATGAAGCTAAGGATATTACAAATAAATCTCTAATGAACAGATAAGTTTTTGGATTGGTTGGTAATCCATGTGTTATTCAGGTGATATCATGTGGTGTTGCCATCAATGCCAAAGAGGGAGATTGTTGGAAATTGCAATTGAAACAATTGGTGTATTGTCATTGATGTCAAACCTTAACTGGTAAGATTATTGCTACTTAGGAAAGTACTATATCTATTTGAGTGTTTCTAAGGGGATAGGCAAGGTTGGTAATAATAGTACCTAAGGAAAGGTTGAGTTATCTTGATACTACAAAGTGTACTTGACTATGTTGCACAATGATAAGATAATGTATTGTTTATCTTAGTAAGACTGAAGACTAAACTGTTATGCTTGACCGAGAAAAGAATCAAGAAATCATGTTTAAACTAAGTAATGTTAGTGTCGACTGAGTTAGTGTATGCCGAGAAAAATTCTAGTGTCAACCGAACAACAATTAATTGTTGAGGAAGACAGTGTAAGCCGAGGAAACATTTTTAGTAATGAACGAGCTTTCTACATGAAGACCGAGTAGTTGATCACAGTATTGACTGAGCATTAGCAATTTTATATTTGAAGAGAATTTAGTTTTGGAGCTGACATTGTTGAATTCTTGGATTATGTAAAATGTGTTGACTTTATTTATTGATTGTTTGAAAGCATTAAATGCACTATAAAATGTTTTATTGTAAATCTTTAAGAGATTTGAGATGATTCTTGAAAAGGAGCGAAAGAACATGAAGCAGATAGATTCAATGAATCTGACCTAACCCTAAGATCTATGAATGAGATTGAGTGGCATAAGATGAGTTAACCTAATTGAGGAAAGTATAAAGGGAACCTAAGTATTTGGATATGCAAGTGCATGGGTGAACAGAGAATGTTGGAAGATTAGTAAAGTTTTATTGACTGAATAAGCAAAAAAGGCTGAAGGAGAATTGTGATGGTTGCTTGAAGAAAAGTTCCGACCAGATCAGAGATGGAGATGGAAAAGTTTCAAAGTCAGTAAACCAGCATTAGTGTATGAAATCAGATCTAATATTTGCAAAGTGAGTTGTATATTTTTTAGATAAATATTGTTGCTACTTTCTAACCATTGTAACAGTCAAAATCCTTTTAACAGAGGTTGACCTAACAGTCATATGTTAAATCCTTTGAGCAAGGTTGCATTCTAATGGATTGTATGTAAGTCCTATGACAAGGCTCATTTTTAATAGGGTGATTGAAATCCTTTAACCAGGTCACACCTGATAGTGTGTATTGTAACCTTTGACAGGGTTGGCTTTTTACTAAGCTCGCTTTAGAAGAGTGAAAATAATAGTAGCATGTTACAAAGTGGTTTTTCCCAAATTGGGTTTCCACTAAAAATCCTGGTGTTAATACTTGTGTGAATGTTTTGGTTTGAACATTTTTGTATTTTACAAGTTAAGTTATAGCTGGGTAGTGGACTGCATTGTTATATGTTTCTATTATTGAATTAGTGATGACCGAGTTTGTTTTGGTTATTGGCTAATTTAAGGAAAAGTTTTTGAGATTTTTTTATACATCAAGACCTGAGAACAACTAATTCACCCCCCCTCTCTATTATTCTAAATCATATTAACAATCTAAAAACCCTAAGGCCACACTACTAGAAGCACTAGAAGCATGGGCAGCACCCTCATAAGCAGTTCCTTTTATCAAATCCTATGAAGAGTGGAAGGAGGAAGTGGAAGAGTTAGGGTGTTTTACCATAACACAAGTTTTGACTCACTTTTTCACTATGGTTAAAGAGATCACCATTTTAAATTGAATGAAGACCAATGAGAAGGCCATGGGTATTAGTGGTATATGTTGCAGATTTTCCAGCAGGCTAGTACTGACTGTATGTTTGTCATTGATGACAACATATGGAAAGTAGCATGCGTGGAAGTCTTATATAGTAAGCTTTCTATAAATGAAGCATGGGCATGATATCAGCATGATATCATGGTTGCAGAGGTTAACTGTTAGTATAGACAGTTATATAGTAGTTGGTGTCAGCAGTGTTCCTGACAGAGTTACAGATAGTGTTCTATGTATGGTTGTCCATACAATTATCATGGAGCCTTGCATGCTTGGACATATGTTGAAGACATGTTAGTGATGTTAATTTCATGGATGCATAGCTTGATAATGAATGCAATTATAGTTATGCAGTCTTTATTCACCAATAGTAGTTTCCTATGTTTGTTCAGAAGAGCCGACAGAGATTTTATTGGTTCTTGAGTTGCGCCTATCTTGAGGGTATGCGCCCTTGGATTTAAGCTTGGAGAATTTTTATTGATGTTTTTTTAAGAGCGCTTGAGTTCATTCAGCTTATAGATAAAGTTCTAGTTGCTTTAGTAGATCTGACAGTGTGTAGCGTGCGTCTACATTTATTTTATTAAACAGGTCCCAGAATAAGTTGTATGCATAATAGAGCTGACAGAATATTTATTTGAGTTTTTTATAGTTTCTCTAATATGATTTCAAGGTGGTTCTAATAGGCCGACTTGATTATATCATTTGAAGGAAAGATACTTATAGGAAGTCATTTGTGATTGCTAAAATGTGGTTCATAGTTGATGAAATAGAGTAGAGCAGAGTGTGCGAAGTGTAGAGCCATCAGAAGAAGGTCTATGTGACCAAGTAAATTACTTGTGCTATTCATTGGAACTGATCCAGATAGCAAGTCAAAGCACAGTTCACCAAGATCCAGATATAGTGTGTATCTATTATTCAGAAGGTTGTAGCCTTTGCCCATTTGAGCAGTGAGCTCTCAGACAGTGTGTCCTCTCCCCTAACAGGGACAATTGTAAAAGAATCCTAATAGGGTCTAACCCTTGACTAGGTCTACTATACTTAATATATTGTAAAGCTACTCCTAATAGGGTAAAGGATCTTCTAACAAGGATCATTATACACTAGTACAAAATATTAGTGGGTATCAAGTCCCACCGAGGTTTTTACCTATTTGGGTTTACCAGTAACCAAAACATTGGTGTTTTGTTCATGTTTTCTTTCATTGTGTTTATGCTTTATGTTTAAGTATACTTAATTGGATAAAGAATTGATTCTTTTAGATAACTGATTCACCCCCCCCCCCCATCTTAGTTATCTCTTGGGACTATTCCTACTAATTGGTATTAGAGCCAAGTACCTCGGAGAGAAATTTTAACAGCTTGAGGTTGATCAGATGGAATACTTCAGGAAATAAAGTCCTAAGTTCAATGGAGAGAATTATCTTGATTGGAAGAACAAGATTGTGACTCATTTGCAGTGCATTGCTTTTGAAGTTTTTGATGTGACTATCAAATTAGCTAAGATACCTACCCTAGATGACCTTGCACAAGAAGATGCTACTGATAGGCAAAAGGAATTGTTTCATCATAATGCTATTGCTAAAGAAGCCCTTATCAGTGCCCTATCTGATGGAGAGTTTTCAAAAATAAAAAGGTGGATACAGCCCACAAAATATGGAAGCACCTAGAAGACATATTTGAAGGAGACAAACAAGAAAAGGATGCATGTAGAAAGACATGGAAGAAAAGATACAATGCATTAGAGATGCTACCTGATGAAAACATCAGAGCTTACAATCAAAGGATAAATGAAGTAGTTGCTGGAATCAAAAACAATGGTGGAGAGATTTTAGAGGAGGACATTATGGACAAATTGATGACTACTCTTACTCTAGAATATGAAAGCAAGATCAACATCCTTGATGAGACCATGCAGCTTACATCAAAATTCAAGAGAGATACTTTGATCAGAAAACTCTCTGCTTTTGAGGTCTCAAGATTGAAGTCAAAACCAAAGAGTGAAATAGCCTTCAAAGCAACAGTCCATGGTAAGAAATCTACAAACACTTCTAGTAATTTTGATGATGATGATGAAGAGAAAAATCTAGAGGATTTCATTGCTATGATTGCTAAAAGAGAAAAGAAAGGAAAAGGAAAATATGAAGTTCAATTACCATTTAAGTGCTTTTCATGTAATAAGATTGGTCACTTTGCATCTAAGTGTCCTACTAGAGCTAGAAAGTTCAAAAAGGATTTCAAGCCTAAGTATTCTAAGGAATGCTACTATGTTGGAGATGGTGTATCAAATGATGAATCTGGTGAAGAAGAAATTGGATTCATTGCTATTGTAGATAAAATGAATAATAAGATAGCTCATGAAGAGAAGAAAGGAAATCAAGAGCTTGCATTGATTTCACAAGCTAACATAAGGACAGATTAGATTATAGATAGAGGTTGTTCACATCACATGACTGGAGATAAAGGCAGGTTTATTCATTTGGATATATACAATGGAGGTATGGTCAAATTTGGAGACAACACTCCTAAACCAATAGTTGGTAAAGGAGCCATCACTTTGGATGGAAAGAATAGTACTAATGATGTTCTTTATGTTGATGGTTTGAAACATAACCTTCTCAGTGTTGGTCAGTTACTTGAAAAAGGCTATCAGTTGGAGTTCAAAGATGACAAATACATCATTAACAACAAGGATGGTGTTATGATTGCATCAGGCTCAAAGACAAGAGGTAATGTGTTGCAACTTAATTCAGAAGAAATTTGTTTTGTTGCTAAAGTTGATGACAGTTGGTTGTGGCATAAGAGACTATGTCATATCAATTTTGATAACATAGTAAATATAAGCAATGTAAAAGTAGTAAGAGATCTACCCAACATAGCAAAGCTAGTTGATAATATATGCAGGTGTGTGTGTGAATTTTGTACCTAGCTGTAGACACAACACTTCAGTAAAACATTAGAGGTTAGCAAAAATTGAAATCTGCAAGTAATTGAAACTATGCTAACCAAGCAATTTACTGCCTTCTAGTAGCTGCGAGTATGATGTTCTCAGATTGGAATCGAGATCAGTGATAATGCAACACCTAAACAAAGGATTTAATGCTAAAGAATGAAAAACTATATGAATGTAGATTAATCCATTTTTTTGTATTTTTTGTGCAATAATATGAGAAACTGTATGAATCTAAGCTATATGAATGAAATCAAGATTAAATGCAAATTTAGTCTAAGAATGCTATGAATGAATATGAAAACTATGATATGAAACTATGCAAAAGCTATGATCAACTATGAAAGATCTCACAAATTGCCTGTCACAAATGCTTAATCCTTCAATCGCCAATTTGCCAGAGTAATTGTACAAATTTGAGTATTGATTATGAAGACCTGAGCCTTGATTTTATAGAAATCTAGGGCTTGAAGATGCATTGAGAAAAGCCATAAATCACTCTTGATAAACTCAGGTTGATTTTTGAGTTAACGAGAAATTAAGAACATTTAATTCATAAAATCATGCAAAAGTAGTTTTTATCTCAAAATAGAGCTTTAGTTCTCTTTTTCAACTCATCATCAGATGTTGAGTTTTAGAAAGTTTACAAATTGAAATTAGCAATTGTTTTAAAGTTGACTGGTTTTGTGATTGTGCATGATTTAATAAGAATTAATTTAATAAATAAAGTGATTTATTTTCCACTTAACTGATTTTGAATTAAAACAATTGATTTATGGGTTAATCAATTATTAAATCAAACTTTATTCCAATTAAATCATTAAATTTGACAACTTTGATTTTAAATCAATTAAATAAATATCCAATTGATTGTTTGTAGGAATTTTGATTTATTGTCAAAATAAAAATAATATTAATTAGGAATAAATGCAATTAAATCTAATTAAATAATTAAGTGGCAGAATTAAATTAATTAATTAAATATTTATCATATTCAATTAATCAACTTTAGGATAAATAATAACATTTATCGCCAAAGAATATTTAATTAAACATAATTAGATAAATTAGGAATATTTAGGAAATATTCTCTAATGCAGAATTAAGATAAAATCAATTAGGATTTCGATGTGAAGATGTGCCTTAGGTTAGGACTTTTGTATCAATTTCATTCGATGTGTCGATATAGGAGGTTAATGAACCTATAGCCCATTTTTGGGGTATTACATTTTGCCCCTCTTTGAATCACTATGCAAAGCGTAGTGGTTCAGAGAATAGTTTGTGTTTGATATATATGTGTGAGACTGATTTGAAAGATTAACCAATTTTGAGATAGAAACCAATTGAAAGATTTTAAGATTCAAGATTTAAGATTTAGGTCCTGAATGAACAAAGATAATGTCAACTATAGCAACAATGAACCGGTGATTACGAAAAAGTGTCAAAATGCCTGATTTTGAACCTTATGATTGCAAAAAAGTGAGTGACCAATTCCAGACCTGAATGTCCTTGTTTGAATCATATTGGTATCACATCCTGAACCTATCAGTTATGAAGAACCAAGAAAATAACACTAATGAACCGATGGTTATGAAAAGCTTATACTGTTTACAAGATAGATTTAGGATACCAAATTGATATGGATCTTGATGAATTTGATATGCCTCAAGTGATAATAGATTTTCCCCAAGTGATGAGGACTTTAGATGAGTCAGCAATTAGACGTGGTTGTTGTCTTGATTACTAAGGAAAGATTTGATTTGCATAATTGAGTTACAGACTTGAATGATATGTAATACCATGCCCCCTTCGGGATGAAAATGGAAATCTGACAAGAAAAGTTAGCGTTAAATGGTTTAGAAGCATGTTAATTGATTTGAGAAGTGGTTATACACGTTGGATAATGCATTCTGCATCATTTAGAGGTCCTAGAGACCAAGTATGACTAGGTTAAACTATGAGTTGACCATAGTTGACCAAATTGAAATTTTTATAGTTTGATGTAAGATAGTCAGTTAAGTTGAATACTAGATTTCTGTGATGATTGAAGGTTGATTGTGCAAGCAGTTGACAATATAAACGATCTCAAATTTTGATTTTGATCTCGAAAAAGGATTCTACTTGCTATTTCATTGGATGGACCTTTGTGTAAGATTCAGCTCTTGTAGTCATGTTTAGCATTTTTTTTTTTGAAGAATCATTTAAGTGTTCAAGAAATTTGTGAGATCATGCAAAGTGCAAAATGAAATGCAGAATGAAATGCAAACCTAGGACCTAGGACCTAGTCACTGATCATGTGTCGATTCATTCTCATCATTGGACTTTTTAGGTAACCGGATAAATCAATATAATGCCCACTAGTTAGGAAACTATAGACATATGAATATTGATTTGTATGTGCAAGAATCAATACAACACCCAGTGGTTAGATAACCATGGACATATGAATATTGATTTTATTTTAGAATGTTAGAGTAGATATAAGCACCAAGGCAAAAACACCAGGATGACATGAATATCATGTCCATTTTAATATTGCAATTTTTATAAGCATCATAACATCAACATTGTGATGACCAAAATACGCCTTGCATAAGAAACACATCAAATAGTCAAGAGATCATTCTAAGTCTAGTGTGAATTACCCATAGTGACCCTTTTATCATTCACATCCTTAGGTAAGATTGTGTTTCACAGTAGGAGAAAGAATTCACTCAAAAAGATAATAGTGAGATCAAACTTCCTTGAATTTTCTAAGTATCAATGGTCGAGGTACTCATGGCCATCCAATTTGAGATAGAGGCTCTTACAGATGGACACCATTTCAATCTAGAATTTCCAAAGTTGTTAGATTTTCACATAAGAAGAAAATAAAAAAAAGATTATGCCCCCAGTCATCACTCTCTAAATCTTATAAAGGACATCCTCGAAGAGCTCATGGGAACAAAATATGCAAAAATCTCAATGTGAATTAGTAAGCATACAAGGAGATAAAAGCATGAAGCACAAATTGTTTTCATTTTGTGTTGATGTTTGATTGTGTTGTTGTAGATGCAAAATCCCTTTTTGGCGAGGAGACTGATTGACTGACTCAGATGAAGCTTCAAAGGACTCTAACTAGACATGATTCATCTGAGGTATACTGGAGACCATAGGATATGACATTTATTGCCCCCAAGTGTTAGGCATTGATAGGATATAGATGCATGATCCAATTGGTGTACCAACCGACTTCTTCAAAATAGGAATGCGGGAACAAACCAAGAGATATGTACAAACTAAAGAAAGACTAAAAGCTGGGAAAGACCAAGATTGTGCTAATAGATGGACCATTTTTTAACAAGTGGCACCTGTTTGCTGGGTTTTCACCATCTTGGCAGAGATTCTATTTTTTTGTTACCAAGGCACCTGTTTCCAAGTTTTTGCCAAGGCACTTTTTCTTTTTCTCATTTTTTGTATTTTTCATTTTTTCAATTTTTTTGTACATTTGATATTTTTTTTATTTTTTTGTGAATCATCAAGGCACCTATTGCTAGTTTTCACCAAGATGTTCATTTTTTTCAGGACTTTTTCAGATTTTTAAGATTTTTTTAGGACATTTTACCATAAACTGAATGCCTTAGGCATAGAATTTCTTCAGATGAAGAATGTTGATTGGTTCTCAGAGCTATTCTCCTTCAGTCTTTGAGATTTGATAGGCACCAGAGCCAAAAGTAGTAGTGATTACAAAGGGACCCATCCATTTGGGTTCAAACCTCCCCTTGTGTTCTCTATGTGATTTATTTTTAGGATTCTCTCTCAAGACTAGATCACCAACCTGAAATTCTCTATGTCTGACTTTCTTGTTGTAACCTCTAGACATTCTCTTCTGATATACTCTGAGATGATCATACGCTTCTTTTCTGCACTCATCTAGTAGTTCAAGTTCTTGCAACCTAGACACTCTGTAGTCATCATCAGTTACTAGACCATGCATTTTGATTCTTAGTGATGGGATTTCAACCTCAATAGTAGTACTACTTCAGACCCATAAACTAAAGTGAATGGTGTAGCCCTAGTGGGCATTCTGATACTTGTTCTATAGGCCCAGAGAGCTGGATTGATCATGAGATGCCAGTCTCTTCTTGTTTTATTAATTGTTCGGTGCAAGATTTTCAATAGATTCTTATTAGAAGCCTATGCTTATCCATTCCCTTGAGGATAGTAGATGGATGACCAATGTTGTGTAATCTTGAATTTGGCACATTGATCATCTAAGTCTTTGTTTTTTAATTGTCCACCATTATCTGTGACTCTAGAGTGTGGAATACCATACCGACATATGATGTAGTTCAAGATGAACATAGATATTTGTTTTTCAGTTGCTTGTGTCAAAGGGACTACTTCTAGCCATTTTGTGAAATAGTCTGTAGCTATAATAATATGGGTATGTCCATTAGATGAATGAGGATGTATGGCTCCTATAAGATCAAATGCCCATTAGTGAAAAGGTCATTGTGTAGTGAAGGGAATTAGATCTCTCCCTGGAGCATGAATTAGGTTGCCATGTATCTGACACTTTTGACAATTCTTAGCAAACTTGATAGACTCTTTTTCCATTTCTGGCCAATAGTACCCAGCCCTAATAATTTTTTGGGCTAGTGTTAAATCGTTCAAGTGTGACCCTCAAATACCATCATGGACTTCCTCTAACGCATGTTCAGACTCTTCCTATTCTAAACATCTAAGTAGCGTACCATCTAGACCTCATTTGTACAGATCATGACCAATGATGACATATCAGGAGGCATTACAGATAAGGTATCTCTTTTCATGATGGTTAAAGGTATCAAGAATGATTTGGTCTTTGAGATAGGAGAATAGGTTTTTATATCAGGATGAATCATGACCCACAATAGTGCAGATCATACGGGTATCAGGGGAGTCATATGCAAGATAAGATAGTGCTTCCACTAGGAACTCATACCATAGCTCATGTTTAGGCTGCTGTAATAAAGTAGATAATGTTTCCATTGCATCGGCAGCCTTATATCGGTATCCTCTACCCTGCATTGACGATCTATTTGATCAGATGAAAGGGGCAAAAATATTCTCTAAGATAGATCTCAAGTCAGGTTATCATCAACTGAGAATTCAAGAAGCTGATATTCATCGAACAGCTTTTCGCACTAGGTATGGCCATTATGAATTCACAGTGGTACCCTTTGGGTTAACAAATGCTCCTTCCGTATTCATGAGCTTGATGAATGGAGTGTTTAGAACTTACTTGGACAAATTTGTGATAGTATTCTTAGATGATATCTTGGTATACTCCAAAACTCTTGAAGAACACGAAGTTCATCTTCGACAAGTATTGTAGTGCCTTAGAGAGAATCAACTTTATGCCAATGCAGAAAAGTGTGAATTCTTTCAGACTGAGGTTAAGTATCTTGGACATGTCATATCAGGAAGCGGTATTGCTGTTGACCCAGATAAAATTCAAGCCATAGTAGGGTGGCCAACTCCTACTAATGTCCCTGAGATTTGCAGTTTTATGGGATTAGCCGAGTATTACAGGAGGTTTGTCAAAGATTTTTCTCGGGTTGCTCACCCCATTACTTCACTTCAAAGAAAGGGTAAGAAGTTTGTTTGGTCAGAAAATTGTGAGGCCGCTTTCCAAACCCTTAAAGACAGATTGACCAGTGCACCAATTTTGGTAATTCCTGAACCATCCGAAAATTTTGTAGTATGCACAGATGCTTCTCTAGAGGGGATCGGGGCAGTTCTTATGCAAGAAGGAAAGGTTGTGGGTTATGAGTCAAGGAAACTCAAGGATCATGAACTCAACTACCCCACCCACCACCTTGAACTTGCAGCAGTCGTACATGCCTTGGTGAAATGGAGACACTTTCTGTTGGGTCACAAGTTTGAACTCCAAACAGATCATAGAAGTCTTCAGTACATCTTCTCCCAACCCAATCTCAATGCTAGGCAACGAAGGTGGATGGAATTTTTATGCGAGTATGATTTTGAAGTTAAGTACGTTCAAGGAAAAATGAATGTGGTGGCAGATGCTTTAAGCAGGCGCTGACATACTCTTTCAGCCTTAACCCTTAGCATAGATTTGGAGAGCAGAATCAGGGAGGCCCTTACTTCTGACCCTTGGTTTCAGGAGGTTAAGTTAGAGATAGGATCAGGAAGGCCTTTGGAAGGTCGCTTCTCAAGATATTCTTTGGATTCAGTAGGGTTGCTAAAACAACAAAATAGAATCTATGTACCCATGGCTAGAGATCTTCGTGCGCTTATCCTTTCGGAAAGCCACAAGGCACCCTATTCAGCACATCCAGGGGTGAAGAAAATGTATGCTGACCTACGATAGTTATACTATTGGTCAGGGATGAAGAGGGATATAGCAGACTATGTGGCTAGATGTTTAGAATGCTAGAGAGTGAAGGCAGAACATCAACACCCTGCAGGTCTATTGCAGCCTCACCTAGTGCCAGGATGGAAGTGGGATATCATTTCCATGGATTTTATAGTGGGACTTCCAATGACTCCCAGGAGACATGACGCTATCATGGTAATAGTGGATAGACTCACCAAGGTAGCTCATTTTTCTCCTATACAGTCCTCCTACTCAGCATCTTCTGTGGCCAGAATATTTATGAAGGATATTGTGAGACTCCACGGCATTCCTAGAAAAAATCATATCTGATCATGATCCAGTATTCACCTCGGCTCTTTGGACTTCACTTCAGCATGCTTTAGGGACTCAGCTCAACTTTAGCTCAGCCTATCACCCTGAGACAGATGGGCAGACAAAGCGAGTCAATCAGGTCCTCGAGGATATGCTTATAACAATGGTTATCATAGTTCCATAGGTATGTCCCCTTTTCAGGCATTGTATGGTCACCCATGCCGTACCCCCTTGAGTTGGGACCAGTTGGAGGACAGGGTGCTTTTGGGGCCGAAAATGTTGCAGGATATGGAGGATCAGGTCAGGCGCATCAAAGAGCATATTGTGACAGCTCAGGATAGATAGAAGAAGTACGCCGATGCTCACAGGATTGATGTACACTTTTCTCCTGGTGATAGAGTATTTTTGAGGGTGCGTCCACGAAAGAGTCCAATCCGTTATGGAAAAGGCTCCAAGTTGGCACCCCGGTTTGTTGGCCCTTTTGATGTCCTGGAGAGGATAGGACCAGTAGCCTATCAGCTTGCCTTGCCGCCTAGCCTTGCTCGCATTCATGATGTATTCCATGTTTCAGTTCTTAGAAAGTATATTCCTGATGTGACTCATGTTTTAGATTGGAATGCATTATAGGTAGCGGATGGGCAGCTAGCTTTAGAGCCAGTACGTATTCTACAGCAGTGGACACTGACCCTCAGGGGTCGCAACATAGAGCAGGCAAGGGTCCAATGGGACCCCAATGATGAATCTTCCGCCACATGGGAAGATGCTGCTAGGCTTAGAGGTGCTTATCCATATTTATTTGTAGGCTTCCAGGAGTAAGCCTAACTCTAGGGGGGGAGGATGTAATACCTCTCCTATAGTACTATGATTTGACTCTTTTCTATTATGATGGTTAGAACTATGCACTCATGTTTATGTTTCATGGAGGATTACATGCTCATCAGATGATATTTATATGTTCAGTTATAGTTACATTGATTATATGTTTATGAGATCCTAGAAGAATTTATTTTACATGATTTGGATACTAACCCTTATCACGATTGTATTATGGAACCATATGTCTGATGTGTTTTCATGACTCAGGATGGAGTCGTAGTTACTCACTCAGTGAGGCCCACACGATGTACCGATCCTAGTCATCTATCTGCAAGTATTTGATCTATATATATGTACATGTAGCTCTTCTTGGTGATGCAGGATGTGCAAGTACTGGGTATCGTCTCCACCTGGCTTCACAAGTCTGAGCGATCCCTTAAATCCTCGATCATTGTTGTTGTCATGGAGATATCACCAAGCCTTACAAAAGAAAACCTTTACCTTGATCATTCACCCTAGTGGGAAACGTTGGATCAGTTCCTGGTAGGGAGGTATTATGTGATTTATCAATTATTAGGATCTGGACCTTGTTCTTGCTTTTAGGGTATGCTCAATCTTGGTAGTAAGTTATCAAAGTGAGTCTTTGCTAGTCAAAGATTGTTATCGTAGTTTAGATTATCATGTTAGCTTTAAGGGTAAGTTGATATATGTACCTTTAATCATACGATTTTATAATTATAAAAAGGATACTCTTAACGTGAATAATCGGTCACTTATAATATATGTGTCATAAACATATGGGTGCACACATACGCTTATGAACACATATACGTATATTAAGATAGATATATATATATAAATAAATAAATATAATATATATATATATACTTAATTATATTGATAGAACTAATAATTGGCACTAGCCTAATAATTGTTTGATAAAATTAAATCAAGCATACATATATATATATCCCTATAATTGCTCGTAAATAGAAATTACAATCTTAACCTAATTGTAAATAATAATAAAAGTAATTGCCTTTGGTTAAAAAACTAGCTAATTAGGAGGGAGTTGAACTCGAGACCTCCTAGAAGTTGGGCTAGTTAGATTCCAATTGTGCTATGTGTTTTCCTTGTAAGCCACCTAATCATTCTTGTTGTTATAGTTTGCTTTGGATGATATGTTAACTAAAATTAATTAAAAAAAAACTTTATTGATGTTTACGGGAAAGATGGTTTGGGAAGTTGGAGAAGTTTCTCCCGTAGAGAAACTCCTCCAACTACCATAGTTGGATATTAAATAATTTGGAAGGATGGATTTTGGAAAAAGAAGGATAGGAGGGTTGGACTTTGGAAGCTGGAAAGATTGTCTCGACAACAGGAGAATTGGAGAAGAAGAGCAGACCCGGATTTCATCAACCAGACCCGTCAGATTTCCAGGTTGGATCCTGAGTCCGTTTGTTATTGATCATATGCTAATAAAGCCTGATGATATATTTATTTAATCTATGGTGAAATGGATTATTTTATTCTACAGAAACATCTTAGGATCAAAAATATATATATTACTTCATATAGTATTTTTACGTTTTGAAAAATAAAATCCTATTATTTTATTGTAAATAAAATAGTGATGTTAGTTAAACTTTATACGGGTAAAAAAATAATATATATTTATCATATATATATATATATATATATATATATATATATATATATATATATATATATATATATATATATATATATATATATATATATATATATATATATATATATATATATATATATATATATATATATATATATATATATATATATATATATATATATATATATATATATATATATATATATATATATATATATATATATAATATATATATATATCATATATATATATATATATATATAATATATATATATATATATATATACATATTTATATAGATTAAGTTAAAATAAAGAATAAATGATATTTTTTAAAAATGATATTGTTTTGAAAAGATTTTATTTTCTTTAAAATTTACTAAGTAAAAATTTAAATACCATTTTGAAGTATTAAAAAAAAATTTAAAAAAATGAATGATGAAAGGCCGCACGGTAACCTAAGGTACCGTCGACAGGCGGTACGCCTACCAGCGGCACCTTAGGGTGCCGATCGACGGTGACCACACTGCCGACGGTACCCACGGGTACCGTTCGGCAGTGCGGCCACTGCCGGCGGCACAGGGACCGCCCGAGTTTGGAAGGAAAGGGAGATAAAACAAATCAATTTTTCATGTGGTATAATTTATATTTTAACATTATATTATATATATAATATGTTTAATAGTATATATATAATATAATTTATATTTAATTTAAAACAATTTCATGTGGTATAATTTATGTATTGTTGACATTATATTATATATATAATATGTTTAATATTATATATATAATATAAATTATATTATTTAATTAAAAAAAAATTGTATTATATTATACATATAATATAAGAAATATTATATGTATAATAGGATATATATTTTGTAATATGGGATTTAGTTAATTTTGATATATTAAATATATATATATATATAATATACATAATATTATATATATATATATATATATATAATATAATACATGAACTTTTTAAGACATCTAAGAGGCATTTGATTTCAATAAGTAAATTTTTAATAAATGTAATATATTAGGATAATATATCTTAGACGAGATAAAGTCAGGAACTAAAAGACATCTAAATTTAATGATCAATCATATAAATCTCATTTGCAAATATAAGGGTTCTCATTTTCATAAAGGTTAGGAGGGGTTAAAAAAAAAAACTGAAAACAAAACCTTTCCTTTCCGACTTGCTTATGATCAAACCTAGCCAAACTTTAGATTCTTATAAACATCCAAGTGTAGATTTGAAAATTGTGAAATGATCACTGAGGTAGACATGTCAATAGGCTATTATGGGTATGTTGTGAACTAGATGGGAATGGGTTAGGGTTAGGAAACCTAGGACCCTAAGTGAGTGGCTCTCAGTGCGGGGCCGAGGCCCTAAAGTGGCTAGAACCAGGATAACTGACTGATGAGTTAATTAACAAGTGATAACTTAATAAATTTAAGGGAATGGGTATTAAAACATTAAAAAGATTAATTTGTGCCTCGCCCATGCCATGAGCGCTAGGATAGGCTATGGATGGGAGTGGGAGAAGGTACCTAAGTATAGGTACGATCGAATGGCGCTTGTCTGTATGAAAGGCATTCGATCCCGCATGTGCCTACTTGGGGGCCGGGGCCCGGAGTGGCTAGTACCAAGACAACCCAAGGTGTGAGGGCTATGCGATGACACTCACTTAGGTAGTTGCTAGAGTTTTCTACCCAAGCCTTAGAACCCTAGTTGAAAAGAACTATACTTGTGGGAAATATTACTCAACCCTAGGTGTAACCTAATAAGTTCCTTCTTTTGTGGGCCTAGTGTTTATCTCCTAGCACGGGGGAGTGGATCCTTTTGGGTATCCACATGGTTGGGTGGAAAAATCTTTCTATCGAGGTATTCTATGCAGATGTAAATAATTAAAGATCCATGCTTGTCTATGCACTTGTTGAAGAATGAAGACTTGTACTTATTTTATTATGATGTAAACTTTATGTATTCTCCCATGAGGAGTTTGAATGTAATGTAATTTCAAGATAATGTAATAATGGGTAGATATAGGAAAAGGGTTATATGGGATGTTTATTTTCATATACAAATGTATGTTGAAAAGATGTAATTATGTAATATTTCAAGTTATGTAAAATGTAGAGCATCAATTGTTGTATTATTGCAATATGTTAAGTTTGATGGATGAAGTTTGATTATAGTAATTGATCTCTAAAATTTTTAAATGGAAATTAAAAGTGAATGTGTTTAGGTGTTTTTTTCTAATAAGGAATATTAGATGGAATTTATATGGGTAGTAAAGGTGGCTAAAATAAAAGAATTATTTATCAGCCTTAAATAATTCATACAAATAAAATTAAGGGAACCTTGGAAAGAAGTTAGAATAAGTTTTGTTTATTTGTAATTCTTAAAAGTTCAAAATTTTTCATAAAACTCTACTTAGGTTTTTCTTTTACAAAGTAAACCTTTGTGCTTTTCCCTGGTTCCCTTGCGGGGCGTGACATTAGGAGGCATTACAGATAAGGTATCTCTTTTCATGATGGTTAAAGGTATCAAGAATGATTTGGTCTTTGAGATAGGAGAATAGGTTTTTATATCAGGATGAATCATGACCCACAATAGTGCAGATCATACGGGTATCAGGGGAGTCATATGCAAGATAAGATAGTGCTTCCACTAGGAACTCGTAGCATAGCTCATGTTTAGGCTGCTGTAATAAAGTAGATAATGTTTCCATTGCATTGGCAGCCTTATTCTCTGTTCTAGGTATTTTCTCAAATGTGATAGATATGAAGTATTTCTTTAGATCATCTACCATTCTCTTGTATGGAATGAGCTTTTCATCCTTCATTTGGTATACATCATTGACTTGATGGATTACAAGTTGTGAGTCTCCCTGAATGTGTAGTTCTATTACTCTCCACTCAATTGCTATTTTCATACCATTCAAAAGGGCTTCATATTCAGCAATATTGTTTGTACAAGGAAATTTAATTTTGAACACCTTAGGAATGGATTATCCTTGAGGAGTGATAAACAAGATACCTACTCCAGATCCATTCTATGTATAGGAGCCATCAAAGAACAATTTCCATTCTCTAGATGAAAGATTCATGATAGAGGAATCTGGAAATTCCATTTGCATTGGTGTGTCATCAAACAAAGGTGCATCTGCTAATTGATCAGCAATAACTTGGCCTTTAATAGATTTTCTTTCAACATATTCAATGTCAAATTCACTTAAGAGCATGACCCATTTGGATAATCTACCTATGAGGGCAGCTTTGCTTAATAGGTACTTTAGTGAATCAATCTTAGCTACTAAATGTGCGGTATGAGCCAACATATAATGTCTCAATTTTTGTGACGCAAAGATCATAGCCATACAAGCCTTTTCAATCATAGAATAGTTCTTTTCATATGCCACCAATGTTCTACTGATATATTATATAGCTCTTTCCTTCTTGTTCTCATCATGTTGTGGAAGCAATGCCCCCAGTGATGTATCTATAGCAGAGACATATAAGATCAAAGGCTTCCCTTGAATGGGAGGCATCAAGATAGGAGGATTTGATAGATATTTCTTTATATGATTAAAATTCTTTTCATATTCCTCACTCCATGCAAAGGTCACACCTTTATGTAATGTCTTTGTAAAAGGTTGTGATATGTCTGCTAGATGAGATATGAAGTGTCTAATAGATTGAACTCTCCTTTGCAATGTTCTCATTTGACTGATGTTCTTGGGAGGTTGCATCTCCATGATAGCTTTAACTTTAGCTAGATCTACTTCAATTCCTTTCTTTGAAACAATGTAGCCTAAAAGCTTTCTAGAAGTGACACCAAAAGAACACTTCTTAGGATTTAGTCTAAGACTAAATTTTTCCATTCTATCTAGTATCTTGCTCAAGTCATTTAGATGTTTGGATCTTTTCATAGATTTTGTTAAAGTATCATCAACATAATCCTCCATAGTTCGATGCATCATGTCATGAAAAATAGATGTCATAGATCTTTGATATGTAGCACCAACATTCTTAAGCCCAAATGGCATGACATTCCAATAGAAGGTACCCCATGCACATGTGAAAGCAGTTTTCTCTTGATCTTCTGGAGCAATTTTTATTTGATTATATCCAAAAAAACCATCCATTAAAGAATACATCTCAAAGCCCACAATCATATCCACTATCATATCAATGTTAGGTAATGGAAAATCATCCTTAGGGCATGCTTTGTTTACATCTCTAAAATCTGTGCATACTCTTATTGATTTGTCTGATTTTGAAATAGGTACACTATTAGAGATCCATTCTGCATAATCAATAACTCAGATAAATCTGGCTTTCGGGAGCTTCTCTAATTCAACTTTTACCAAGAGTGCAACATGTGGATGCATCTTTCTCAATTTTTGCTTAAGTACAGTTTTAACGTTGGAGCTATAGATAAATGGTGCATTATAAGATCAGGATCCAATCCTGGCATATCTAAATATTTCCATGCAAAGTTGATTTTTTTCTCCATTAAGAATGTTGTAAATTTTTTCTTTTCTTCTTCTGATAAGGATTGTGCTACATGGATCAACTGTGGTTCTTCTATTGTTCCCAAGTTGATTGATTGAGTGGGCTCAATTAGAACTAGAGATCTATCCTATAAATGGCTCAGAAGGACATCAAATATCTCATCCTTAGGTGCCTCAGAGAGGTTTTCACTGTCGGATACATCTTTTATTTTTACTTTTGTAGGTTCTGAGACTGCCACAAAGTGGTTTTCACCCTCAGAACTCCTTTTCTTTTTATTCTTATTCTTATTTTCTGACTAAGATACTAGATGTCTGACTCCATCATACTATCACTCGGTTCACTGATGGAATTCCTCATAGGCTCAACTACATTTAGGTAGTAAGCAAGGGCATATTCATTCGGGAAGGTATAAATACCATAGATTGGATTTGTGGAAGTTTGGTCAAGAAGGTCAGGATGTTGGATAGTCAAAGTGGTAAAAGATTGGGAAAGAGTGTTTATGGATATGGATCTATCATCATTGGTCCTAACTTGATGCTCAAGTTCAAAGGTGATATTACAACTTAAGACATTCAATTCATGAATAGGCTAAATGTCATTGTGGAAATCCACTTCAGCCATTGGTGGATCAGACTCGATAAGTTCATCATTTTTCTCTAGACTTATGTTGGGTTTAGGTGCATATTGGTGAATAAAATCAACATGTTTTTCTATAATAAGCTCATCTTCTTCTGGAATGGCTCCCCATTCATAGTCATTAGATTCTTCATCTATGTCTCTAGGAAATCTAAGAACATGAGTAAAGTCGGGATGAATACCCCAAGAAGGGTTACCCTCAAATTTTGATTTGAATTCATACTCATGAGAATCTTTCTTAGAATAACTACCACCTTCCTCTTTGTCTATTTGATTTTCTTTGAGATTAGCTAGTTCTTGTGGTGCAACTATCTCTTTCTCTATATTAGGTTCTTGTGTTTCTACTACATTAATTGTTTTTACTGGATCATCTTTATCTTCAAGGAGGTCTTTTATTTCTTTAGGCAAATGCTCATAGGGAATGAGATCTTCAGTGATGTTTGAATCATCACTATCAGATTGTTCTATTGTTTCTCCCTTTAGTTGATTTGATGTGGAAGGCTCAACCTGTTCTAAGACATGTGGGGAGTTCTTTCTAAGATAGAAAGGCTTCTTCTTGTATCCTAGACCTGTTGTATTCTTGTTTTCTAGGCCACGATGATCAAGAGGTGATAGAAGACCTTTACCCTATAGTCCTAGAGGTCCTTTTCCTTTATATCCCATTTTTGTGATCAATTGGTCTCCTGGGCCATATGACTTAGAAGGGATATTCAGTATTTTAGCATCACATTTTTTAACAACTTGAGATTTAGGTTCATCTTTGTATAGCCATGCGAGCATGGCTTCATCCTCTTCAAACTCCTATTTAGATACTTGTTCTGGAAAAAAAATTCCTTTATATGCCTCAAGAGGTTCTTTAGACTCTATTTTGGACTATTTTAGAATTTGTCCATAGGACTTAGGTGAGAAAGGGAGAGATGTCAAAGATAAGACTAACTCTATAGTATATACTCCCATACCATTTTCTTTGATTTTAACCTCTTTAGCAATGTCTTCCATCTTGGATGTTGAAGCAACATCTAGCTGCTTAGTGGAAGATTCTCTATTATTAGGAACAAGTTTATCAGCACTCTCTTTCAATGTATTGCAAGTTGTATATAGATCAGCTGGGATTGCCACCTCTAATCCTTCATAAGGAAATTTCAAACACTGATGGTACGTAGAAGGAATAGCTTTCATTTCATGTATCCAGGGTCTCCCTAGAAGGATATTGTAAGCCAAAGGTAAATAAAGAACTTGACATATAGTATCTCTGATGACAGGACCTGCTCTGATAGTTAGGACAATTGTTCCTTTTGAAGATCTTTCTTGCTCATCATATCCTTTGATAGTTATCTTCTTTCTAGGATCAATGTTTTTTTTTGAAAATCCAAATTGTGTAATCAAGCTAAAAGAACAAATGTTTAGACCAAGGCCCCCATCTATCAACACATGTTTGACATGATAGTTTTGGATCAAGACTTCAATATGCAAGGGCTGGTTATACGGATGACTCAAGGATTTATCATCTTCCTCTGAAAAGGAAATGGACTATGGAGACGTAAGATGACCAACCATAGTCTGGAATCTATCTAAATCAAGGTTATCAGGAACATTGGATCTGAGCAGAGCTTTTTCTAGAATGGCTCTATGAGTTGGAGATATCCGAAGCAACTCAAACATGGAGATTTTTGAATTTGTGTGCTAGAGTTGTTGAACAATACTGTATGAAGTAGGCCTCATGTCTTTAGGATTTGAAGATTTAGATGTAGCCTTCTATTTAGAAGTAGATGAAAGATTGAAAGGCACCTTAGGGACATTGGATGAATCTGGTATTTGTCCTTGCAGAAGTGCTTGAGCTTTTGATCGAGTAACTGCATTTGTTGATTGATTATCTTTATCTCTTCTTACAATTGTGATGACATTGCAATGCTTAGATAGGCATGGTTCAACCATATTGATAATAGCATTGTTTCCAGAGTAGGCATAATTGACTTTAGCACCCATATTAGGTTGAGAAGAAGAATCTTCTTTACCATGTTTAGGAAATGGTTCTATGAATGTTGTATGATCATTATTGCTCTTATGATTGTCAATCATGATGTCTCCTTTATCATTTTTGTCTTGTATGATGTGCTTCAAGTGGATGCAGTTATTAGTATTATGACCCTTATTGTGATGGAATTCACAGAAGTTGTTCTCCCTCCACCATTTTAGTTTAGGTTCAGGATCAAAGATTTTCATCTTAGGCAAGTAGATGATTTTTTTTGCCAATAGAGTTTTCATGGCAGATTCCAAGGACTCTCCAAGAGGAGTGAATTTGCAATTAGGATCTATAGCCCAAGGTCTATAATTAGATGACTTTTTGTTAGATTCAAATGTTTTAGCTTCAGTAGCTTTGATGGCTTGGGTGCCAATAGTGAGATTGAAAGTGGGTGCCATAGATGGGGCATGAATATTATCAACAACACCATCTATGATGATGCCTTTATTCTTATTCCAATTTTTGTTCTTGTCTTTAGAACTAGATCCAAATTTGTACTTGTCCTTTTGAAGTGATATGTCTCTTTTTTGCACAAGTACTTTCTCAATTTTGATTTCATTTTCTACCATCTTATCAAAGGATGTATGATTTTGCATTTGCAAGTGGTAGTTGAGTTCTGGAACAAGATTGTTGATGAAGATTTCTAGCTTCTCAGTTTCTAGAATGGGTCTAGCATATAGAGAAAATTTCTTCCTCCATCTCTTGAGAAATATCAGGAATGGTTCACCTAGATATTGTTTCAGATTGCAAATGTCAATCATGGTGATCGAATGTTGAATATTGTAGGAGTATTGTTGATAGAATAGTTTGATTAACTCCTCAAAAGTTTTGATAGTTGGAGGCATTCTAGAGAACCAATGAACGGTTGCTCCTCCCAAAGATCAAGGGAAGAGATGCATTAAGTAGGTTGGTTCGTGCATGAACTCCATGGATTGAGTACAGAATTCTCTAACATGATCTTGAGGATTAGAGTTTCCATCATACTTATCATACTTAGGAATTTCCACCTTTTTAGGGAATGGTGGCATGTACAAGTCTTTATCGAATGGAAAAGGGGCATAGAGCTTCCATGGAGAACTCCTTAGGTTCCTTTTCTTTTTCAAGATTGTTAAGTTTGACTTGCATGGCATGCATCTGTTTCATCATAGCCATGATAGGAGTTTCTTCCTCATGTGTAATGATATCTTCCACATTAAATTTTGGAGGAAGTTTAGCTCCTTGATGAGCTAAGTCTAGAAAGTATGCTTCTCTATCTTCTTCCAAGAAATGTTTCATCATTCTTTTGAAGTTATCATCATTTTGATATTGGGCAATTTCAGAAGGTGTGGGTTCTTGATCCATACTATGTTGAGAATGGGGGCCTTGAGACCCATGTTACATCCCTTCATGAACCGTGTTAGAATTTTTAGGGCTCCCTAGATTAGATTGAGGTGGATTTTGTTGATTACCTCTATGAGTTGATGGAGGGGGTATGTAACCAGTTTTCAATCAAAAATTGCCAAGACCGTCGTCTTCATAAAGACCAAAATTGTAGAGGTTTTCAAGAGTTGGACCCTTTTGAGTAGTCAAAGGTACAGTGTTAAGTGCTTCTCTAGATTTCTTGTGAGAGGAAGCTCTAGTTTCCACCATTAACCTTGCATGAAGCAAAAGAATAAGATAAAGACAACCAAAGAATGAATTGATTCAAGAAGATCGAATGACACAACCTTGTCAAGATTGAAGTGATTAAAGATTAGATTGGATGTGAATGAAGGATACTGCACCATAGTAGTGTGGGTAGATGCCTAATAGATGGTGGGCATGAGCTCACAACACTTAGCCATTTGGTAAAAAGATTGAATTTGAAGATAATTTTGACAAGGTTTTGACACAAGATGAAAAAGACTCAAATCGATAAATCAAAAGGCTAAATCAGACTCAAGAGACCACTTTATGAAAATGAATGGATTCGTTATAGGCTCTACTCTATTTTTGACACAATGATTTGTTTGACAGATTCCAGGATTTGTTTCTCAACTCTAGACATGTAGTTTCAAACAATGTGCAACAGGAAAATAGGTATACCGACCCCAGACAAAAATTAGATCTGATGGAAAGTTGACCAACTGGCAGTAATAAGCTCTCTATTTTGCAAATTTTAGGATAGGTTCACGCAAGAGAATTTTGTTTCACACAAGTACCAGGTTGCATGCGAGAATGTGTTGTCTCGCACAAAGGAATGCTCAGAAAGTGAAATTTCGCACGATAAAAGGACATAGTTTGATAGTTTAGACATAGTTTTTGAGGCACAAATTTTGAGACATAGCACTGTCTATTCTTTGATATAATATTTAGTTCTCACTCCAGAAAAGGATTTTTTCTCAGATTTTGCAATTTTTCAATGTTTTAGTATCATATTGTTATGCAAATTTTGAAGATCCGTGTAATAGTTCATTTCAAGTAACCAAGAAGATATCAAGCACACAAAACAGCAAGCAAGGGAAGCAAGAAATCATCTAAAAACAATGAACAAGGGAAAAAGAAACCTTGCACATGAACAAGAAATAGTGACTTATTGTGCTAATCCCTAGAAATACTACTTGTGTATGTTCCAAAAAGTTTTTCAATAATGCACATATTCCTAGAAAATGAAAAAAATTGGCCTCACTAAGGTTTGTAGTAATGGTCTAACTCTACAACTTTTGTGATCTCAAGAGGGTGAACTCCAATCCAAGCGCACCGTGGTTTTGACACAGTCTAAGAATTTAATCAATCGGGAGCTACTAGGGAGATCTGACAGCCCAACAAGAGACCACACCTATCAAGATTTCCTCCACAAGGACATTTATATAGTGGTTTTTGCTACCATGGTGAAAATGGATATTACCGCTTGAGGTTCCATCCACATGGTTGACCCAATTAAGGGAATGTCCACTATGGTTAACCCTCTCTAAGGTGACTCACAAAAGATACCACAGGGGGAGTAGATCAAATTCAAGGATCTGGGTTTCTGGTACTATCCAAAAAGGAAGTAGAGCATAATCCCCTAACCTCTTCACTTCACCAAGACAAAGTAGATAGATTAATCTGACATGCTAAGACCAAAATTATCTCACAAAGATCTATGATGTCAACCTCTTATGATCTATCAACCTCTCCAGAGAGAGAATGTATCAATCAAAAGTTGAAGATGCACAAATCTAGTAGAACGCAAGACAATCTCAAAAACCTCCCTACCTACAAGGGGATCTGTCATCAAGAAAATATTTGCATGCATGAACAAGAAAAAGAAGCCCACTCTCTCAAGATCATCCACAAATAGTGTTCATAGGGCCTAATTACTATGTGTAACAGATATGCAAAAAGAAAATCTATGTTCATTTTAGAGCCCAAAACTGAAGTGTGAATTATGAAAGCTGTAAAGGCACTCAAGCTTGACACAAGAGAGTTTGTTTTATGTCCCAAAATGAAGTGTTATCAGATGTAATAGAATACCTAAGTTCCTCACAATGCGCTTAGTAGATTTTACCTATTTTAGCAATTTTTGAGCATTTGTCTTCTATCTTTTGTACCCATAGGATGTACCTACACTTGCACCAGCAAACCACTATTATGAAAAATTTACCTATTCTTGTACATGAAACCCATTGTTAGAAAAATCCATAAAAAAAGAAACACAACTTGTCAACCCCACGTGGTAGAAAATCAGGTTAGTCAAAGATAATATGTCATTTGATAATCGAAAAACCTGTTGTCATAAAAAATCAGATTCTGACTAGTCTGTACTAAATCAATAATAAATTTTGCAAATCAAAATGAAATTAATCCAAACCAATGGTAAATGAAATCTAACTCAAATACCTTTCCAGAAATATAAATTTTGGATCTGTATCATGTCATATGTGCATGTACCAAAAAACATTAGTCGGATTTCATAAAATCAGGTTCAGATTAGTCTTCACTAAAATGATCATAACATTTGCAAATCAAAACCAAATTAATCCAAACCCATGGAAAATTAAATTTAACTCAAATACCTTTCTAGAAATATAAATTTTGGATCTGTATCATGTCATATGTGCATGTACCAATAAAAACATCAGTTAGATTTTTGGAAAAATAGCCCAGAAATTTATCACAAAACTCACAAAAATTAACCTTGTGGTCGTGGGTTCAAGAAAAATGATAGAAATTTGATAGAATAGAATGGAAACCCATTTCAAGGCCCCATGGTGGGTGCCAAAAATGTGTGTGTGAATTTTGTACCTAGCTGTAGACACAACACTTCAGTAAAACATTAGATGTTAGCAAAAACTAAAATTTGCAAGTAATTGAAACTATACTAACCAGGTGATTTACTGCCTTCTAGTAGGTGCGAGTATGATGTTCTTAGATTGGAATCAAGATTAGTGACAATGCAAAATCTAAACGAAGGATTTAATGCTAAAGAATGAAAAACTATATGAATGCAGATTAATCTATTTTTTTGTATTTTCTGTGCAATAATATGAGAAACTGTATGAATCTAAGCTATATGAATGAAATCAAGATTGAATGCAGATTTAGTCTAAGAATGCTATGAATGAATATGAAAACTATGATATGAAACTATGCAAAAGCTATGATCAACTATGAAATATCTCACAAATTGCTTGTCGCAAATGCTTAATCCTTCAATCGCCAATTCGCCAGAGTAATTGTGCAAATTTGAGTGTTGATTGTGAAGAGCTAAGCCTTGATTTTATAGAAATCTAGGGCTTGAGGATGCATTGAGAAAAGCCATGAATCACTCTTGATAAAATCAGGTTGATTTTTGAGTTAACAAGAAATTAAGAATATTTAATCCATAAAATCATGCAAAAGTAGTTTTTATCTCAAAATAGAGCTTTAGTTCTCTTTTTCAACTCGTCATCAGATGTTGAGTTTTAGAAAGTTTACAAATTGAAATTAGCAATTGTTTTAAAGTTGATTGGTTTTGTGATTGTGCATGATTTAATAAGAATTAATTTAATAAATAAAGTGATTTATTTTCCACTTAACTGATTTTGAATTAAAATAATTGATTTATGGGTTAATCAATTATTAAATCAAACTTTATTCCAATTAAATCATTAAATTTGACATCTTTGATTTTAAATCAATTAAATAAATATCCAATTGATTGTTTGTAGGAATTTTGATTTATTGTCAAAATAAAAACAATATTAATTAGGAATAAATGCAATTAAATCTAATTAAATAATTAAGTGGTAGAATTAAATTAATTAATAAAATATTCATCATATTCAATTAATCAACTTTAGAATAAATAATAACATTTATCACCAAATAATATTTAATTAAAGATAATTAGATAAATTAGGAATATTTAGGAAATATTTCCTGTTGCCAAATTAAGATAAAATTAATTAGGATTTCGATGTGAAGATGTGCCTTAGGTTAGGACTTTTGTATCAATTTCATTTGATGTGTCGATATAGGAGGTTAATGAACCTATAACCCATTTTTGGGGTATTACAGTAGGGAATGTGTGATGGGGAAGCATGTGAGAAATTCATTCAGGAGCAAGTAGAATTCAGCAAAGAACAAGTTGGATCTGATTCATACAGATCTATGTGGTCCATCTCAAACAAGATCATACTATGGTGAAAGGTACTTCATTTTGTTTGTTGATGATTATACTAGGATGATGTGGGTTGTGTTCTTAAAAGATAAGTCAGAAGCATTTGAGAAGTTCAAAATATTCAAAGCTATGGTTGAGAATGAATCTGGACTAAAGATAAAGTGTTTGAGATTGGATAGAGAAGGAGAATTCACCTCTGACAGATTCTATGAGTACTGCGAAGAACATGGCATAAAGAGACAGTTAAGTGCACCTAGAACCCCTCAACAGAATAGAATTGCAGAAAGAAGGAATAGGATCATTCTTGATACAGCACACACCATTATGATAGAAGAAAAAGTTACACACACATATTGGAGAGATGTGGTTAAAACAACAGTCTATACCATCAATAGAATTCAGTTAAGGCCAGGCACTGGCAAAACACCATATGACCTATGGTTTGGTAATGTTCCCATAGTAAAATACTTCAAAATCTTTGGAAGCAAGTGCTACATCAAGAGGGATGAAGCAGTAGGCAAGTTTGATGCAAGAAGTGATGAAGGTATTTTTCTTGGTTACTCTACTAAAAGAAAAGCTTATAGATGTTTAAATTTAAGGTTGAAGATCATTGAAAGTGCTCATGTAAAGATTGATGAAAATTTTATGATTCAAGAAAGATATCATGATTACTCACCCATGATTGAGGAAGAACCTAGACCCTCCACTAGTGAGATAGCTATTGAAGAAATGTTTGACAGTATTGATGTGTTATTCAATGACCCTGAGACAAGTGAAGAAGAAACTCCCAAGGCTGATAAGTCAGCATCACCCAAAGTTCCAAAGTTTACATCAAGAAATCATTCCAAGATAGACATCATTGGAGATCAAAGTGCCAAAGTCCTAACAAGGTCCCAATCAAAGAACTCAGCTAGCAGTGAAGCGGTATGTTTACTATCTCAGATTAAACCTTTAATTGTTGAAGATACATGTAATGATTAAGATTGGCATGATGCTATGAAATAAGAACTTGATCAGATTGTTAAGAATGACACTTGGGAACTGGTCCCAAGACCTAGTGATAAGAATGTGATTGGAACAAAATGGATATTCAGAAACAAGATGAATGAAGATGGTACAGTAGTAAGAAACAAAGCAAGATTAGTATGCAAAGGATATGTGCAAAGAGAAGGCATTGATTATTTAGACACATTTGCACCTGTGAGTAGATTAGAAGCTATTAAGTTGTTTCTAGCTTATGCCACAGTCAAAAACTTCAAAGTTTATCAGATGGATGTCAAGTTAGCATTCTTAAATGGAGACTTGAAAGAAGAAGTGTACATTGAGAAACCAGAAGGATTCACCTTATCAGACAAACTTGATATGGTATGTAGATTGAAGAAGGCCCTCTATGGACTTAAGAAAGCCCCCAGAGCATGGTATGAGAGACTAGATGGACACTTAACAAAGATTGGATTCAAGAAAGGAGCAGCAGATTGTAATCTATTTATTAGAGAGACATCTGAAGGTTTGCTTCTTGTAGCTATATTTGTTGATGACATTATCTTTGGAGGTAATGACAAACTAAGTGCTGAATTTGCCAAAGAAACGCAGAATGAGTTTGAGATGAGTATGATTGGTCCTATCAAATACTTTTTGGGACTAAATGTGTAGCAGACAGAAAAAGGAATTTTTATTAATCAGTCAAAATATGTAAAAGAGATACTAAATAAATTCAAGATGGATGATTGCAAGCTAGTAGGAACCCCTATGATCACTGGATGCAAGCTTAAAAAAGAAGATGACTCACCAGAAGTAGATATAACATTGTATAAGTCTATGATTGGTAAACTCATATATCTTACTTAGACTAGACCTGATATTTCAAATGCAGTTGGAATAGTTGGAATATTTGAAGGAGAACCTAAAAAAAGTGACCTCTTGGCAGTAAAAAGAATATTCAAATACTTGTAGGGCACTATAGATTATGGTCTATGGTATCTTAATTCAAAAAATGTTGAGCTTCATGTGTACACTGATGCACATTGGGCAGGATGTGTTGATGATAGAAAGAGTACTTCAAGAGGAGTAGTGTTTCTTGGTGACCAACTTATCACTTGGACAAGAAAGAAACAAAATTGTATTTCTCAGTCAACAGCAGAAGTGGAGTATGTTGTAGAAGCCCTAAATTGTTCTACAATTGTTTGGATCAAGCAAATGATAAAGGATTTTGGAATTCAGATTGATTATCCTATTTTTATTCACTGTGATAACACTAGCACTATCAATATGTCAAAGAACCCTGTGATGCATGCAAAGACAAAGCACATTGAGATCAAGTATCACTTCCTAAGAGAGAAAGTAGCAGAGAAAGAAGTCAAGTTGGACTATGTGAGTACTAAGGATTAGTTGGCAGATATATTCACAAATCCCTTGTCTAAGGATACTTTTGAGTATCTCAGGGAAAATTTGGGAGCCATCCCCTTCCCTATTTCTACTTAGAAGAAAGAAGGAAAGGCATCAGTGCTCTGGGACTAGTGGAAGGTTGACTACTCTACCTCAGGAGTAGTGCCAGTGATTAAAATGAATGGAACCCTTTTCCATTGATGTCAAAGGGGGAGTAATATACAGAGTTGTGAAAAACAATAGAAAAAAAAAAAGGAGTAATATACTAAGGGGGAGCAACATTCAGATATGACAGCAGTTCAGTTGAGGAAATGGAGAATATTAGAAAATATTGCAGCATATGGTGGATTCATCTTTGGGGATTTTTGAAGAGGAAATGGAGAATGTTATAAAATAAATTTTCATTTGGGTTGGTGGTGGTTTTTCATTCCACATGTTGCCATCAATGCCAAAGGGGGAGATTGTTGGAGATTTGCCAGCAGGCCAGTACTGACTGTATGTTTGTCATTGATGACAACATATGGAAAGTAGCATGTGTATAAGTCTTATATAGTAATATTTTTGTATATGAAGCATGAACATGATATCAGCATGATATCATGGGTGGAGAGGTTAACTGTTAGTATAGACAGTTATATAGCAGTTGGTGTCAGCAGTGTTCCTAATAGAGTTACAAGCAGTGTTTTATGTATGGTTGTTCGTATAGTTATCATGGAGCCTTGCGTGCTTGGATATATGTTGAAGATATGTTAGTGATGTTAATTTCATGGATGCATAGCTTGATGATGAATGCAAGTATATTTATGCAATCATTATTCACCAGTAGCAGTTTCATGTGTTTGTTCAGAAGAGTTGACAGAGATTTTATTGGTTCTTGAGTTGCACCTATCTTGAGGGTATGCATCCTTGGAGTTAAGCTTGGAGAAGTGTTATTAATGTTTGGTTAAGAGCGCTTGAGTTAATTCAGCTTACAGAGAAAGTTCCAGTTGTTTTGGTAGATTCAACAGTGTGTAGCATACGTCTACATTTATTTTATTAGACATGTCCTAGAATGAGTTGCATGCATAATAGAGCTGAGAGAATATTTATTTGAGTTTGTTATAGTTTCTCTAATATGATTTCAAGGTGTTTCTAACAGGCCTACTTGATTATATCATTTGGAGGAAAGATACTTATAGGCAGTCATTTATGATTGCTGAAATGTGGTTCATAGTTGATGAAATAGAGCAGAGTAGAGTGTGTGAAGTGTAGAGCCATCAAAAGAAGGTCTATGTGACCAAGTAAAGTACTTGTGCTATTCATTGGAACTGATCCAAATAGTAGGTCAAAGCACAGTTCACCAAGATCCAGATATAGTGTGTATCTATTATTCAGAAGGTTGTAGCCTTCGCCCATTTGATCAGTGAGCTCTTGGACAGTGCATCCTCTCCCCTAATAGGTACAATTGTAAAAGACTCCTAACAGGGTCTGACCCTTGACAAGGTCTACTATACTTAATATATTGTAAAGCTACTCCTAACAGGGTAAAGGATCTTCTAACAAGGATCATTATACACTAGTATAGAATATTAGTGGGTATCAAATCCCACCAAGGTTTTTACCTATTTGGGTTTCCCTATAACCAAAACATTCATGTTGTGTTCATGTGTTCTTTCATTGTGTTTATGCTTTATGTTTAATTATACTTAATTGGATAAAGAATTGAATCTTGTAGATAATTGATTCACCCCCCCCCCCCCCTCTCAGTTATCTCTTGGGACTATTTCTTAAAGTATAGTGTTGATGTAGGGTGATTTTCTCCCTATTTTAAAGGTAATAAAGAAGATCAGAATAAATAAATTAATAGAAGCAGTCATTTTTTAGCAAGAAGAAGTTGATAAGCTTAACACATGGATGAGGGCTGTTAAATTAGATATAAAATATCACAATAAGAGGAAATCCCTTATTGACAGGAAAAGGGATGCATCCATGCCATTGGTATAGCACATTGAGGAATTTGTAGACTCTTTACCATGCTAGTTGTATCAAGATGAATACTATTGGTTCTTCCCTTTGATCTTCAACTTGTAAATTTATACTTTGATGGATAACTTTAATATAACTTTGACTCTATCACCACTCCAAAGTCTACAAGGAAGAGGGCCAATTAACAAGGATCAACAATGAGATCCTCCTACACTTTGAGCCTTAATGCTTAGGTGGGTGTACCCTTGATTCACTTCTTCAAAGGAATCCAAAATATTATACAACTATACCCCTTACTAAATGATTGAAAGATTTTATCATTTAATTTGTTTGTGTGATTGATGATGGACAACTGCCAGAGAATGGACCGGTGCCTTAACCAAGAGCAAAGAGTCACCTAATAACATATATCAATTGAACCCTAACTTAAATACACTTGAATTTAGGATAAGTGCTTTGCCTATTATCCTTCTCACTCACATATCAGGACATCAAATCCTTATCTAGCCATGAACTCACTGAAACTACCTGAAAGACTTTAATCCTAACTTTGTTAGGAACTCAAAGATAATTTCAAAATACTCTTTGTTTACCATATGATAACCCACTTTGTGAAATTAACATATATGAGCTCAAGAAAAAAATAAGAAGACACACAAACATGAGATTGGAATCTGAATGTATTCTCATTAAAATTTGCAAGATCAATACATTATCAAACAACAAAATGCAAGGAGACAAACCCTAAATCCAAGCTCTCCCTATTCAGTAAATTAACATCAACAATCAGGGACCAAAAAGAAAGTTTTTTGGAACCCTCACTGAGTCAAAAATGCTACAATATATACCCCCTAGTCATCTTGGAAACCCAAAATAGGATGCAACAAGCTACGGATGACTAGGGTTAGGGTTTCACCCACCAGACCAACTAGAAATAGTTAAAAATTTATTACAGGGACGGAAACCTAGACGATTAGAACAATCAGATACAAGAATGATCTCAATTTATGAAGAATCTCAGAGTACTATACCAGAGATCATGAATCTACCATGCTAAACAATCTGATTATTCACCTGCAACATACCTCGAGCAAGTGACTACCTACATTTTCAATGTACAAACCTTCTGCAATTAATCATCAGACACCCTGGACCACACTGCAACATTCGACAAAACTAATTCTACCAAATCCGGCCACAAAAGCATTCAATTTTGGTCCTTTTTATCATGGAAAACCCACCAGAAAATTCAAATTTGAAATACAATGGTTATCCTGATAGAGTTTAAAATGTGACCGTCAATTCTATTCATTTCCCAGCAAATCAGGCAGCTTACATTTAATCTCACAATAGTCATGAACCCTTTTGAAAAGTCTTCTACCCAATCAGCACACCACGGCTAATAAAAAAATATTGCACGTCAACTCCATGTAATAGATAGGACCCACAAAGTATAACCCTTAAATCAAATAGTCGTCACATGATCACATGGCCTAAAAAGATTCCATGCAATCACATGACACCCGTAGATCCTGCATCTGTCAGCCCCCTTTGAAAGATTTAGGCCCACTAAAAAATCCTAATCACCTTCCTACTCGACCAATCAAAATGTCACAAGTCAGTGCCACCTGTCAAAGGACCCACCCTCATCAACTATCTGAGAAAAGTAAAATCGACAGCTGGCGTAAGATCTCATGGCTCTGAGAACTTCCATGAGATCTTATGCCAATCGTAGATCTTTTGCAGATGTCAGGTCCCACTGATAGACACGCCAGCAACCAGGTCCCACTGACACATCCAAGTCAAATGTGAAATCAATGGATGGCACATGATCTCATGGGTAGGAATATTCCTTAAGATCATGTACCGACCATAGATTGAAAAGCCTCACTGTAGGCCCCACTGATAGGATCCCACTCGCGCAGTCATCTAACAACATCTACATGTATACTGACACAACCAATGAGCAAGGTCCAAAGTGGCATGACATGGTAATGGACCCACAATGACCCTTCTTCAGGGAACACATCAGATGGCCATCGTTAAAGTGTTATGTTAAAACTCATGCATCTTCCCTCAATGGTATAGCGGTGATCATTGATTCTACTCACTCGTTAGCAAGTCAACAAGGAAGGAAGATAGGGCCCACTGGGATAGATGGCACACGGTCATGAATTCACATGTCAAAGACCTCTGACACCAAACAGTCTTACGAACTAGTGATAGCCACAAGTTTAAAGGCCTGAAGACTTAGGAAATATTAAAGGTCATCGAGGGTAAAAAACTTAGGAAAGATATAAACCTAAGGACTTAGGAAATATTAAAAGGACCCCACCCGACATGGAAAAACCTAACCATAAAGATGAAAAGGTCCTCATTTATTAGCACATGCAGTAAAAGGTTTTAAGTGGCCCAAAAAGGTAACATAGAAATAGAACAGGGCACGGTAAAGCTAGGCCAACTTTGAAATATTTTCCACCCAATGGCTAGTTATTTGAATTTTCAACTAGGGATTTAGCCAAAGACCAGGAAAAACATTACAGAGACCAAGGGAAAACCTGTGAGGCCAAGAGCCATGAAAATTTTTCTGAGTGATAAAAAATACAAAGAAAATGCCTATAGCATAAATAATATTGTCTAGTATTTCAAGGAAAATATGGCAATCTTTAACACCAAAGAGGATGTAGATTGGGTATAGGTTGCGAAGAGAGAATTGATGGATATCAGGAATGAAATGTAGTAGTTTCAATAGGCAAGGAAGTGCCTTTGAAGTTTTAGCAAAAATTAGTAGACTTCCCTTGAGTACATGAAAATGATGAACTACAACTGATTGAATACCTGAATGACTTGAAGATTAGTGATTAGAGATCACTAAGTTACTGAAATGATATGTAAGATAATTAAATCAATCATTATGTTTTCATTGATGTCAACTAGTTTTGATAGTACTTATCATGTTAGTTACAAATATCTAAACATCTATAAAAAGAGAGAAAAGATGAAGAATTGAGACATCTACATGGAGAAAGATGGATATGATAGATGAGGACAAGGAATGCTTTGGGTAACTAATTGATGAGTCTATGATCTCATATTGTTGACTTGATTATGTTGCATTAATCTTTTATGAAGAAGGACGAAAATTGCACAAGGCAATGCGGTTGGTAAATGAAGCACTTCAGTATACACTGAGCCAGTATAGTGTATACTGAGAGACAGTATTAACTAATCTTGTGTTTGCCGATGCATTTCTTTGTTAATCAAGTATGGATGAAAGTATTAAATGCTTAGTTTAGCTAACAGAAAATGATGAGCTGGAAATTGTTATGATTTTGAGATTGAGGATAAAGTTTGTTATGAGATCCATGGCTGACAAAATTTAGAGAAGATCTAAAGGATGGAATTGAAACATGTTATGGACATAACTATTGAGGAAGTTTTAAGAGGAAAAATCAATGAAGAAGAATAAGCGGCAAAATCTGATGGTTGATATGAAAATAGTTTATCTGTCTATATAAGAGATATGAGTTTTGTTAGAAAGTAAAGTCCACCAAGATAACTGAGAGGGGAGGGGTGAATCAGTTATCAGATAATTATAACCTTTATCAACTTCAATAGAATTTAACCATGTAAGCAATGTAATTACCAACCATAGAAGATATTCATACACAATGACACAATAACACAAGATATGTTGACTAGGGAACCTCTTGATCAAAGAGTAAACCCCGGTGGGAATGATGCCCACAAAAGATGCACTAATATAAATAATCCTTGTGAAAGGATGGACTCTGTTAGGAGTCTTATGAAATACATTCAGTAAATATGGATCCCTATTAGGAGATTTTGAATCCCTGTTAAAAGATTCTAACCCTGTTAGGAGTTATGGAAGACAGAAGGACCCACTGCCCAAACAGCTTCAGGGTAAGATCACTGAACACACTATCCAAATGACCTTAATATTATTCAGTAGAATAATATGAAATATGTTACCTCCTTACTATGCCAAACCACACTCACTACTACACCATATCTCAATTCCAAATATCTGTACTTCGCACGTCTTCCTTCACAATTTCACTTTCACAACTTCATTAGCTCTTTTCTTCACTTCATACTTACATTCGCATTCAACCATACTATTCTCACACTTCTTTCACATTGCTACTACTTCTGCAATAAAGAAAAAAATTCCTTCCTTTATACCACACTCAAATAATTACAAATGAGTTGGCACACAAATACAAAATAAAAGTTTCCACACACTACATCAGAATTACACAAAACTGTCAGCTTCCAAATGTAATAACTCTTCACTAGTGTGACCTAAAAGTTTTTTCTATGAACCATGTCACTATCAATGTGTCTCAACCTTCCCTTTAGCTGTGCAAAACTAGATTCCATCCCAATTAGGAGATATCATCTGATTTCCACAAACTGCTATTCAGGAACACTGCCTGAATACTGCTTCCACCAAAATGCTCATAACTTCTATGAATAAATGAATTTCTATCTATGCTCTTAACCATAGACAAATAACATATCAAAGAATATAACCTCAAAATCACATAGCTCTATCTACAATATCCCACGTGCGCTAATCAAAACACTGTCTATTTCTCTGCTAGTCTCCAGAAGATCATTGTGTTGACATCAATGACAATCATAGTCATGAATGCAACAACAATTGCTACAGAATGACTAGAAACATCCAGCATTCATTCCTAACAATCTCCCCCATTGGCATTGATGGAAACATAGATGAAAAACATCCAATGTTCCAAAAATCCAATACTGCTACTCTGACAAATATTTCAAATCTTGCTTCGTTATCCTATTCAGTTATCTCCAACAGATGGTACAAGTGGTTTTTCATGCACACTTCTCCCCCATTGACATCAATGATAGAAATTTCATCACTATGTCAACAACAACTCAATGTCAATGGACACTATTCAAAAAATACATTCACAAGAGTCCTCATGACTCAACTCACATACTCCCCCATAGAGGAAGTACCAACATCCAATCCAGAAGAATGATAGGGCTCATATACCATTGGACGGATGCAACCAACTGCATCATTACTCAAAAGTAGGTTGGGGCATAACCCCAAGCATACCTCTCAGATACTCAAATGTATCCTTAGGCAAAAGCTTTATAAATATGTCTTCTATTTGTTCATTTGTGCTTATGTACTCCAGTCTGACTTCTTTTTCAGCAACTTTCTCTCTTACAACATGATACTTGATCTCTATATGCTTAGTCTTATAATGTAAAATAGGATTCTTAGACATACTAACTATACTGGTGTTGTCGCAATGTATGACAATAGGCTCAACAAACCTAATTCCAATATCCTTCAGCATCTGCTTCATCCAAATTATTTGGTTACAATTGTTTGCTGCTGCTACATACTCTACTTCTATTGTGCTCTGTGAAATACAATTCTACTTCTTGCTTAGCCAAGAAACTAATCTTCCTCCAAGAAAAAAGGCTCCACCACTAGTCTTTTTCTTGTCATCAACACTACCTCCCCAATCAACATCTATATATGCACATAGGGTAAAATCATCATATTTTTCATACCACAATCCATAGTCCATTGTACCTCTTAAATATCTCAGTATCCTCTTTGCTGCTGCATAATGTGACTCTCTAAGTTCAGCTTGAAATCTTGTTACCATTCCAACTAAATGTTGTATATCCAGTCTAGTATGTGTTAAGTATTGCAATCCTCCAATCATGGATCTATATTTCTTCTACTCAACTATCAGTGTTTCATCTTTGCTAGATAGTTTATGTCCTGTAACCATAGGTGTTCCAACTGATTTACAGTTCTCCATTCCAAATCTTTTCAACAAATCATTCAAGTACTTTTTCTGACATACAAAGCTACCATCACTATTTCGTGTTATCTGTAATCCCAAAAAGTATTTCATCTCACCAATCATACTCATTTCAAATTCAGTCTTCATTTCATCAGCAAATTTGTCACTAGCTTCATCTTCTCCTCCAAAGATAATGTCATCAACAAAAATAACTATAATCAACAAACCATTTTCAATTTCTTTTGTATACAGATTGCTATCAATTGTTCCTTTAGTAAATCCCAATTTCAAAAAAATACTTATCCAGTCTAGCATACCAAGTTCTAGGTGCTTGCTTTAGTCCATATAATGCTTTTTTTAGTTTACATACCATGTCTCCTTCTTGAGTCAAAGGAAAACCTTCAGGCTGCTCAATGTAAACTTCTTCTTCCAATTCTCCATTCAAAAATGCTAACTTCACATCCATATAATACAATTTGAATTTCTTAAAAGATGCATAGGCCAAGAATACTCTTGCTACTTCAATTCTTGCCACAGGTGCAAAAGTTTCTTCATAGTCAATTCCTTCTTGTTGCAAGTATCCTTTATAAACTAATCTTGTTTTGTTTCTTACTACTTCTCCTTGTTCATTCATCTTGTTTCTGAATACCCATTTAGTTCCAATCACATTCTTGTCTTTAGGTCTAGGGACCAATTCCCATGTCTTGTTCTTTTCAATTTGATCTAGTTCTTCTTTCATAGAATTAATCCAATGTTCATCTTCACAAGCTTCACTAGTAGATTTAGGTTCAATTAGAGAAATCAAACATAAATGTACCTTATTCTAAGTTAGAACTCCTTTGTCCAAACTTCCAATAACTTGTTCAACAGGATGATGTCTTGATATATACCTATTCGGTGTCATAGTTATAGATCTTGCTTCAACTGTAGATTCTTCTCTAGATTCCTCTCTAGTTTCTTCTATAGGACTCTCATTCAATAATTCATTGTTAGTCTCATAGAATAACTCAGTAGTTTCAATGTTAGGCTGAGAATGAGCTTCTTCATTAGATTCATAGTCAAGCATTCTTTCCTAAATTTTAAACTTCTCATCAGCTTTAACATTTGTGCTTTCAAAAATAGTTTTAGTTCTCTTATTGTAACATTTATATGCTTTGCTCTTCAAAGAATATCCAAGAAAAATACCTTCATCACTTCTAGGATCAAACTTTCCAATATCATCATCTCTCTTTATATAACATTTGCTTCAAAAAAATTTGAAATACTTAACTGAGGGTGCATGTCCAAACCATAATTCATAAGGTGTCTTGTCTGTGTCTGCTCTAATTTGTACTCTGATCATTGTATATACTATTGTATTCACTACTTCTCTCCAAAATGTCTTTGCCAAATCATTCTCAAATAACATAGCTCTTGCTGCTTCAGTCACTGACCTATTTCTTCTTTCTGCAATACCATTTTGTTTAGGTGTTCTAGGGGCTGAAAACTATCTCCTAATACCATTCACTTCACAAAAAGTGTTAAAATCTCTAGAAGTAAATTCTCCACCTCTATCAGATCTCAAACATTTAATCTTCATTCCAGATTCATTCTCAAATTTATTCTTAATGATCTTAAACTTATCAAATGCTTCAAATTTTTCTTTCAGAAATGCAATCCACATCATTCTTGTAAAATCATCAATAAGAATCATAAAATACCTTTCTCCATAGAATCCTCTAGTCCTGGTAAGACTGCTTAAGTCTGTATGAACAATCTCCAACTTCTCTGCTGATGTGAACTTCTTACTAGGAAATGAACTTCTCTTTTGCTTAGACATCACACATTCTTTGCAAATCATGTTAGTAGGCTTCATAATTTTAGGCAAATCCCTTACTGCAACTATAGTACTTACTTTCACAATGTTATCAAAGTTCATATGACAAAACCTTCTATGCCACAACCAGCTATCATCAATTTTAGTAATCAAGCATGTCATCTCAATAGGATTCAACTAAAATACATTACCTCTAGTTCTAGATCCAGTTCCAATCAAATTTCCATATTTATCCTTTATCACACAAGTTTTCTCAGTAAACCAAACTTGATATCTCTTATCCACTAACTGTCCAACACTCAAAAGATTATGTTTCAATCTATCAACAAAGTAAACATCATCAATATTAGTCTTTCCATCAAGAGTAATAGATCCTATACCTTTAATCAAATAAGGTGCATTGTTACCAACTCTAACAATTCCTCCATCATAGTTGTTAAACTTTATGAACTTCTTCATGTCACCAGTCATATGATGTGAACAACCACTATCTATAATCCAATCAGCTTTCTTTTCAACTTGGGAAACTAATGCTTTTTCCTCCTTAACATCAGATTTAGAATTCTATTCTTTAATTGCTACAAATCCTATTTCATCATTAATCTCAGTATCACTTTCACTCAAAGTTCTTTCTATACTAGCTTCAAGATCTTCATCATTAGCATAATAACATTCCTTAGATCTTCTAGGCTTCAAATTATTTCTGTACTTCTTAACTCTCTTAGGACACTTAGATGCAAAATGACCATATTCTTGACAAGTCCAACATTTAAAAAATTTCTTACCGTCCGGTTCTCTTTTCACAAGCAAGGCAATACCTTCTTCAATCTTCTTATCTTCTTCATTTCTAGATCTGCTGCTGCTAGCATAATCTCCACTCACACTGGTACTTCTTGACAAAGTAGGATGAATATTAAGAGCACTGAATGTTGTCTCCATTCTAGGTAAGTCTCCTAATACCCTCAGGTTCATTTCTATTGCTTCCAATCTTCCAAGAAGAGTCTCTCTTGTAAATTTTGTAGTACAAGGTATAACTTGTTCAATCATCTGTGTTGTCTACTTAAATACAGGAGTCAATGTCCTCAGAATTTTCCATATCATTTTATTCTCTGTCTTTGTTCCTCCACAAGCTTTTATTCCTACAACAATTTCTGACATTCTACCAATATAGCTTCTAACAGATTCATCTTCCATCATTCTTATATCTTCAAATGCATATATCCAATTATTTAATCTATCTCTCTTTGCATGTTCATCACCTTCAAAAGTAGAGTGTAAATCTTTCCAAATTTCATGGGCTTTTGTTAAACATTTTACCTTACTATATTCATTCTCTAGAAGTGCTGTCAAAAGTTCTTCTCTTGCAAGTATGTTACACATGAATAGATCTAGCTCATCTTTAGATCCTGTCTCAAGATTATTTTCTCCAATGATAGTCTTCTCATTCTTTTTAATCAACCAATAACCTAGTCCTAACCATGGATCTCCTTAAGCTGTTAAACTTTTCTTTCAAGGACCTGCTGCTCTGATACCAATTGTTAGAAAGTAAAGTCCACCAAGATAACTAAGAGGGGGGGGTGAATCAGTTATCAGATAATTATAACCTTTATCAACTTCAATAGCATTTAACCATGTAAACAATGTAATTACCAACCATAGAAAGATATTCATACACAATGACACAATAACACAAGATATGTTGACTAGGGAACCTCTTGATCAAAGAGTAAATCCTGGTGGGAATGATGCCCACAAAAGATGCACTAATATAAATATTCTTTGTGAAAGGATGGAATCTATTAGGAGTCTTATGAAATACATTCAGTACATATGAATCCCTATTAGGAGATTTTGAATCCCTGTTAAAAGATTCTAACCCTATTAGGAGTTATGGAAGACAGAAGGACCCACTACCCAAATAGCTTCAGGGTAAGATCACTAAACACACTGTCCAAATGACCTTAATATTATTCAGTAGAATAATATGAAATATGTTACCTCCTTACTATGCCAAACCACACTCACTACTACACCATATCTCAATTCTAGATCTCTGTACTTCGCATGTCTTCCTTCACAATTTCACTTTCACAACTTCATTAGCTCTTTTCTTCACTTCATACTTACATTCGCATTCAACCATACCATTCTCACACTTCTTTCACATTGCTACTACTTCTGCAATAAAGAAAAACATTCCTTCCTTTATACCACACTCAAATAATTACAAATGAGCTGGCACACAAATACAAAATAAAAGTTTCTACATGCTACATTAGAATTACACAAAACTGTCAGCTTCCAGATGTAATAACTCTTCATTCATGTGACCTCAAAGTTTGTGCTATGAACCATGTCACTATCAATGTGTCTCAACCTTCCCTTTAACTGTGCAAAACTAGATTCCATCCCGATTAGGAGATATCATCTGATTTCCACAAATCGCTATTCAAGAACACTACCTAAATATTGCTTCCACCAAAATGCTCATAAATTCTATGAATAAATGAATTTATGTTTGTACTCTTAACCATAGAAAAATAACATATCAAATAATATAACCTCAACATTACATAGCTCTATCTATAATATCCCATGTGTGCTAATCAAAATACTGTTTGTTTCTCTGCTAGTCTCCAAAAGATCACTGTGTTGACATCAATGACAATCATAGTCATGAATGCAACAAAAATTGCTACAAAATGACTGCCAACATCTATTATTCATTCCTAACAAGTTTCATTATTGAAACTATGCTAGAAGAAAGAAGACTGCAGAGATTTCACGTGAATATAGTTTCATGCATGCCTGATCAAACTGGTTGAAGGAGAACTGAACTGCAGAACAGTACCGACCATTAGAGAGCTATTACTAAGTGAAAGTAAGTTTAGGAAGTGAATTGAAATATTGATCAGAGGATTTTTATGGGCTTAGAATAGATCTAAACATCTAAAAATTAATTTATATTGTAATCAAATCAACTACTATTTCAGTTTAACCATTGATACAGAAAAATCTCCTAACTGGGTGGACTTAACCATCTTATGTTATGCCCCTATGTCATTCAAGGAATGTACATTGTTATCTTATTGACCCCATAGTGAATGCTGGTTGAAAATTAACTATTAGTCTTAAATCCTCTAACAAGGTCACACCTAGCAGTGTGTTTGTAACCTTTAACAAGGTTGGCTCTTCACCGAGCTCACTTCAGAAGAGTGAAAATTATTTTGGGTTACCGGTCCCAGGTGGTTTTTCCCTTAGCAGGGTTTCCATGTTAAATCATTGCATTATGTGTTTCTATGATGATTGTTTTATTTTCATACTTTACATACTGCATATTTTATTTGGTCGTTAATCACAGTGAGTTAATTAACTGGTAATCGGTAAAAGGCACAAACAGTTTAATAGTTTACATTACCGAGCTGCGGAATTTATTAGAATTGTTTTGAGTGTTACATATTTGTATTTAGGACTATAGGATAACTGATCTAACTGATTCACCCCCCCTCTTAGTTATTCTAACAATTGGTATTAGAGCATTGGTTGCTTGGAACAAAGTTTTAAGGACTTCAGCAGAAAGATTACAAGATGTATAAGAGGGAAGTGTTGAAGCTGAATAAGGAAAACTTTACTATATGGAAAAGCCAGATGAAACTTCACATATTTGGAATTGGTGATTCTTCTATAACCTTACTAGAAAATGGCTACATAGTACCTCTGACTGGACCTTTAACTCTTGATCAGTTGAGAAACCAACATGAACACAACATTACTATGATAGAGATTGTTGTCGCTCTATCTAATGTTGAATTTGAGGATGTCAAGACTTGCACTACTACAAAGGAAATGTGGATAAACTTTCTCAAGTCTATGGTGGTGATGCAAATGTAAAGAGAGCCAAAGTTAAAAGCTTAAGAGGCAGATTTGATGATATGAAAATGAAGGAAGGAGAAAACATTACACAATATTCAAACTGAATCAATGAGGTATTCAATGCTATCCAAGGATCTGGTGGTGTCATTGATGAAGATACAGTAGTGAGTAAAATTTTAAGAACCTTTTTGCCTGCATATGCAATCAAAATATCTGCTATACATGAAATGAGGTGTGCACCTGGCAGCACTCTTACTCTTGATAGTCTGATTGGTAAATTAACAACGTTTGAGCTGAACAATTTTGATAATAGTGTTCTATCATCTATTGAGTCTACTTTTATTTCTTCTCTGAAGATCGGTAAATCTAGTAGTGGACATAATATAAAGAATGATAGTGATAGTAATATTGATGATGAGCTTGATGTACTTGAAGCTCTTATGGCCTGGAGATTGCCTAAAGGTAAAGGTAGATATAAGGGAAGGTTACCTTTAGCTTGTTTTAACTATAAAGAAGTTGGCCATATTGCTACTAGATGTCCCAACAAGAAAGAGGAAGATAAAGACCAAGATCAATTTGGTGATGGAAGCTATGGAAGAAGAAACAATAGAGGTTACCAACACTACAAAAGAAATAATTGAGATCACAAAGATAAGGGAAAAAAGGCATGTTATTTAGTTGAGCATGAGGACACCAACACTGACACAGATGATGATGTTGAGGTAGTATTTGTTGCGATGAAAGATTATTATGAAGAAGAGGAAAGGTATATAGAAACAACACTCATTTCTAAAGTTAGCAAAAATGATACTTGGATCATTGATAGTGGCTGTACACATCACATGACTGGTGATGAATATAAGTTTGATCATCTTGAGAATTATAATGGAGGATTAATAAAAATTGGTAATGATACACCTTGCATGGTTAAAGGAAAAGGATCTTTATTGATAAATGATAAAATCAGATGTGATAATTCTTATTTGGTAAAAGGACTAAATTACAATTTACTAAGTTTGGCATAGCTTAACAACTTAGGTCACTGAGCAGCATTTGAAAGCAAGAAGGTAAAGATCTATGATGAAAGTGGAAAGCTTGTCAGAATAGGAGGATAATCAAAAGGTAACTTATTTTATCTTGGCAATGCTGAGACTTCTTGTTTTCTGGTGAAAAATGAAGATGCATGGTTATGGCATAAAAGGTTATGTCATGTAAATTTTGATAACATGATTAAGATCAGTAGAAAGAGAAAAGTTAGAGGACTGCCTAGCCTAACTAAACCTGATCATGTTATGTGGCATCAATGTCAGAAAGGGAAGATGACAAAATCTAGTTTTAAAAGTAAAGACTATTCAACAAAAAGAATCTTGGAGTTAGTTCACACCGACCTATGTGGTCCCATGAGAACTCAAAGCTACTATGGTGATAGATACTTTATTAGGTTTGTTGATGACTACACTAGATTGATGACTTTCATGTTTTTAAAAGAGAAATCTGAGGCATTTAAAATGCTTAAATAGTACAAAGCTAAAGTAGAAAAAGAATTGAAATGCTTGAGGTCTGATAGAGGAGGTGAGTTTATTTTTGATGAATTCACTAACCATTTTAATGAGCATGGCATCAAAAGACAAGTTTCTGCACCTAGAACACCACAGTAGAATGGAATTGTTGAAAGGAGAAACGAATCTATTGTTGATTGTGCAAGAACACTAATGATAGAGATAATGTTGCATGGATGTATTGGAGAGAAGTAGTTAGCATAGCTGTATATGTATTGAATTGAGTTCAACTAAATAAAGACACAAACAAGACACCCTACGAGTTATGGTTTGGATGCACACCAAGTGTAACTTACTTCAAAAATTTTGGTAGCAAATATGATAGGAATGGGAAATTTGACTCTAAAGGGGATGAGGAAATATTTCTTGGATATTCTACTAAAATTAAATCTCACAAGTTTCTAAACAAAGTTACTAATAAGATGATTGAAAGTGTTAATGTCAGATTTGATGAATTTGCTAATAAAAAAAATGAAGAAAGGACTAAGGAGTAGGAAGACTATGGTAGATTTTCTTATGTTGAGGATCTAGAGTACCTACCAAAGCCACAAGATGATTTGACTGAGCATCAGGAAAACAACACCAAGGAGCAGCAAAGGGAAACCGAGGATCAGGAAGTTGTCGAGAAAAGAAATGAACTTGAACAGGATGAAGAACAAAGAACAGATCAAGTGCTAGAAAGATTTGTGGTGCAGGAGCACCCTGAATGAACCAAGTGTTCTTATGGAACCTAGGGTTTCCATTAAGGTCCTTAAAAGCCTCTAGTTATGTTAGGATAATGGGTTAATCATTGGAGTTCTATGTAAGACCATAGTTCCAAGATTAGCATCCTATGAGCCCTTGGTTAACTATTGGTCAATGATGATCCAAAACCATAGGCTTAGGATTTTTTTGTGTTTTTCATGTTTGGATCCACTAGGGATCACTAAAATAATATTAAGACCAAGTTTGGTCATCAAATTTGCAAAATTGTGAAATATACAAAAGTGCTCAAAAGTTGTCAAGCAACTTTTGAGCAAACTTGACAACTTTTGTCAAGGACTTGTAAACCAAATCCCAAATGGCTAATTATTTCAAATATGTTATGTAACCATTGGGAGTGCCTACAAAAGTCCTTTCAAGTGGGTGGTAGGCCAAGCATGTAATTTTTGGCATTTAGAATCAATAAAATATAAGCATTTCTTTGCAAATCCCAAGGACAGGTGATCTGTATGGATTGGTACAGATAGAAGAACATGAAATTATGAACCCAAAAGTTTACCTTGTGAACCTTTTTTCATTTTCATTTGGTCTCATATGTTGATCAATCATAGTTTGAAAGTTATTAAATTTGCAATCTCACTGCCTGGTTTGTAGGCTTAAGATCAGGGTTTCAATTGAGATTGAGTGTTCTACTCGATTCCACCATGGGAATCTAATGCCCCTTGGTGGAATTAAAGTTTTGTTTATTTAATTTGAGAATATGCAGGTTGGGAGTGGTAACTTTCAAGGAGATAGATTTTCCATGATGCCCTAGGTGTACATCTCTATGTGTGCACCTTCAAGCGACTGAGTACAATCATCACAATTGATGATTGGGATTCACCGAGACCTCTAATTTGGAATATAAGACCCTTATGTATTCCCTCACATGTTCCAATTTTTGGGTTGGGCTTTTGGTTAAGGTAAATAGCACTTGTAGTGCATTTGCAGGCCTAATTAGGCCTAATTATTGTGCCTAGACTAGATACTTTCCTGTCTTATTTTTAGTTTCACACCTTGGTGCTTGGATATGATCCCTTAGGCCCAAAAGGATATCAAAATCTCCAATTTTTTTAGTATTTTGTATGGAATTATTTTGGTATAGAATCAAAATCACCTTGAGGAAGAGCTATAAGCCTAAACTTGATTTTGTGAAGCAACTATGTCATATGGGTTGCAAGTGAGTGAAAGAACCATTAGAACTATAAATTTGGGACCAAAATAGACCATAGCCCTGAGTATAGGTCACCCCTAGTCTTGTGAGACATTTCATGGGGAATTATTGATAAATTGGGTTAGAGTGCTTCATAGCCAATCTTGGTAATTGGCATTTGGGACTTGGTGAAACCTAGTGAGTAGGTTGCCCTTGGGATTTTGGGGTTGTAATAACCTTGTTCCTTGTCCTTGCTACACTTGTGATAGGTGTAGAGAACTTTTCCCTTAAATTTGGGTGTATAGGGTATATTCCCTTATTCTTATTCCTTAAACAAGCTTCCTACTGCCCACTTTGCATCAATTTCTCAGAAGACATCATCTTGAGAACTAAATCATTGGAGACAAGCAAGCTAGCATGATGAAAAGAAGTAAGTTAAGACAAAATGCATGCTTAGTTTGTGAGTTTGAACCGAATAATGTTAAGGTTGCACTTGAGAATGATGAATGGATCAATGCTATGAATGAAGAGATAGAACAAATTGAGAAAAAAAAAAGACATGGACTTTAGTACCTAGACCGAAAGATAAAAATGTTATTGGTACTAAATGGATTTTTAGAAATAAGCTTAATGAAAATGGAGAAGTTACAAGGAACTATTATCTCTATTGAGTTTTTTAAGGTTTTCATTAGTGTGTGTGTGAAAATTGTACCTGATCTGTAGACACAACACTCAGTAAAACATTAGAGGTTAGTGATAATCAAAATCGTGCAAAATTGAAAGCTATCTAACTAAGCGATTTACTGCCTTCTAATAGGTGCGAGATTAATGTTCTCAGATTATTATCAAGATCAGTGACCTAGACGACACCTAAATGAAGGATTTGAATGCAAAAGATGGATATGAAATAAATGCAATTGAGCTATTTTTTTTTATTTTTTCTATGCAATAAGAATGAATGAAAAACTGATATGAAATTAATCTATATGAAAACTGATATGCTATGCTAATCTAACAATGATATGAAATATGAATGCAAAAATAAGATTGATCTCACAAAGATGTCGATTCGCAAGAGCTTTGATTCTTCAATTCCAATTCTCCAGCGTGATTGTGCAAAATATGAGATGATTTGTGAAGAGCTGAAGCCTTTAATTTATAGAAATCCAGGGCTTGGGAGGTGCATGGATAAAAGCCATAAATCACTCAAATTAACTCATCTTGATTTTTGAGTTATCTGATCATAAAAGATAGTTAATTCTCAAAATCATGCAAAAACAGCTTTTTAACTCAAATTAGAGTTTAGATCAGCTTTTTGAACTCCAAAAGGATGTTGAGTTCCAAAAAGTCAATAACTTGCATTGATTTTCTGATTTGGAGTTTAACTGTTTCTTTTGAATATGCATAATAATTAAGAACTAAATAAATAAATAAAGTGATTTATCCTCAACTCAACTGATTTTTTAAAATAAATAATTAATTTATGGGTTAATTAACTATTTTACCAAACTTTTATTAAAAATTATATTATTAAATAATGACAACATGCTTTAATTAATTAAATAAGAATTTAATCAATTAAAGATAGGAATTTTGATTTATTGTCAAAATTAAATAATACAATTAATAATAGATAGAATTAAATTTAATTACACAATTAAGTGGCAAATATTAAATCTAATTAATTAAATATGAAAATATTCAATTAATCAAATTTTTAGGATAAATGTGATTTATCACCAAATAATCATTAAATTAAAGATAATTAAGATAATTAGGAATATTACTAGGAATATTCCCCGATGCAAAATTTAAGATAATCAATTATGATTCGATGATGTTTAGATGTGCCTTAGGTTAGGACTTTGATGTCGATTTCGTTCGAATTGAAGATGTAGGAGATTAATGAACTTATAGCCCATTTTTGGGGTATTACATTTTGCCCCTCTTTGAATTACTGTGCGAAGTGCAGTGGTTCAAAGATAGTCTGTGTTTGATAAAGATATGAAACTGATTCAAAAGATAAACCGATCTCAAGATAGAAACCGATTGAAAGATATTGAGATAGGAGTTGATTGATATTGAATTGATATGGAGATAATAGGTCTTGAATGACCAAAGATAATGTTCACTGTAGTAGCAAATGAACCTATGATTGCGAAAAAGTGTCAAAATGCCTGATTCTGAACCTTAGGATTGATAAGAAGTGAGTGACCCGTTCTAGACTCGATTGTCTTAGCAGAACTAGCAAGTATCACATCCAAACCCTTCAGTTGTCGAAGAACCAAGGAAAGAACACTATGATCTGATGGTTGCAAAAACTGATACAGTTTACAAGATTAGGAGAATACCAAATTGATATGGATCTTGATGAATCTAATATGCCCCAAGTGATGATAGATTTGCCCCGAGCGATGAGGACTTTTGATGAATCAGTGACTAGACGTGATTGTTATCTTGATCACTGATGAAAGATATTGATAGATTTGATCGATAGAATTTGATTTATAGACTTTGAATGATGTGCAATACCATGCCCCCTTCGGGATTAAAATTGAAATCTGACAAGAAAAGTCAGCGTTGTAGTTTAGAAGCATGTTAATTGATTTGAGAAGTGGTTAAACACGTCCAAGAATGCATTCTGCATCGTTTGGAGGTCCCAGAGACCGAATTTGACTAGGTTTGACCATGAGTTGACCATGGTTGACCAAGTTGAAATTTTGATAGTTTGATGTAAGATAATCAGTTAAGTTGAATACTAGATTTTTGTGATGATTGAAGGTCGAATATGCAAGTAGTTAATAATATGAATGATCTCAGATTTGAATTTTGATCCCGAAAAAGGATTCTACTTGCTATTTCATTAGAGGAACCTTCGTGTGAGATTCAACTCTTGTTAGACTGGAAGATGCGATTTGAAGAATCATTTAAGCATTGGAGTTCGTTTAATCATTGTGAGATCATGCAACATGCAAAATGAAATGAGACATGCAAAATGAAATGCAACCTAAGACCGAGGACCTAGTCATTAATCATATGTCGATTTGTTATCATCATTGAACTTTTAGGTAACCGGATAAATCAATACAATGCCCACTAGCCATGAAACCATAGACATATGAATATCGATTTGTATGCGCAAGAATCAATACAACACCCACTGGACAACAACCATGGATATATGAATATTGACTTTATTTTCAAAATGTTGGATTAAATATAAGCATCAAGGCACAAACGCCAGGATGACCTGAATATCATGTCCATTTTGATATAGCAATTTGTACAAGCATCAAAACATACATGTCGTGATGACCTGAGTATGCCTTGCATTGCAAACACATCAAACAGTCAAGAGATCATTCTAAATCCAATGTGAATTACCCGTAGTGACCCTTTATCGTTCACATCCTTAGGCAAGATTGTGTTCCACAGTAGGAGAAAGAACTTACTCAAAAAGATAATAGTTAGATCAAACGTCCTTGAATTTTTTTTGGGTATCAATGGTCGAGGTACGCATGGCCATCCAATTTGAGATAGAGGCTCTTACAGTCGGACACCATTTCAATCCAAAATTTCCAAAGTTGTTAGATTTTCACATACAAGCAGAAGACAAAGAAAAGATTATGCCCCCAGTCATCACTCTCTAAATCCTGTAAAGGACATCATTGAAGAGCTCAAAGGGACACAATATGCAAAAATATCAATGTGAATCAGTAAGCCTACAAGGAGATAAAAGCATGAAAAGCACAGATTGTTTTCAGTTGAGTTTTGATGTTTGATTGTTGTTGATGCAAAATCCTTTCTGGAGACGAGACAGACTGACTGACTCAACTTGAAGCTTCAAAGGACTCTGAGTGGATATGACACATCTAAGATACATGGGAGACCATAGGATATGACATTGATTGCCCCCAAGTGTGAACATTGATAGGATGCAGACGCTTGAGCTGGTTGGTGTACAGGCTGACTTATTGAAACCAAGATATGCAGAAACAAATCGGGAGATATGTACAAACTAAAGCAAGATGGAAAGCTGGGAAAGACCAAGATTGTGCTGATAGATGGAGCATTTGGAACAAGTGGCACCTGTTTGCCAGGTTTTCACCATCTTGGTAGAGATTCTATTTTTGCTACCGAGGTGCCTGTTTCCAGGTTTTCACCAAGGCACTTTTTCTTTCTTTTTTCATTTTTTTGTATTTTTCATTTTTTCAATTTTTTTGTACTTTTGATTTTTTTTTATTTTTTTGTACTTTTGATATTTTTTTGATTTTTTTGTGAATCATCAAGGCGCCTATTGCTAGGTTTTCACCAAGATGTTCATTTTTTTAGGACTTTTTTTTATTTTTAAGATTTTTTTCAGGACATTTACCAAGCACTAAATGCCTTAGGCATAGAATTTCTTCAGATGGAGAATGTTGATTGGTTCTCGGAGCTGTTCTCCTTCAGTGGTTGAGAGTTGATAGGCACCAGAGCCAAAAGTAGCAGTGATAACAAAGGGACCCAACCAATTGGGTTCGAACTTCCCCTTGCGTTCTCGATGTGATTAATTTTTAGGATTTTCTCTCAACACTAGATCGCCAACCTGAAATTCTCTATGTCTGACTTTCTTGTTGTAGCCTCTAGACATTCTTTTCTGATACACTCTGAGATGATCATACGCTGCTTGCCTGCGTTCATCTAGTAATTCAAGTTCTTGTAACCTAGACACTCTGTAGTCTTCATCAGTGACAAGTCCATGCATTTTGATTCTGAGTGATGGGATTTCAACCTCAATAGGCAGTACCACTTCAGACCCATAAACTAAAGCGAAAGGTGTAGCCCCTGTAGGCATTCTGATACTAGTTCTATATGCCCAGAGAGCTGGATTGATCATCAGATACCAGTCTCTTCCTATTTTATTCACTGTTCTGTGCAAGATCTTCAGGAGATTTTTGTTTGAAGCCTCAGCTTGTCCGTTCCCTTGAGGATAGTAGATAGATGACCAATGTTGAGTAATTTTGAACCTGGCACATAAGTCATCTAGATCCTTATTTTTGAATTGTCCCCCGTTATCTGTGATTATAGAGTGAGGGATCCCATATCTGCAAATGATGTAATTCAGGATGAACATAGAGATCTGTTTCCCCGTTGCTTGTGTTAGAGGAACTGCTTCTACCCATTTTGTAAAATAATCTGTAGCTGTGATTATATGGGTATGTCCATTAGAAGAGTGCGGATGGATAGCACCTATGAGATCAAATGCCCATTGTTGAAAAGGCCATTGTGTAGTAAAGGGAATCAGATCTCTCCCTGGAGCATGAATCAAGTTGCCATGTACTTGACACTGTTGACAATTTTTAGCAAATTTAATAGCTTCTTTTTCCATTTTAGGCCAATAATACCCAGCCCTAATAAGTTTTCGAGCTAACGTTAAACCATTCGAGTGTGACCCACATATACCCTCGTGGACTTCCTCTAATGCACGTTGAGACTCTTCTCATTCTAAACATCTAAGCAGTGTACCATCTAGACCTCGTTTGTACAGATCATTACCAATGATGACATATCGGGATGCAGATCGGATAAGGTTTCATTTCTCAAAATGGTTAAAGGACTCAGGGATGATTTGGTCGTGGAGATAGGAGAATAGATTTTTGTAGCGAGATGAGGCATAACCTACAATAGTGCAGATCATGCGGGTTTCAGGGGAGTCATATGCAGGATAGGATAGGGCTTCCACCAGGAACTCATAGCGTAGTTCATGTTCGGGCTACTGTAAAAGAGTAGATAATGTCGCCATTGTGTCAGCAGCCTTATTCTCTGTTCTGGGTATTTGCTCAAATGTGATAGAGATGAAGTATTTCTTTAAATCATCTACCATTCTCTCGTAAGGAATGAGCTTTTCATCTTTGGTTTGGTATACATCATTGACTTGGTGGATAATCAGTTGTGAGTCCCCATGGATGTGCATCTCTGTAACTCTCCACTGTATTGCCATTTTCATACCATTGAGAAGTGCCTCATATTCAGCAATATTGTTTGTGCAAGGAAACTTTAATCTGAATGCTTTGGGTATCGAGTATCCTTGAGGAGTGATGAACAATATGCCTGCTCCAGATCCATTCTGTGTGTAGGAGCCATCAAAGAATAATTACCATGCTCTAGAAGAGAGGTTCATGATAGAGGAATCGGGAAATTCCATTTGCATGGGTGTATCATCAATTAGTGGTGCTTCAGCTAATTGATCAGCAATGACCTCTCCTTTGATAGCTTTTCTTTCAACATATTCAATGTCAAATTCACTCAAGAGCATGACCCATTTAGCTAGTCTACCTGTGAGGGCAGCTTTGCTTAGGAGATATTTCAGTGGATCAATTTTAGCTACCAAATGAGTAGTATGAGCTAACATGTAGTGTCTCAATTTCTATGATGCAAAGATCACAGCGAGACATGCCTTCTCTATCATTGAGTAGTTCTTCTCATAGGCCACTAAAGTTCGGCTGATATAGTAGATGGCTCTTTCTTTCTTGTTCTCATCATGCTGTGCTAGCAATGCCCCCAGTGATGTATCTGTTACGGAGACATATAATATTAATGGCTTCCCATGAATAGGAGGCATCAATATAGGCAGATTTGAAAGATACTTCTTGATATGTTTAAAGTTGTTCTCGCATTCTTCATTCCATGCAAAGGTCACACCTTTATGTAATGTTTTTGTAAAAGGCTGTGAGATGTCCGCTAGCTGTGATATGAATCTTCTGATAGATTGAACTCTGCCTTGCAACGTCCTCATTTGACTGATATTTGTGGGAGGTTGCATCTCTATTATAGCCTTGACCTTAGCTGGATCAACTTCAATGCCTTTCTTGGAGATGATGTATCCTAGGAGCTTTCCAAAAGTGACTCCAAAAGCACACTTTTTAGGATTTAGTTGAAGACTAAATTTTTCCATCCTGTCGAGGATCATGCTCAAGTCTGTTAGATGTTCAGTTCTAATCATGGATTTTGCCAAGGTATCATCTACATAATCCTCCATTGTTCTATGCATCATATCATGAAAAATAGATGTCATTGCTCTTTGATATGTAGCTCCAGCATTTTTGAGTCTGAATGGCATAACATTCCAATAGAAAGTTCCCCACGCACATGTGAAAGCTGTTTTCTCTTGATCTTTTGGAGCAATTTTGATTTGGTTGTATCCAGAAAAGCCATCCATTAAGGAATACATTTCATAGCCCGCAGTCATGTCCACTATCATATCAATGTTAGGCAGTGGAAAATCATCCTTAGGGCATGCTCTGTTCACGTCTCTAAAGTCCGTGCATACTCTGATTGAACCATCTGGTTTGGAAACAGGTACAATGTTGGAAATCCACTCAGCATAGTCTATGACATGGATGAATCCATCTTTTAGGAGTTTTTCTAGTTCTGCTTTGACTAAGAGTGCGACATGAGGATGCATCTTTCTCAATTTTTGTTTGATTGGTTTTACTCCGGGAGCAATGGATAGATGGTGCATAATGAGATTGGGATCCAATCCTGGCATATCTGAATATTTCCATGCAAAGTTGATCTTTTTCTCTGATAAGAAGGTAGTGAAGTTTTGTTTCTCTTTGTCTGATAGAGATTGTGCTACATGTACCAATTGTGGTTCCTCTGTTGTACCCAAATTGATGGATTGAGTTGGCTCAATCAGAACTGGAGATCTATCCTGTAAATGACTCAGAAGGACATCAAATATCTCATCCTTAGGTGCCTCAGAGAGGTTTTCACCTTCAGATACATTTTCTCAGAGCAAATTCCTCAGAGCAGATTCCAAAGATTCTCCCAGGGGAGTAAACTTTCATTTATTATCCCATCATTTGAATGGCTTCTTTGGAGATGGTTCAGCAGATTTTTGCTCTGAAGCTTCAATGGCTTTGGTGGCAAGGGTGAGATTGTAGGCCGGTGCCTTTGATGGGGTGTGGATAGTGTCAACAACACCATCAGAGATGATACCTTTGTTTCTATTCCAGCTCTTGTTTTTATCTTTTGAGCTAGATCCTGATTCAGACTTGTCCTTTTGAAGTGTGATTTCTCCTTTCTTGACAAGTACTTTCTCAATCTTGATTGCATTATCCACCATTTTATCAAAAGATACATGATCTTGCATTTGTAATGGATAGTTGAGCTCTGGAACAAGGTTATTGATAAAGATTTCAAGTTTCTCCATTTCGGGAATTGGTCTAGCATATAAAGAAAACTTCTTTCGCCACCTCTTGAGAAAAGTTAGGAATGATTCCCCTGGATATTGCTTGAGGTTACAGATATCGATCATGGTAATCGGATGTTGAATATTGTAGGAATATTGTTGATAAAACAATTTAATCAATTCCTCAAAAGTTTTGATCGTAGAAGGTAATCTTGAAAACCATTGAATGGATGCTCCTCCCAAGGATCTAGGAAAAAGACTCATTAGATAAGTTGGTTCATGCATGAATTCCATGAATTGCGTACAGAACTCTCTGACATGATCTTGAGGATCAGAGTGTCCATCGTATTTGTCATACTTTGGTATCTCCACTCTTTTTGGGAATGGAGGCATATACAAGTCTTTGTCAAAAGGGAAAGGACAAAGGGCCTCCATGGAGAATTCCTTGGGTTCCTTCTCTTTCTCAATTTTATTCATTTTGACCTGCATAACGTGCAACTGGTTCATTATGGCCGTCATCGGAGTTTCTTCCTCATGCATGATGATATCTTCGACATTGAAGTGAGGAGGAAGTTTAGCTCCTTCTTGGGCTAATTGCAAAAAGTATGCCTCTCTATCCATTTTCAAGAAATGCCTCATCATTCTTTTGAATTCATCGTCATTCTAACACCGATGGATTTCAGAGGGTGTAGGGTCTTGGTCGGCATTATGTTGAGAATGGTGTCCCTGGGATCCTCCTCCTAGAGAACCATGGTTTTTCCCTGCTTGAGACATGGTAGGAGTTTTTGGGCTCCCTGGAATAGATTGAGGAGGAGTTTGTTGATTACCTCTATGAGTTGATAGAGGAGGTATGTAATCAGTTTTTAATCGAAAGTTACCGAGACCGTCATCTTCATAGATACCTGACTTGATGAGTTGTTCAAGAGTTGGACCCGGGGTATTGGTCAAAAGTAAGTTCTGAGATGTTTCTTCTGATTTCTTGTGTGAAGAAGCTCTGGTCTCCACCATTAACTTTGAATGAAACAGAAGAAAAGGATGAAGACAACTGAAGAACAATTTGATTCGAGAAAATTTGATGACGCAACCTTGTCAAGATTATGATAGTTTTGAAGATCTGATGAGATGTGGGTGAAGGAAACTGTGCCCTGGATGTATGGGATAGATCGCCCAAAAGATAGCGGACATGAGTTCTCAACACTTAGTTTGTTTTTGAAGATTGATTGATTGAAGATTGATAGTTATGACAAGGTTTTGACACGAGATAAAAAGGACTCAAATTGATCAAACAGAAGACTAGATCAGATTCAAAAGATCAAACTCAGAAAATGGTAGAATGCTCAATAGCTACTGCTCTGTTCTTGACACAATGATATTTTTGACAGATTCTGGAACTAGGCTAGAAACATTGGATATCTTGCAATTTGACAATTTCTGACAACTCTCTCAAATTTTTCCAAATGACACTCTGCAGACTCGTACGACATTGGGTAGTCTATGAAATGACAGTTGCTAAACTCATACAATAGTTGGGTAATACTGAAATGACACTTGACAAAACTCGTACGACTTTTGACTTCTTGAAACAACTTTTGACTCCAGAAAGAACTTTACGTCAATTTTTGCAAAATTTAAGGTTTTCAGTTTTGGATTGTTTGCAAATTGTACTATCCAGATTTTGAAGGTTATACCAAATTTGATCATTTTTAATAGCCAAGTAGATAAATAAGCACGCAGAACAGCAAGCAAGTGATTCCAAGCACGTCTGAAAACAATGAACAAGGGCAAAAGCAACCTTGCGCATGAACAATCAAGTGACCAAATTGTGCTAATCCCTGAGAGTACTAATTGTGTATGTTCTGAAAAGTTTTGCAATAACACAAATATACCTGAGAATGAAAAATTGGCCTCTCTAGGGTTTTTAGTAATGGTTTGACTCTGCAACTTTTATGATTCAAAGGGGTGAACTCCAATCTTGGTGCACCAAGGTTTTGACACAGTCTGAGAACTTAATCTTCAAGAGCTGCTAGGGAGATCTGACAACCCAACAATGAACCATACCTGTGGAGATTTCTTCCACAAGGACATTTATATAGCGGCTGTCACTACCACGGCGAAAATGGCTATGACCGCTTGAGGTTCCGTCAACGTAGTTTGCCCTGTGAAGGGATTGTCCACTACGGTTAACCCTCTCTAAAGATGACTCACAGATTTATACCACAAGGGGACTTGGCTCCAGATTCAAGGTTTTGACACCTCTTCACTTTTAACCCAAACAAAACAAGCAGATTAATCCGACACGCTAAGACAAAATTTTGTTCCACCAAGGTCTGTGATATCAACTCCACGTGATCTATCAACCTCTCCGGGGAGAGAATGTATCAATCAATAAGAGAAGACACACTAACCAATTTTGATTCACCAAAGCTCGTGATATCAACCCTACGGATCTATCAACCTCTCCGGAGAGAGAATGTGTCGATCAATAAGAGAGGATGCACTAACCAAGTTAAATGTGAAACGCACTAAGTATCCTCCCTACCTAAAAGGATTCTATCGTCAAGAAGGATTTTGCTGGGAATCCAATCTTTCAAGAATCATGAATAGTGTTCATAGGGCCTAATTACTATGTGAGCACAGATATATTCCTGAAAGTAAATCTACCAAAAGTACCCAAAAAGTAGAAAGAGGAACACTTAACGCTTAAAGCGAATATGAGATGAGTCCACAAGGTGGAACACTTAACACCTCACACAAGCTAAAAATGATTCCCCAACTTAGAAAACAAGTAAGTTCCTAAAATCACAAAAGGGTTGCCAAGTGGAACATTTAATGCTTCTGTCCTGTTGACCCCTCCCCTTTATGGCGCTGAGATTGCAACCATGGGGTGGAAATGAGGGGCCGGCGGATTAGCGAGTCCAATAACCCAAGATAGAAATCAAGATCAATCACAAGTATTCTAAGACTACTTAATGAATCCTTAAAGGTTCACAACCTAGTATCAATTATGCAAGTGTGTAGAAATAGATCAAAAGCATGAAAAGATGCACACAAGCTTGACACATAAGAGATTTATTTTAAGTCCCAAATCAAAATATTATTAGATGAAGGAGAATACCTGGGATCCTTGCAACGCGCTTAGTAGATTTTACTTAATTTTTAGCAATTTTTGTTGAGCTTTTTCCATGCAAGCAAGTGACGAACTCTCCAACAAGCAAACAAGCAAACAAGATATGCAAAATATATTCAACTTATGAAAACCATAAGGTTAGCTCTAAAAATCAATTATTATCAGTAATAATAACCAGCAATCAACCCAAATGAGAACTCATATCATTCATTGAACCATGTAAAAAAATAAGTGCATACCCATCACAAAACTTTATTTTTTTTGCTGCATTTGACCTAGTCAACAAGATCTAATTTTTTTGATATGATTTTGGCCACAAAAATAGAAATTTAGAATAGAGACCCCTGCTAAAAAATAGATAAATTTCCAAAAATATAAAAATTTTAGAAAATCCTCTTCATTTGTGTCCTAGAGACCCATTTTATCAAAACAGACTAGTTTTTGTAAATTGACTATTTGAGCTATGATATCATATCCAAATTTAAAACACAAAGAATGGACCCCCTGTATAATTTAAAGAGCTTTCTGAAAATATAAAAATTTTCAAAAAATATGCTAATTTGCGTCAGATATTAATTTTTCTTGAAATTTCAAGAAAAAATTATTAAAAATTCAAAACATCTCAGAAAATTCTAAATTTTTAACTATAGCTTTCCTGACATGTCACCAACTTAAAAAAAAAATTTCAGACCAAAATTCCAAGCCGTTTGGGAGATAAAATTAAATCTTTGAAACTTTGGGGTTTTAGCTCCCAAAAAAAATCAAAACCAGCATGCAAAGGTGGGTTGCCCCACGGTGGGCGCCAAAAATGTGTGTGTGAAAATTGTACCTGATCTATAGACGCAACACTCAGTAAAACATTAGAGGTTAGTGATAATCAAAATCATGCAAAATTGAAAGCTATCTAACCAAGCGATTTACTGCCTTCTAATAGGTGCGAGATTAATGTTCTCAGATTATTATCGAGATCAGTGACCTAGACGACACCTAAATGAAGGATTTGAATGCAAAAGATGGATATGAAATAAATGCAATTGAGCTATTTTTTTTTATTTTTTCTATGCAATAAGAATGAATGAAAAACTGATATGAAATTAATCTATATGAAAACTGATATGCTATGCTAATCTAACAATGATATGAAATATGAATGCAAAAATAAGATTGATCTCACAAAGATGTCGATTCACAAGAGCTTTGATTCTTCAATTCCAATTCTCCAGCGTGATTGTGCAAAATATGAGATGATTTGTGAAGAGCTGAAGCCTTTAATTTATAGAAATCCAGGGCTTGGGAGGTGCATGGATAAAAGCCATAAATCACTCAAATTAACTCATCTTGATTTTTGAGTTATCTGATCATAAAAGATAGTTAATTCTCAAAATCATGCAAAAATAGCTTTTTAACTCAAATTAGAGTTTAGATCAGCTTTTTGAACTCCAAAAGGATGTTGAGTTCCAAAAAGTCAATAACTTGCATTGATTTTCTGATTTGGAGTTTAACTGTTTCTTTTGAATATGCATAATAATTAAGAATTAAATAAATAAATAAAGTGATTTATCCTCAACTCAACTGATTTTTTAAAATAAATAATTAATTTATGGGTTAATTAACTATTTTACCAAACTTTTATTAAAAATTATATTATTAAATAATGACAACATGCTTTAATTAATTAAATAAGAATTTAATCAATTAAAGATAGGAATTTTGATTTATTGTCAAAATTAAATAATACAATTAATAATAGATAGAATTAAATTTAATTACACAATTAAGTGGCAAATATTAAATCTAATTAATTAAATATGAAAATATTCAATTAATCAAATTTTTAGGATAAATGTGATTTATCGCCAAATAATCATTAAATTAAAGATAATTAAGATAATTAGGAATATTACTAGGAATATTCCCCGATGCAAAATTTAAGATAATCAATTATGATTCGATGATGTTTAGATGTGCCTTAGGTTAGGACTTTGATGTCGATTTCGTTCGAATTGAAGATGTAGGAGATTAATGAACTTATAGCCCATTTTTGGGGTATTACAATTAGTACCAAAAGTTTGTAAGGATATCGGTCGGTAACTTACATTGAGCTAATTGGTAACATAAAGAAGAACAGACTAGTCGGTAAAGCAGTATATCGAGCACCAGCAGACACTGACACCGACAGACAGTAAACACTGAGCATTGCAGTATACACTGATCAATTTACATAGTGTTTATCGAGGATCACAGGAAATGGCATAGTAATCAGGAATGGTACATTCTTCTATGCAAATGGTTACAACGGTTTATAAAACATTTTTCCAAGATCGAGGAACATTTAATGTGATGATATTCATTAAATACAATGTGTATCTTTTGTAATAGTTGATCTAGGTTATTATTGTACACCGTAGATCTTAGGGTTATGACTATATTGTGTAACCTAATTTTGTTAAAGTGGCAAAAAAAAGAACACTATATATTTGTGTGTTCACATCATTTTTTAATAGAGCTAATATATGAATCACGGAGCACTTGAAGCATTTGCCTATCTTCAAGTCTATTAGTTAACAGAGCAAAACTGAGTACAGAGGAATTCAAATTGAGTAGAATTAGCAGAGGCTACTGAGCAGTTCAGAGTAGAGATTCATCACAAGTAAGGTGATATTTTATCAGAGCTTATAGATCTGTATCAGACAATTGAGTGTCAAATAGCAGATAATTACGCATTGCTTTCTGATAATTGTAATAGATTTTTTGGATAAAATCTCTTATCAGAGTACACTTAACATGTTAGGAATGAATTTTGAATGTTGGTAGTCATTCTATAGTAGTTGTTGTTTCATTCATGACTATGATTGTCATTGATGTCAACACAGTGATCTTCTGGAGACTAGCAGAGAAGCAGACAGTGTTTTGATTAGCGCATGTGGGATATTGCAATTGGAGCTATGTGATGTTGAGGTTATACTCTTTGATATGTTATATGTCTATGGTTAAGAGAAAAAATAGTAATTCATTGATTAATGAAAATTATGAGCATTTTGGTAAAAGCAATATTCAGGCAGTGTTCCTGAGTAGCGGTTTGTGGAAATTGGATGATATCTCCTAATCAGGATGGAATATGGTTTTGTGTAGTTAAAGGGAAGTTTGAGACACATTTATGGTGATGTGGTTCATAGCACAAACTTTGAGGTCACACGAGTGAAGAGCTATTGCATTTGGAAGTCGACAGTTTTTGTGTAATTTTGATGTAGCGTATGAAAACTTTTATTTTGTAATTGTGTGCCGACTCATTTGTAATTATTTGAGTGTGGTATAAAGAAAGGAATGTTTTTCTTTATTTTATGAAGTTGAAATTTGAAAGAAGTGTGAGCATGGTTTGGTTGCATGCGAATGTAAGCATGAAGTGAAGAAAAGAGCCTAAGAGATTGTGAAAGCGAAATTGTGAAGGAAGACATGCAAAGTACAGAGATCTAGAATTGAGATCTTGTGTAGTAGTGAGTGCGGTTTGGCACAATAAGGAGGTAACATATTTCATATTATTCTATTGAATAATATCAAGGTTATTTGGACAGTGTGTTCAGTGATCTTACCCTGAAGTTGTTTGGGTAGTGGGTCCTTCTGTCTTCCATAACTCTTAACAGGGTTAGAATATTTTAACAGGGATTCAAAATCTCCTAACAGGGATTTATATGTAGTGAATGTATTTCATAAGACTCCTAATGGAGTCCATCCTCTCACAAGGAATATTCATATTAGTGCATCTTTTTTGGGCATCATTCCCACCGGGGTTTATTCTTTGATCAAGAGGTTCCCTAGTTAACATATCTTGTGTTATTGTGTCATTGTGTATGAATATCTTTGTATGGTTAGTAATTGCATTGCTTACATGGTTAAATGTTGTTGAAGATGTTAAAAGTTATAATTATCTGATAACTGATTCACCCCCCCTCTCAGTTATCTTGGTGGACTTTACTTTCTAACATAACAGTCTTATGTAAATCTCTTAACCGAGTGCACACTTCATTAGTGTTGTTAAAATCCTATAACTAGGTAGATCTAGCTGATCTAACATGTCACTCCTAACAAGGTGAGATCACTAGAAATGAGAAAAACTTGTAGCCCTAACAAGCAAACCTTTTCTATCTACAGTAGCAAAGAATTTGTGGGTGTCATCCCCAACGTAGTTTTGACCTTCTTACAAGGGTTTTTGCATTACCAAAATACTTGTGTCATGTGATTGTGATATTGATTTCATGTTGTTTACTTACTTAAGTTAAGTGGATGATTGATTCATGCAATTAGATTCAAGTTGTTTTGATCGGTTATCACTGTTTATAGTTATAGATCTAAAAGGTTTACAAGTAAATTTTTTGAAGGCACTGATTCACCCCTCCCCTCTCAGTACCTATCTCTCCTAATTCCAACAATTGGTATCAGAGCACAGTTCTCTTATTGAATAGTTTAACCACTCAAGGGTAAAGATCTAAGTCATGGAGAGATACAAGCTTGACAAGACTATTGAGAATCAGAAGATACAAATGCAAATGTTTGTGGAACATTATAAGAAAGCCAAGGAAGGACTAAAGAAATTACTAGATGAAAGGAAGAACCTAGCTATACTATAGAATGAGATCGGTTACCATGAAGAACCTATTGATGACATATTCAAGCATATTGGATCTAGTTCTGGAAGCATCTCCGATGGATCTGAAAGTATAATCACTGATCTATCTAAAAAGAATCAATATTTAACTAATCAAGTGAAAGCACTACAAATCGGTCAAGAATCTTAGATGGTGAGAATGGTAGAAATAATGAACAAATCAAAACAAGTCGAGCAAGAAAGAAATCTGGTAATCGATGACTGAAGATAGATGAGTGAACAACTTCAAACTAAAGAGAGTGAGATACAAAGACTCACTGACCGACATTTCCAAGCAACTAATCAAGTGATGACTGTGAATCAAGAGGTAGACCAAGTGAATGCAAAATTGTCAAGAAAACTAGAAGATGTTGCAAGACTCAGAGAAGAGAATGAGAAGCTGAGAAATGAAGTGAAAAATCAATAGCAAAAAAATGAAATGAAGAAACTTGTTGAAGACAGCTCCAAGAAGATTGATGACTTCTTAAATAATCAAAGAAGATTTGGAAGTAAAGCTGGTATAGGCTACACTGGTGAAGGAGAATCATCACAACAAGATGAACAAATCAACATCAGTCAAAATTAGAAACCTAAAGTGTTGGCATGTTATCATTGTGGAAAATCGGGACATAAATCTAATGTGTGTAGAAGCAAAGCAGAAGGTAAACCTCTTGTCACTCCTAAGTTTAATGGATATTTTTATTACTATGGTAAGTTTGGACATCCTGCTTATGAGTGTAGAGCTAAGAAAAATGATCTTGCTAATAATACCACTATGGAGAAAATATGTTATACTTGTAACAAGCATGGACACACTGCATGAGAATGTAAGGCAAAAATGAAACAAGTCTGGACACCGAAGGAGAAACCACAATGCGGGCCATATCAACCGAAGAGACAAGGTAACTCTTATGTTTGGGATTATAATACATGGACTAACTATGTTGTATGTGGTAGATATGGACACATTGCAGCAAACTGTTATAGAAAGAGTTGGATTGGACAATCAAAAAGATAGACAAAATCTAGGATGGCTTGTATGCACTGCCATAAGATTGGTCATTTAAGCAAGATCTGCAGAGACCGAGCACTAGAAGAGAACCATATATTTGAAAGTGGATATACTATTGCAGATATCATGAAGTTAAGGAACACTATGTGGAAGAAGGCATCTAATGAGAATGCTAAGTCAATTAATGTTGTTGGTGAAACCTCGTCCACTGGATTGGGTGACATCGGTACCTCCACTTAAAGTGAAATAGGTATGTATGGGACTGACATTTCAAAAGATTGCATTTTACATACAGTTCCTTATGCATAATGTTCTTATACCAAATCAGAATGAATAAAGATGCACTATGGTTTAGTTGTCATGAGTTAACAATGCTATACAGTCGGAAAAAGAGAGACCGAGAGTTGGTTACCTGTCGGTAATCACTATCTAAGGTTAACTAGGCACATGTATCAACCGATGAAGAAATTCTATGTTAACCGAGAGGATGAAAATTTTAGTTGTCACCGAGTTGACAAATATTTCATACCGAAAGCTAGATCAAGCATTTATTGCATAAAAGTTTGAGCGGGAACATCGAATGTCTATAAATACATAGGAACAGAGTTCATTTTTACAACGCGATTTCGAAGAGCGGAGAATTCAAAGAGAAGAGTTTGAGCTAAAATATTTTCAGAAGGATTTAAGGCTATGCTAGATTGAATCAACATCACTCTTCATGATACTGAGTAAGTTCATTTGCAATCAAACACTTCTTATCCTACTACTTGCTGAAACCCTAGAATTAATTTATGGCATCTACATCGTCTGTAAGAAAAACTCAAAGTGTTGAAGAGGAAGTTAATCTAATCATTAGGGAAAATTTTGATGAACCTAAGTTTAATCCACATCCTAAGGTCACAGCACAAATAGATACAATGGGCACATTTTCGAGCATACTAGAAAGGGTTTTATTGATAGAAGACGTAAGATCTTATATTCATTGCAAAATCGGAGAAGTTGGAGACTTTGAAACTATTGCAGCATATCAACTACTCTATGGTCCCAATGGAAAAATGAAATTAGACTACAAGAAGATTAAGGAATTAGGGTTATCATGTTTTATACACTTTCTACAATCATTTAAATTGGATTGTATTAGAATCATTTTGAGCAGGTATCACGATGACAAATTCTAGCTGGATAAACCGATTGAGGTCAACAAGAAAATAATCAGTAGGGTTACTGGGCTCCCTACAACCAATAAAGCTAAGGATTTCCATAGTTCATCATGACCAGATGTTGAGAAATATACTGGAGCACAATGGGACAGTCGGCATTGAAGATTTCAACAATCAAGGACCCAACAGTCAAATTTGCAGCACATGTGATTGGGTACAAGTTATTTCAATCAAGCAGACTCAATAACATACCCTACAGTGCAGTAGACATGGCGCACAAAATTGTAGTAAAAGGTCACCAGGTTGATCTTGTCGAGGTACTGTTTCATCAACTTCAAGAGAATATGAAGACCATAAGGAAAAATAAGTCTAACACATGTAAGTTCGGATCTCTACTTGCATCATATTCCTCTATTTACAAAAGTATGTGCCTCACACCAGTAAAGTAAATTGGATACTGGATGTACCGATAACAAAATAGATTGGTGAAATGATGAATAAGTTAGGAGATAAGTTGAATGTAGAGTTTAATGCATACTTCACAAAATTTCAATCTAAAATGCATAAAAGAAGCAGAATTCTGAGGGAATTAGTTCAGAAATTTGAGAATGACATATGTTTTGTGGTCAACACTAATTATACCTTGATAAAAGTAGTTGATCCTAGGATAAAATGGTTGGCACCAATGGGATATGAAATAAACCATGATTTCGCACTGAAATCTATCAATGCACTGCTTGCACTACCCAAAGATCCCATTGCCAATAGGTTCAGAGTATATGAAGAAGCTAAATCTAGAATCTCAACAAATATTGAGATCGGTAAAATAACTAGAAAGGTAAAGAAGATGAACAAAAATCTCACTGCTAAATATGGAGATGGGTCTGACACATCTGAAGGGACATCGGTTGAACAGGCAACCAAAGGTCAGTTACAGTTAGCTGACAAACCATATGATAGTGAGGAGACCAAGTCTGACAAAGAAGAAGATCCTACACTATTCCTCCACCTGAAATTCCTATAAATAAGTAGTCACCTATACATGAAGGTATGAAGACACGATCGTCAACTACAGCACCACTTACCAATAAGCAAGAAGTAGAGAAAGTAACAAAAAGAAGAGCAGCTACACCAACAAAGAAATACATCAAGAGAAAGAACAAGTTCATAGCTGAGGCACCAAAGAAAAGGAGAAAATTCATAAGAAATAAGGAAGATCTAGAGGATATAGAGATAGAAGATGATGTCAATCAATTCAAAGTGGTTAGTAACAAGGCAAAAACAATAGATGAAATCATTGAGGACATAATTGAACATGGAGACCTCACTGATCCCTTACTAGAAAGATTTGACAAAATGTCAAAAGAAGATCAAACCAAGATTGAAGAGGTTGTCATCCAAATGATGATAAAATTCAAGAAAGTTCCAATGGAATTTGCCTATGCATTACCGAAGAAATTGGATGATACAATTACTAAAAAATGGGCTATTGCACTAGACACTGAGAAGAGAAAGAGAGAATGCTCTCTAGTTCAGGCAGCCACACATTTAAGCTTTGGAGAAGTTAGTGAATACTTGACCAAATACCAAGCAAACTTTATGATCAAGAATAGAGCATTAATGATCATGGATGACAATGTAGCAGATATGGATATCACAACTGATTCTATATGGACATCAATTTTGAAGGCCGAAGAAAAAGCTGAGCAAGAAGCATTCTTGAACCTATCTAAGAAGAGACAAAATTCTAAAGGTAAAGGTATTTGTATTGATGAGGGAACATCAAAGAAATCAAAGAATACCGATATATCAATTACCGAGGCAATTGATATAACTGAGGACAAGAAAGAAATAAATGTTTCACAGGATGCACTGGATAAAGTTGAAATTCAACTAGAGAAGAAAATCGATGATGATGTACTTGTTGAAGACATCACAAATGGTGGTACTGATGACCAAGATGATGAAGATGTAAATATTGCACCAAATAAAGATGAAGCACTAGACACTGAATGTCTATTTACATCACTACCAGATGAACTTCCTATACTTGCAAAAGTAGCTAAAATTCTTTCCCAAGTACAACTCGATGACTCAGATCCTGAGCAAAACAAATATATCATAGGGGATCAAAACATAGAGAAACTTGCAGAGACAGATGAGCCTACACATACAGAGGCACCTTCCACCAAAGCAAAGGAAACAAAAGAACCAAGGGCAATAAAGGTGATCCCACTGAACACCACATCTAAAACCCCTACTATATCAACTGAGACTACAACTACTAAGGAGTAAAAGAAGGAAGAATAGGTGTTAACTGGGAAGGATACTCCAAAGACTGGAGATAGATCTATTGCTATTATTGAGAAGAAATCACCTCTAGCACAGAAGAAGAAGAAGAAAGGAAAAGGTCTGGTCACCCTAGATGAAGTGATTATTATTCCTAAGTGTGAACTGAGGACCCTAAGCCTCGAAGACTTGAGTAAATATGGGGAATTATGTTCAAGGAAGGCAGTGCAAGAGAAGCTGAAGCAAGAACACAAATGAAAAGAAGTATTAACCGATGTGTGAGATATCCTCCAACAGGTAGTACCTGAGATAAATATTAATGAGGATACACCTATCATAGATCAACTTGCTACACTTGCCAAGAAGATCAATGCCCCGAACATAGATACCGATAAACGAATTGAAGAAAGGGTAGAATCCAGGATACAACACAAATTAGCAGAGAAAATCAGCCTAGAAGTGGCATTACAGAAGTTCAAATTATTTGAGGTAATTACTAAAATAAAATCCATCACCCAAACAATTTGTCAATATTTATTAAACTTTGTACTATAGACACCTTCACTGTTGAAGTCAGTGAAAAGATCAAAGGATTGGAAGTAGAAATATAGTTGAGTACAAATGTAGCTATAATCAAGCCTCATGCTTTCTTAAAGCATATTCACCGAGTTTAGGAACTCCAGCGGTTGATAGTAGATTTGAATAAACAAGAAGCACACCTAACAGATCAGGTTACTGAGTTGCAAACCAAACTCATTCCATACCTAAAAATTTTTGAAGCACATATTGTCAAAGCTGAGCTATTAGTTGCAACACTAGAAATTTTGGTGTTAGATAACATCTTTGACATGCATTCACAAGTCAGTCTTGAGCACATCGCTCTCACCAACTTGAAAGAGGAATGGGAAAACCTCTTGGAGTCAGTGAAGAAAACCCATTAGCCAATTTTTGACAAGCTATGAGTATACTACTTAAATTTTGTATTTGGCATTACTATCAAAAAGGGGGGAAATGTATCAGCTATTATGACAAATATGTACATGGATGCTATGTATACCATATATTACCAGGAGCATGCACCGAGGGGGAGTACTTAGTACTTAGAAATTTTTTGATGTGTATATGTATATGGTGGAGATATAAGTTATATAGAAAATTTTGTCTATATACATTCGAAGTTCTGATACTAATGCCAAAGGGGGAGAGTGTTATCTCTATTGAGTTTTTTAAGGTTGTCATTAGTGTAATCACCTAAAAATGGACAAAGACAATTTAATGATAATTCAAAGCAAATCAAAATGAAAATAAAATTCTAATTCAAGATCAATCAAAATTGAGAGCATTTTAATCAAGTGCAATAAAATCAAAATACAATTAATTCAATTAATTGTATAGTCTTGAATTAAATTAATTCAACCCATTCAAGGGGTACATGGCTAAAGAAAATCAATTAAATCAATTAATTAAAATCAATTACTCTCAACAAACCAAAAAGAGAGGAAAATCAATCAACCAATGAAATTGAAAGAAAGACACTCACATGGATCAAGTCAAATTGAATCTCAATCACTCAAAGTGAAAGAGAATCTCAACCCTCCATCTTGTCTACTTGTCCCAAGCTTTGAGGACACAAACTTTGCTTTGTCTTCAAAGGGTGGAACCAAAGACTTAACCCCAACTCAACCATGATCAAATGCAACCACACCCCCTCACATTGGGAAAATTTATAAAAAGAAGGCTAAAATCCTTCATAATTCATCAAACACATATCTGAGAATTGCATCAAACCTCTTGCAATTTGAATTTAGAAAGCATTTTTTAGAGCAATTTTAGTATTTCATATTGATAATTGTGAGCTTTAGCATTAGCATTGTCTTATCATCATCATTCTCATATTAGAACTGTCATTAGTGAGCTTGCTGAGAGCTTCATTATTCATTCTAATTAGAGAGCCATAGGATGCTCAATTAGTCTTTGATATTGTGAAATATTTGCTCAATTGTGGTTGTATTTAGTTCTTATTTCATTTATTTGTCATTGATTAACCCTAATTCTATGAAGGTACATTTATTTGTATACAAAATGTCACCCACCATGGGGCTCTAAGCCTCAATTTATCAATCTTATCATTTAGATCAATTTTTGTATGCTTGTATTTGCTATTTTTCATGAAATTTTTGTAGGAAACTGGTGAAGTGTCACCTACAGAACATTCAGTCACACTTGTAATAGATTTAATGACGCTTGCAGACTCTGTATCGACACCTATTTTCTGAATACTCATGCTTGGTGATACATTTTGATGCTGTTTTAAACATTCTATCATTGCCTTGGAGAAAAGAATTCACGCCTCTATGATAAATTGTGCCAGCCTTTGCACAAAATAGTCACGCATATGAGCCAAGAAGTGTCACGCATCAGCCATCTATTATCGCCTATTGTAAATCTTTGCTATGCAATTGGTTAAATCACTCACGCTTGCGAACTTTTATCTTACACTTTTCATTAATTCATTCTCTCTTTGAGTTAATTCGTTGTCACCTTGACTATTTTTAATTACGCTTTGAAGTAATTTTCTTACGCCTGTTAATTTTTCAGTGTCGCTTAAGAATAGTTAATTCATGCTTAAGAGCAATTTACTGTCGCTTATTTGCTGGACAATGTTGCTTAAAGATTTTTGTCTTAATTTGTCAGCAGATTGATAGATTCAAATTTATAATTCTCTATTTCTATGTTTTGATAGGAAATGCCTAGACATCCGAAGGTACAGAAGCCAGAATCTAGATACAATCAAGAGGAAAAGATAATTGCAAAAAGGATTAAGAAGGAGAATCAAGCACATCTCAAAGCTATCCTTGAGCAGGTATATCAAAAATACCTTGATATAGTTGATGCTTATAAAAGAAAATTTGTGTCTCTTAATTGGATCTTTAGTCCTTAAATTCTTTTTGAAGATTTACAATTAAAAGTGATCAAAGTTCTTCACATAAATCTTTGTTTTTTCAATTTTATTGTGGTTTCCCTTCACTTTGTTTGGTGGTGTTGACTAACTTTATGGAGTTTAAGCACATTGGATGGAGCTATGCCTAAGGTGAGTTGAAAAATTGCAAAAAAATATACTCTCAAAAATGCCCCTAGCTTTATGCTAGCTACGAACAAGGTATTCATCTATTCAAGCTTGCATTTTCTTAGATTGTGGCATCTCATTTGATATAAGCTATGGATAAATTAGGAAATGTCTTTCATACTTCAATTATAAGAATCCCCTTGTCAAGGGATTGAAAAAGAACAAACATGTATTTGATTGTGTGGAACAAGGGAAGACAATAGGGATATGCTCTTCACTCTTTGAGTGGATCAAACTCCCAAACTTGTCCTACTAAGTTCATTTCTTTCTTTTCAATGAACATGCTAGAAATCTAGTGGGCTCACCTCCCGAATTTTCCTTAGCAAGGCTAGTGAGAGGGACAGCCCAAAGTGGGATACACTTGCTTTCACCGTGAGAATTCGACCCACTATAAAATGAAATGCATGTATCCTTAATGGGGTTCATGACAAATGGATCTTAATTTCTTGAACTTCCTCTAGTAGTCCTCATAGATTGCGCAAAATCGTACCTTGGTGCATGTGGGAAGCCTCCTTGGGGGATGAGAGATTGAAATCTATTTGAACAGAATACTTACTAAAACCTTGATAAAGTAGCAAAGACCACCTTGTAGAGCCATGTTACAAACCAAATTATGCTAAGGTAGGTGCTTGAAGTGCTTTCTTGTGAAAAACCCATGACAACATTCTATACATCAAACATTTGTGTTTAAAAGGGTAAAAGAGACAAGTGAATGTGTGGTTTTTGTGTTTGCAAATACATAAACAAGTGAGAGATATCCATTGAAAATCATCTTATCTTTTAAATCTCTTCAATAATAAAATCAACAACTCTAAATATCAAGGATCATTCCAAAAATGAACCATTGTTGGATGTCGGTTTCCACACGATCCCAAGCATATAGAGTATCCTTACAAGGTGATAGTATTCTTGTGGAAAGAAAAGAAGATGAAATTGAGTACCAAAGTGCATTTCAAGGTCACAACCAAGAGGACCTTTTTCCAAACCTATTTAAACAAAACCTTGATGACTTGGATAGGAATTCAGCATCACATAATTTTCAACAAGGAAATATCAATAACACCAACCAAGATCCAATGGGTACACTTGAAGAAAGAGTTGACAAGGCTGCCCAAGATCTAGACTTCTTAGAAGCTATGGAGAAATTAATAGATAGGGATAGGGAGAACTTTTTCCTAAACCTAGCACATAAGGAAGTAAATCTTCCTCATGACTTTGATATAGACCAGCTTAAGCAAAACCAGTAGCCAGAGGATCTAATGAGCACTATGACTAAGAAAATCAAGGCCTTCCAAGACCAAATAGATACCCTAAAGAAGGTGGCTGAACCTAAAGCCTTCTCAATTGAAGCTTTGTGTCCTTTTCCATTCGACAAAAGCCTAGTTATGGTGTCATTTCCCTTCAACACTATTTTTCCTAAATACGATAAATACATGGGTAAAACAGACCCATAGGATCACTTAAGGGAATTTTGTGCCCTAAGTATAGAGTTCATTCATAATGATACGTACCTAATGAGACTCTTTCCTAGAAGCTTAGGAGGACCCGCAATGGAGTGGTTTTCAAAACTACCTCAAGGAATCAAGACTTTTGAGCAGTTGGCCTCAAAGTTTATAACCCATTACTCTTACAACATTGAGCATGAGATCACGATGCTCAAGTTATGTGATACCAAGAAAAAAAAGGGAGAGTCCTTCTTAGGATTCTTACAAAGGTGGAGGACCATTTTCGCAAGGTATCCACGAACTATCCCCGAGAAAGAAAAGATGGAGATTTTCACCAATAACTTGACCACGGAAATGAATTATCGATTACAACTTCAATGTCCTCCAACATTTGACAAACTTATTGAAAATGGAGTTAAGATTGAAGATGTTTTGGTTAAAAGAGGGGAGATTAAGTTATTTAAAGACAATAAATCTAACAACAACAACAACAATAGCAATGACAATAACAATAATTATGTTCCTAAATATTTCAATCAAGGGTCCAACAATCACAATGATAAATCAAAATCATGGAATAAAAGTAACAATAAAAATCTTGTGAATGATGGGGTTGTGGAGTCACACAACTTGAAGTCTACCCCTTTTATTCTACCATATGGAGTGAATTCTTCAAACAATGTCAACCAAGCAAATAAAGCTCCATATAATTCCAATAATTATAACAGCAATAATTCAAATACTTCCAACAATAAGACTTGGGATAAATCAAAATAAAACTCTAGTTATAATAAAACAAAATTCACTCCCTTGGGAGAACCTTTGGAGAATGTACTAAAAACTTTGTTGGCTAATCAAGTTATCACACTACCAGATATATAAAATTATGAACCCAAAGTCAAACCTCATTGGTGGAATGCATCTCATCATTGTGAATACCATCAGAAAAGAGGTCATCCAACCAACGAGTGCATGAAATTGAAGAATTTAGTACAAGATTTGATTAATAACAACATCATCCAAGTTGAAGGACCTCAAAAAAATGAGGACCACACGGCCTATAAAAACCCTTTTTTGAATCATGAAAAGGGTGAGTCATCCAATGTGAATCAAAGTCAAAAGAAGGGTAATGAGAAAGTAAACTTTTCCCATACTTATGATAACACAATAAATACCATAAGTCAAGAAGATCAAAGCATAAATGTGGTTGTAATAAAAGGTAAATCAAGAGAAACATCAGAAAATGTGGTTACTAGGGGGCAAGCATCAAAAATTGTCGTATCTAATAATGCTCCAAAAGTATTGATACCAAACCAAGCTTCCACATCATCATCGAAACAATATAACTTGGTTGATCAATTGCAAAAGACTCCCACTCAAATCTCTATTCTTGAGCTACTCAAACTATCACCAATCCATAAGGATATTTTGGAAAAAGCCTTGTTAGAAACAAATGTGCCTCTAAATTTGGAGGTAGACAAATTCCAAAACATGGTGGGACACCTAATTGCCCCTCATTTCTTATCATTCTCTGAGAAAGATGATATGTCTCTTAATCATCCTCAAAATCTGCCCTTACACATAGAGGTGTTGATCCACAAACATAGGGAAAAAAGAGTCCTTATAGATGGAGGTACTGGCCTAAATATTTGTACCCTTAGCTTGGTAAAAGCCTTAGGATTTTTTGAGGAGGCTATTGACCCAAAGAAAAAAATAACCATAAAAGCCTACGATGATGAAGAAAGAGCGTCAAGAGGAGTCATAGTTTTGCCCTTAAGAGTTGGTCCCATGCAAAAGGAGACACTATGTCAAGTTTTGGACCTAAAATTGACTTATAATATTTTGTTAGGAAGGCCATGGATCCACGAAATGCAGGCCACTCCTTCAACATATCATCAATGCCTTAAATTTCCATATCAAGGGCAAGAGATAATGGTAAGTGGAGACCTCAATCCCTTCCAATATTGTAATAGCGTCAAACCTATCAATGACTCATTGGTTCCACATAATGCTAAAGGTTCTACATCAAATCAAATGAAACAAGGTCAAATTTCCAAGGATATTCCTTTATGGAAAGGAAAAGAAAATATGGAAGAAGAAATTTATGTTCAAGAAACTCCAAAACTCATTAACCAATCTACATTGACTAAAGGAAAAGAGAAGGTTAATGAGAGTAACACTTTTAGTGAAGAAGAAAAAGAAGAATCTACCAAGGTTGTCACAAGATATCTTCAAGAAACCCAAAAAGCAAAAGAAGACTCCTTATCACAAAAGGCTATCCAAGTGTTCACCAAAGAAGCACACTACCAAAAGATGGATAAAATGATGAAAAACTTTGATCAACAATGCAAAATCAAACAGCATGGAGTAGGCGAATACTCTTTATCAATGATGGATTTACCCTTATCACCAAAATCCTTTGGAAAACCTTCGAAACTTCCTCAAAGGTATAATGATAACTTTGTGAGAGCAAGCACATCATCCACCATGAATGAAGAAGACAATTAAATTCTGAATTGGCTATATAAAGATGAAGAATCAAGTGCCCATGTTAAACACATTAAAGATCCAACCATCCCTACACATCAATATGGAAAAGGGTTTGCAATCATGCAAAAAATGGGTTATAAAGGTCAAGGACCTTTAGGTACAAGAAATGAAGGGCTAATTGAACCCCTAGAGTCCACATGGTGAGATTCCAAGCAAAAGACAGGTTTAGGATATCTTGAAGAAGGATATACACAAAAGCATTATCCAAAAGTATATGATCAAATACTCCAATTAGAATCTCATAGTGATGAGGATTCTAATGAATGGGAATGGGAGACTCTATCAGATGAGCCATGCCATGACAAAGGCATTGATGTTATTCATACATATGCATCTACCAAAGACAAAGGACTAATGGCTGAATCCACTTCAAATCAAGCACCTAGTTCTAGTCAAGAGATTCAAAATGATGTACCAAGTATATAAATTGAAATAAACCAATGCATAGGTGAGCCACATGTTCCATCATGGAGACCTACTATGGAAGAATCAAACACTAGATTTAATCCGCCCGATTTTTATCCAATGGAAACCATAGTGGAGTCTAGTGAGGAGGAGTTTGATCCTTCTTCTTTAGAACACTTAGAGGAAGCCCATGTCTGAGATTTTGAAGATACAATGTATGAACCTTCCAATAATGTGATAAACACTTTAAGCCCCATTGAGACAAATCCAAGCGTTGACCCACTAATTCTCATTCGCCTGGACCTAATTAAATGGGATGCCATTGAACCCGATACCTTGCCAACTTTCTTGAATGACAACACGTTATCCCAATATCTCAACATGGTTGAACCTTCTTCTACCAAGGATTATCAAGAAGAAATGATCAAAGGGAGCCTCCAAACTCTTAATCCGAGAAAAAATGAAAAAAAAAAAAATAGAAAAGGAAAAGAATCGAGTGTTGAAAACCACTTTGTGGTGTAATACCCCAAAAATGGGCTATAAGTTCATTAACCTCCTACATCGACAAATCGAACAAAATCGACATCGAAGTCCTAACCTAAGGCACATCTGAACATCATCAAATCTAATTGATTATCTTAAATTCTACATCAGGGAATATTCCTAGCAATATTCCTAATCATCATAATTATCTTTAATTTTATAATTATTTGGCAATAAATCACATTTATCCTAAAGTTTGATTAATTGAATATTTTCATATTTAATTAATTAGATTTAATATTTGCCACTTAATTGTGTAATTAAATTTAATTATATCTATTATTAATTATATTATTTAATTTTGACAATAAATCTAATATCATATGAATAATTGATTAAATTCTTATTTAATTAATTAAAGCAAGTTGTCATTATTTAATAATATAGTTTTTAATGAAAGTTTGATTAAATAATTGATTAACCTATAAATCAATTGTTTTATTTTTAAAAGCACTTAAGTTGGAAATAAATCACTTTATTATTAAATTAACTCATAAATAAAACATGCACAATCATAAAAGCAGACAACTATCAATTATCAATTAAAGCTAAACTCTATTTTGAGTTAAAACTTAGCTTTTGCATGTTTTTGTGAGTTAATTATCCTTTATTTAAAAATAACTCAAAAATCAACCTGAGTTATTTGAGTGATTTATGGTTTTTTTTCTCATGCAGCTCCAAAGCCCTGGATTTCTATAAAAACAAGGCTCAGCTCTTCACAAATCATCTCATATTTTGCACAATCACGCTGGAGAATTGGAGGCTAAGGAATCAACTTGCGAATTCAAAGCTTTGTGAGATCAATTTCAATTGCATAGCTTTTATATCTTAGCATAGAATTTCATAGTTTTCGTATCATTGTTAGAATCTTCATTGTTAGATCATTTAGCATCCATAGCATATCAGTTTATCATTCTTATTGCATAGAAAATATCAAAAATATAGATTAATTGCATTCAATTTCATATCCATCTTTTGCATTCAAATCCTTCATTTAGGTGTCGTCTAGGTCACTGATCTCGATTACAATCTGAGAACATCAATCTCGCACCTATTAGAAGGCAGTAAATCGCTTGGTTAGATTAGATTTCAATTTTGCACGATTTTGATTATCACTAACCTCTAATGTTTTACTGAAGTGTTGTGTCTACAGATCAGGTACAATTTTCACACACACATTTCTGGCGCCCACCGTGGGGCCCTAAAATGGGTTTCCCTTCATTTCTATCAATTTTCTATCTTTTGAGGCTAAGGGTTTCAAGGGTCCTGGTATACAAATTTTGGCACTTTTTCTATCAAGACTGTCCATACAACACAATTTTTATCATTCTTTCCGTACTTCCGTACATCTCTGAATGAATTCTCGCGTGATATTTCACACTGTGTCACGCAAAATTTCACTGGTATCATTTTTTGTGCGTGAAAAATCACTTTCTCATGCGAGACTGTAGTTCCTCGCGCGAGACTTTATCTTTTATCGCGTGAGACTCCACTTCCTCGTGCGAGGCTTCATATTTTTGTCACGCAAGATTGTACTTCCTCACATGAGACTTCATCCTTCATCACGCGAGATAGTACTTCCTCGCGCGAGACTTCATACTTCATCGCGCGAGACAATGTTTCCTCGCGCGGGACCGCATTCTGCCTCGCGCGAGATTTTGCTACAGAGACACATAATTTGTAGATTTGTACTTTTAGATTATTGATTTCTAACGCTTACAGTTTGTTGTTGATTGGTCTTGATTTTGTACTTTTGGACGTGTGCTAAATTCTGGATTGTAGAGCATTGTACCTAAGGTATTCTTCTCAAGCTGATAATATTTCAATTTGGATCCTAAAATAAATCTCTTATGTGTCTGGCTTGTGTGCATCCTTTCATACTTTTATCTATTTCTACACACTTGCATAATTGATACTAGGTTGTGATCCCTTAACGATTCATTAAGTAGTCTTAGAATACTTGTGATTGATCTTGATTGCTATCTTGGGTTATTGGACTCACTAATCTATCGGCCCCTCATTTCCGCCCTGTGGTTGCAATCTCAGCACCATAAAGGGGAGGGGTCAACAGGATAGAAGCGTTAAGTGTTCCACTTGGCAACCCTTTTGTGCTTTTAGGAACTCACTTGTTTTCAAAGTTGTGGACTCATTTTCAGCTTGTGTGAGGTGTTAAGTGTTCCACCTTGTGGACTCATCTCATATTTTCTTTAAGCATTAAGTGTTCCTCTTTCTACTTTTTGGATGCTTTTGGTAGATTTTCTTTCGCGAATATATCTGTGCTCACATAGTAATTAGGCCCTATGAACACTATTCATGATTCTTGAGAGATTAGATTCCTAGCGAAATCCTTCTTGACAACAGAATCCTTGTAGGTAGGGAGGATACTTAGTGCATTTCACATTCAACTTGGTTAGTGAGTCTTCTCTTATTGATCGACACATTCTTTCTCTGGAGAGGTTGACAGATCACGTGGGGTTGATATAACGAGCTTTGGTGAATCAAAATTGGTTAGTGCGTCTTCTCTTATTGATTGATACATTCTCTCCTCGGAGAGGTTGATAGATCACGTGGAGTTGATATCACAGACCTTGGTGGAACAAAACTTTGTCTTAGCATGTCAGATTAATCTGCTTGCTTTGTTTGGGTTAAAAGTGAAGAGGTGTCAAAACCTTGAATCTGGAGCCAAGTCCCCTTGTGGTATAAATCTGTGAGTCACCTTTAGAGAGGGTTAACCGTAGTGGACAATCCCTTCACAGGGAAAACTGCATTGACAGAACCTCAAGCAGTAATAGCCATTTTCACCATGGTAGTGACAGCCGCTATATAAATGTCCTTGTGGAAGAAATCTCCATGGGTATGGTTCATTGTTGGGTTGTCAGATCTCCCTAGCAGATCTTGAAGATTAAGTTCTCAGACTATGTCAAAACCCTGGTGCGTCGGGATTGGAGTTCACCCCTTTGAATCATAAAAGTTGCAGAGTCAAACCATTACTAAAAACCCTAGAGAGGCCAAATTTTCATTCTCAAGTATATGTGTGTTATTGCAAAACTTTTCAGAACATACACAATTAGTACTCTCAGGGATTAGCACAATTTGGTCACTTGATTGTTCATGCGCAAGGTTGCTTTTGCCCTTGTTCATTGTTTTCAGACGTGCTTGGAATCACTTGCTTGCTATTTTGTGCACTTGTTTATCTGCTTGGCTATTAAAAATGATCAAATCTGGTATAAACTTCAAAATCTGGACAGTACAATTTACAAACAATCCAAAACTGAAGACCTTAAATTTTGCAAAAATTGACGTAAAATCTTTCTGGAGTCAAAAGTCATTTCAAGAAGTCAAAAGTCATACAAATTTTGTCAAGTGTCGTTTCAGTATTGCCCATCTGTCGTACGAGTTTTCAAACCAGCAAACCCAAGGAAGTCAAAATCCTGTTAGCAACTGTCGTATGATATTTACAAATGTCATTTCATTGCTACCCAACTATCGTACGAGTTTAGCAACTGTCATTTCATAGACTACCCAGTGTCGTACGAGTCTGCAGAGTGTCATTTGGAAAAATTTGAGAGAGTTGTCAGAAATTGTCAAATTGCAAGATATCCAATGTTTCCAGCCTAGTTCTAGAATCTGTCAAAAATATCATTGTGTCAAGAACAGAGCAGTAGCTATTGAGCATTCTACCATTTTCTGAGTTTGATCTTTTGAATCCGATCTAGTCTTCTGTTTGATCAATTTGAGTCCTTTTTATCTCGTGTCAAAACCTTGTCATAACTATCAATCTTCAATCAATCTTCAAAAATAGACTAAGTGTTGGGAACTTGTGTCTGCTATCTTTTGGTCGATCTATCCCATACATCCAGGGCGCAGTTCCTTCACCCACATCTCATCAGATCTTCAAACTATCATAATCTTGACAAGGTTGCGTCATCCGATTTTCTCGAATCAAATTGTTCTTCAGTTGTCTTCATCCTTTTCTTCTATTTCATTCAAAGTTAATGGTGGAGACCAGAGCTTCTTCACACAAGAAATCAGAAGAAACATCTCAGAACTTACTTTTGACCAATATCCCAAGTCCAGCTCTTGAACAACTCATCAAGTTAGGTATCTACGAAGATGACAGTCTCGGTAACTTTTGATTGAAAACTAGTTACATACCTCCTTTATCAACTCACAGAGGTAATCAGCAAACTCCTCCTCAATCTGTTCCAGGGAGCCCAAAAACTCCTATCATGTCTCAAGCAAGGACAAACCACAGTTCTCTAGGAGGAGGGTCCCAAGGACACCATTCTCAACATAATGCCGACCAAGAACCTACCCCCTCTGAAATCCATCGATGTCAAAATGATGATGAATTCAACAGAATGATGAGGCATTTCTTGAAAGTAGATAGCGAGGCATACTTTTTACAATTAGCCCAGGAAGGGATTAAGCTTCCTCCCAACTTTAACGTTGATGATATAATCACACATGAGGAAGAAACTCCACTCACAGCTATATAAAAATAGATGCATGCTATACAAGTCAAATTTAACAATCTTAAGAAGGAGAAGGAGCCCAAGGAGTTCTCCATGGAGGCCCTATGTCCTTTCCTGTTCGACAAAAACTTGTATATGCCACCATTCCCAAAAAGAGTGGAGATTCCAAAGTATGACAAATATGACAGACACTCTGATCCTCAAGATCATGTCAAAGAGTTTTGTACGCAATCCATGGAATTCATGCATGAACCGACTTATCTAATGCGTCTTTTTCCTAGATCCTTGGGAGGAGCATCCATTCAGTGGTTTTCAAGATTACCTTCTACGATCAAAAATTTTGAGGAATTGATTAAATTGTTTTATCAAAAATATTCTTACAATATTCAACATCTGATTACCATGATCGATATCTGTAACCTCAAGCAATATCTAGGGGAATCATTCCTAACTTTTCTCAAGAGGTGGCGAAAGAAGTTTTCTCTATATGCTAGACCAATTCCCGAAATGGAGAAACTTGAAATCTTTATCAATAACCTTGTTCTAGAGCTCAACTATCCATTACAAATGCAAGATCATGTATCTTTTGATAAAATGGTGGATAATGCAATCAAGATTGAGAAAGTACTTGTCAAGAAAGGAGAAATCACACTTCAAAAGGACAAGTCTAAATCTGGATCTAGCTCAAAATATAAAAACAAGAGCTGGAATAGAAATAAAGGTATCGTCTTTGATGGTGTTGTTGACACTATCCGCACCCCATCAAAGGCACCGGCCTACAATCTCACCCTTGCCACCAAAGCCATTGAAGCTTCAGAGCAAAAATCTGCTGAACCATCTCCAAAGAAGCCATTCAAACGATGGGATAATAAATGAAAGTTTACTCCCCTGGGAGAATCTTTGGAATCTGCCCTGAGAACCCTGATAGCTGATAACATGATCTCTTTACCACCAATCTGAAACCCTGATCTGGATCCAAAACCATATTGGTGGAAAGATAGTGAATAATGTGCTTTCCATCGGACTAAAGGCCATAGAACTAATGGATGCTTCCACTTGAAGCATACCATTCAAGACTTGATAGATCAAGGGGACATCACAATCAACAATCCTACCAGTAATAATGATCACACAGCATTTACAGAACCATTTCCACAACATGGCAAGGGAGTTTCCACTTCTCAGCCTAACATGGGGGTGAAAGTCAACTATTCCTACCCTAGAAACAATGCTATCATCAATATGGTTGAACCATGTCTCTCTGAGAGCTGCAATGTCATCATGATTGTACGAAGAGACAGAAATCATTCCTTAGCTAATGCGGTTACCAGATCACAAGCTCAGGCTCATCTGAAAGGACAAACACCAAGTTCATCTAATGTCCCTAAGATACCTTTCAATCTCACATTTGCTTCTAAACAGAAGGTTGCTTCGAAATCTTCCACTCCAAAGGATACAAGACCTACATCTTACAGTATCATCCAACAACTCCAGCATACCAATGCCAAAATCTCTATGTTTGAGTTACTTCAAATATCTCCAGCTCACAGAGATATCCTAGACAAAGCTTTGCTCGGCTCTAATGTTCTTGATGATCTAGATCTAGATAGGTTCCAGACTATGGTTGGTCATCTAACGTCTCTGCAATATATCTCCTTTTCAGAGGAAGATGACAACTCCCTAAGTCACCCACATAATCAGCCCTTGCACATAGAAGTCTTGATCCAGAACCGTCGAGTCAAACGTGTGTTGATAGATGGGGGTGCAGGCCTCAACATTTGTTCTTACAACTTAATCACACAGTTGGGATTCTCAGAGATGGCTATTGATCCTTGAAAGAAGATCACCATAAAAGCCTATGATGAACAAGAATGAGCTTCTAAAGGAACCATTTTCTTACCTATCCGAGTAGGTCCGGTCATCAAAGATACCACATGTCAGGTGCTTGATCTACCATTGGCTTACAATATCCTTCTAGGGAGACCCTGGATACATGAAATGCAAGCTATTCCTTCTATGTACCATCAATGCTTGAAATTTCCCTATGAAGGAGTGGAGGTTACTATCCCAGCAGATCTAAGTACAACTTGCAATACATTGAAGGAAAGTGCCGATAAGCTTGTTCCCAATAACAGAGAATCTTCCATCAAGCAACAAAATGTGGCTTCCACATCTAAGATGGACGACATTGCTAAAGAGATCAATATCAAAGAAAATGGGATGGGAGAATACACTATAGAGCCAGTCTTGTCTCTGACATCTCTCCCTATCTTGCCCAAGTCATATGGACAATCTTTGAAGCAATCTAAATCAGAACCTAAGGAACCTATGGAAGCATACAAAAGAAATTTTGTGGTGGAGCAAGTATCCAAACAAGAATTTGAAGAGGATGAAGCTCTGCTTGCATGGCTATATAAAGAGGATTCTGAATCTAAAATTGTTTAACCTAGTGAATCTATAGCACCTACAATCCCTTCTAATTCATATGGTCCAGGGAACAAATTGATAGCCAAGATGGGATATTCCGGTCAAGGACCTCTAGGAATCAGCAGAAAGGGTCTTGTGACACCCATTTCACATATTGGTAGAGCCAACAAAGATACTGGTGGCTTAGGCTTTAAGAAGAAACCCTATCATCTCAAAGGTGTTGTTCTCATGTCATAGAAGAAATTGCACTAGGAGAACCCCTTCTTAAGAAAGAAGAAATAGAACCCTCTAATGATGATTCAGATAGCTCTGAGCTTATCCCCTATGAAAAATTGCCTAAAGAGATCAAAGATCTTCTTGATGATACCGATGATCCTATCAGAAGAATTAATGTAGTAGAAACACAAGAACCTACTGTAGCACAAGAGATGGTTGCACCACAAGACCAACTAATCTTGAAGGCAATCAAGCTGGTCAAGAAGAAGGGGATAGTTATTCTGACACTGATTCCCATGAATCTGAATTCAAGTTAGAGACTGAGGGTAATCCTTCTTGGGGTATTCATCCTAATTTCACACATTTTCTAAGATTTCCTAGAGATCCTGAATCAGAAGCTGAGTCAAATGACTATGAATGGGGTGCCATTCCAGAAGAAGATGAGCTTATAACAGAGAAATATATTGATGTTATTCACCAATATGTATCTCAACCCAACGTAGGTCTAGAGTGAAACAATGAACTTAACATGTCTGATCCACCTATGACTGAAGAGGACTCCCATGATGACATTGAGCCTATTCACGAGTTAAACATTTTGAGTTGTAATATCACCTTTGAACTTGAGTGTCGGGTTAGGCCCAATGATGACATATCCCCATCTGTGAACACCATATCCCAAGCCTTTCCCGCTTTGACTATCCAACGCCCTGATCTTATAGACCAAACTTCCACAAACCCAAGCCATGGTGTTTACACCTTTTCCAATGACTATGCCCTTGCTTTTTACCTCAATGCAGTCGAGCCTATGAGGACTTCCATCAGTGAACCGAGTGTCAGCATGACCGAGTCAGACATCAAATATCTTAGTCAAAAAAATAAAAAGAAAAAGAAAAAGAGTTCTGAGGGTGAAAACCACTTTGTGGCAGTCTCAGAACCTACAAAAGTAAAAAGAAAAGACGTATCTAAAGGTGAAAACCTCTCTGAGGTGCCTGCAAATGAGATATTTGATGTCCTTCTGAGTCATTTACAGGATAGATCTCTAGTTCTGATTGAACCCACTCAATCCATCAATTTGGGTACAACAGAGGAACCACAATTGGTACATGTAGCACAATCTCTATCAGAAGAAGAGAAATAGAAATTCACTACATTCTTATCAGAAAAAAAGATCAACTTTGCATGGAAATATTCAGATATGCCAGGATTGGATCCCAATCTCATTATGCACCATCTATCCATTGCTCCTGGGGTAAAACTAGTCAAACATAAATTGAGAAAGATGCATCCTCATGTGGCACTCTTAGTCAAAGCAGAGCTAGAAAAACTCCTCAAAGCTGGATTCATCCGTGTCATAGACTATGCTGAGTGGATCTCTAACATTGTACCTATTTCAAAACCAGATGGTTCAATCAGAGTGTGCATGGACTTTAGAGACGTGAACAGAGCATGCCCTAAGGATGACTTTCCACTACCTAACATTGATATGATAGTGGACATGACTGTGGGCTATGAAATGTATTCCCTTATGGATGGCTTTTCTGGGTACAACCAAATCAAAATTGCTCCAGAAGATCAAGAGAAAACAGCTTTCACATGTGCGTGGGGAACCTTCTGTTGGAATGTTATGCCATTCGGACTCAAAAATGCTGGAGCTACATATCAAAGAGCAATGACATCTATTTTTCATGATATGATGCTTAGAACAATGGAGGATTACATGGATGATACCTTGGAAAAATCCATGATTAGAACTGAACATCTAACAGACTTCAGCATGATCCTCGATAGAATGGAAAAATTTAGTCTTCGACTAAATCCTAAAAAGTGTGCTTTTGGAGTCACTTCTGGAAAGCTCTTAGGATACATAGTTTCAAAGAAAGGCATTGAAGTTGATCCGGCTAAAGTCAAGGCTATAATAGAGATGCAACCTCCCAAGAATGTCATTCAAATGTGAACTTTGCAAGGGAGAGTACAGTCCATCAGAAGATTCATATCACAGTTAGCGGACATATCACAACCTTTTACAAAAACATTACATAAAGGTGTGACCTTTGCATGGAATGAAGAATGCGAGAACAACTTTAACCATATCAAGAAGTATCTATCAAATTCACCTATCTTGATGCCTCCTATTCATGGGAAGCCATTGATCTTGTATGTCTCTGCAATGGCCACATCACTGGGGGCATTACTAGCGCAACATGATGAAGACAAGAAAGAAAGAGTCATCTACTATATCAGCAAAACTTTAGTGGCCTATGAGAAGAACTACTCAATGATAAAGAAGGCATGTCTTGCTGTGATCTTTGCATCACAGAAACTGAGACACTACATGTTAGCTCATACCACTCATTTGGTAGCAAAAATTGATCCACTGAAATACCTACTTAGCAAGGCGGCCCTCACCGGTAGACTAGCTAAATGGGTCATGCTTCTAAGTGAATTTGACATTGAATATGTTGAAAGAAAAGCTATAAAAGGTCAAGTTATTGTTGATCAACTAGCAGATGCACCCATGTTTGATGATACACCCATGCAAATAGAATTTCCTGATTCCTCCATCATGCACCTCTCTTCTAGAGCATGGCGGTTATTCTTTGATGGCTCCTACACACAGAATGGATCTGGAGCTGGCATATTGTTCATCACTCCTCAAGGATACTCGATACCCAAAGCATTTAGACTAAAGTTTCCTTGCACAAAAAATATTGCTGAATATGAGGCACTTCTCAATGGTATGAAAATGGCAATACAGTGGAGAGTTACAGAGATGCACATCCATGGAGACTCACAACTGGTTATCCACCAAGTCAATGATGTGTACCAAACCAAAGATGAAAAGCTCATTCCTTACAAGAGAATGGTAGATGATTTAAAGAAATACTTCATCTCTATCACATTTGAGCAAATACCCAGAATGGAGAATAAGGCTGCCGATGTAATGGCAACATTATCTACCCTCTTACAGTAGCCTGAACATGAACTACGCTACGAGTTCTTGGTGGAAGCCCTATCCTATCCTGCATATGACTCCCCTGAAACCCGCATGATCTGCACTGTTGTAGGTTATGACTCATCTCGCTACAAAAATCTGTTCTCCTATCTCCATGACCAAATCATCCCTGAGTCCTTTAACCATTTTAAGAAATGAAACCTTATCCAATCCGCATCTCGATATGTCATCATTGGTAATGATCTGTACAAATGAGGTCTAGATGGTACACTACGTAGATGTTTAGAATGGGAAGAGTCTCAATGTGCGTTAGAGGAAGTCCACGAGGGTATATGTGGGTCACACTGAAACGGTTTAACGTTAGCTTGAAAACTTATTAGGGCTAGGTACTATTGGCCTGAAATGGAGAAAGAGGCTATTAAATTTGCTAAAAATTGTCAACAGTGTCAAGTACATGGCAACTTGATTCATGCTCCAGGGAGAGATCTAATTCCTTTTACTACACAATGGCCTTTTCAACAATGGGCATTTGATCTCATAGGCGCTATCCATCCACACTCTTCTAATGGACATACCCATATAATCATAGCTACAGATTATTTTACAAAATGGGTAGAAGCAGTTCCTCTAACACAAGCAACGAGGAAACAGATCTCTATGTTCATCCTGAACTACATCATTTTCCGATATGGGATCCCTCATTCTATAATCACAAATAATGGGGGACAATTCAAAAACAAGGATCTAGATGACTTATGTGCTAAATTCAAGATTACACAACATTGGTCTTCTATTTACTATCCTCAAGGGAATGGACAAGCTGAGGCTTCAAACAAAAATCTCCTGAAGATCTTGCACAGAACAGTAAATAAAATAGGAAGAGACTGGCATCTCATGATCAATCCAGCTCTCTGGGCATACAGAACTAGTATCAGAATGCCTACAGGGGCTACACCTTTCACTTTAGTTTATGGGTCTGAAGCGGTACTGCCTATTGAGGTTGAAATCCCATCACTCAGAATCAAAATGCATGGACTTGTCACCGATGATGACTACAGAGTGTCTAGGTTACAAGAACTGGAACTACTAGATGAGCGCAGACAAGCAGCGTATGATCATCTCAGAGTATATCAGAAGAGAATGTCTAGAGGCTACAACAAGAAAGTCAGACACAGAGAATTCCAGATTGGTGATCTAGTCTTGAGAGAAAATCCTAAAAATCAATCACATCGAGAATGCAAGGTGAAGTTCAAACCCAATTGGCTAGGTCCCTTTGTTATCACTGCTACTTTTGGCTCTGGTGCCTATCAACTCTCAATGACTGAAGGAGAACAGCTCCGAGAACCAATCAACGTTCTCCATCTGAAGAAATTCTATGCCTAAGGCATTCAGTGCTTGGTAAATGTCCTGAAAAAATCTTTAAAATTAGAAAAAGTCCTGAAAAAATGAACATCTTGGTGAAAACCTAGCAATAGGCGCCTTGATGATTCACAAAAAAATCAAAAAAAATATCAAAAATTCAAAAAAATTGAAAAATGAAAAAATACAAAAAAAATGAGAAAAAGAAAAAGTGCCTTGGTGAAAACCTGGAAACAGGTGCCTTGGTAGCAAAAATAGAATCTCTGCCAACATGGTGAAAACTCAGCAAATGGGCACCACTTGTTCCAAATGCTCCATCTATCAGCACAATCTTGGTCTTTCCCAGCTTTCCGTCTTGCTTTAGTTTGTACATATCTCTCGGTTTGTTTCTGCATTTCCAGTTTTCAATAAGTCAGTTTGTACACCAATCAACTCAAGCATCTGTATCCTATCAATGTTCAAACTTGGGGGCAATCAATGTCATATCCTATGGTCTCCAGTATATCTTAGACGTCTCATATCCAATCAGAGTCCTTTGAAGCTTCATTTGAGTCAGTCAAGTCTGTCTTGTCTCTAGAAAGGATTTTGCATCTACAACAACGCAATTAAACACAAACTGAAAACAATCTATGTTTTTTTTTACATGCTTTTATCTCCTTGTATGCTTACTGATTTGCATTGAGATTTCAACATATTGTGTCCCTTCAAGCTCTTCGATGATTTCCTTTATAGGATTTAGAGAGTGATGACTAGGGGCATAATCTTTTCTTTATCTTCTTCTTGTATGTGAAAATCTAACAACTTTGGAAATTCCAGATTGAAATGGTGTCCGACTATAAGAGCCTCTATCTCAAATTGGATGGCCATGTGTACCTCGACCATTGATACCCAGAAAATTCAAGGAAGTTTGATCTAACTATTGTCTTTTTGAGTGAGTTCTTTCTCCTACTGTGAAACATGATCTTACCTAAGGATGTGAATGATAAAGGGTCACTACGGGTAATTCACATTGGATTTAGAATAATCTCTTAGCTATTTGATGTGTTTGTCATGCAAAGGCGTATTCAGGCCATCACGACATTCATGTTTTGATGCTTCTACAAATTGCTATATCAAAATGGACATGATATTCAGGTCATCCTGGCGCTTGTGCCTTGGTGCTTACATCTAATCCGACATTCTGAAAATAAAATCAATATTCATATATCCATGGTTGTTGACCAGTGGGTGTTGTATTGATTCATGCGCATACAAATCGATATTCATATGTCTATGGCTTCATAGCTAGTGGGCATTGTATTGATTTATCTGGTTACCTAAAAGTTCAATGATGATAACAAATCGACATATGATCAGTGAGTAGGTCCTAGGTCTTAGGTTGCATTTCATTTTGCATGTTGCATGATCTCACAATGGCTAAACGAACTTCAATGCTTAAACAATTCTTCAAATCGCATCTTCAAATCTAACAAGAGCTGAATCTCACACGAAGGTTCCTCCAATGAAACAGCAAGTAGAATCCTTTTTCGGGATCAAAATCAAAATCTGAGATCATTCATATTATTAACTGCTTACATATTCGACCTTCTATCATCACAGAAATCCAATATACAACTTAACTGATTATTTAACATCAAACTATCAAAATTTCAACTTGGTCAACCATGGTCAACTCATGGTCAAACCTAGTCAAACTTGGTCTTTTGGGACCTTCCGACAATGCAGAATGTGTTCTTCAATGTGTATAACCACTTTTCCCATCAATTAACATGCTTCTAAAATATCAACGCTGACTTTTTCTTGTCAAATTTCAATTTTCATCCCAAAGGGGGCATGGTATTGCACATCATTCAAAGTCTGTAAATCAAATTCTATCGATCAAATCTATCAATATCTTTCATTAGTGATCAAGACAACAATCACGTCTAGTCGCTGATTCATCAAAAGTCCTCATCGCTCGGGGCAAATCTATCATCACTTGGGGCATATCAGATTCATCAAGATCCATATCAATCTGGTATTCTCCTAATCTTGTAAACTGTATCAGTTTTTGTAACCATCGGATCATAGTGTTCTTTCCTTGGTTCTTCGGTAACTGAAGGATTCGGATGTGATACTTGTTAGTTCTGCTAAGACAATCGAGTCTAGAACGGGTCACTCACTTCTTTGCAATCCTAAGGTTTGGAATCAGGCATTTTGACACTTTTTTGCAATCATAGGTTCATTGCTGCTACAGTGAACATTATCTTTGGTCACTCAGGACCTATTATCTCCATATCAAATCAATATCAATCAGCTTCTGTCTCGTATCAATTATCAATTTCAAACATCAGTTTAATATCTTTATCAAACACAGACTATCTTTGAACCACTGCGCTTCGCACAGTAATTCAAAGAGGGGCAAAATGTAATACCCCAAAAATGGGCTATAAGTTCATTAACCTCCTACATCGACAAATCGAACAAAATCGACATCGAAGTCCTAACCTAAGGCACATCTGAACATCATCAAATCTAATTGATTATCTTAAATTCTGCATCAGGGAATATTCCTAGCAATATTCCTAATCATCATAATTATCTTTAATTTTATAATTATTTGGTAATAAATCACATTTATCCTAAAGTTTGATTAATTGAATATTTTCATATTTAATTAATTAGATTTAATATTTGCCACTTAATTGTGTAATTAAATTTAATTATATCTATTATTAATTATATTATTTAATTTTGACAATAAATCTAATATCATATGAATAATTGATTAAATTCTTATTTAATTAATTAAAGCAAGTTGTCATTATTTAATAATATAGTTTTTAATAAAAGTTTGATTAAATAATTGATTAACCTATAAATCAATTGTTTTATTTTTAAAAGCACTTAAGTTGGAAATAAATCACTTTATTATTAAATTAATTCATAAATAAAACATGCACAATCATAAAAGCAGACAACTATCAATTATCAATTAAAGCTAAACTCTATTTTGAGTTAAAACTCAGCTTTTGCATGTTTTTGTGAGTTAATTATCCTTTATTTAAAAATAACTCAAAAATCAACCTAAGTTATTTGAGTGATTTATGGTTTTTTTTCTCATGCAGCTCCAAAGCCCTGGATTTCTATAAAAACAAGGCTCAACTCTTCACAAATCATCTCATATTTTGCACAATCACGCTGGAGAATTGGAGGCTGAGGAATCAACTTGCGAATTCAAAGCTTTGTGAGATCAATTTCAATTGCATAGCTTTTATATCTTAGCATAGAATTTCATAGTTTTCGTATCATTGTTAGAATCTTTATTGTTAGATCATTTAGCATCCATAGCATATCAGTTTATCATTCTTATTGCATAGAAAATATCAAAAATATAGATTAATTGCATTCAATTTCATATCCATCTTTTGCATTCAAATCCTTCATTTAGGTGTCGTCTAGGTCACTGATCTCGATTACAATCTGAGAACATCAATCTCACACCTATTAGAAGGCAGTAAATCACTTGGTTAGATTAGATTTCAATTTTGCATGATTTTGATTATCACTAACCTCTAATGTTTTACTGAAGTGTTGTGTCTATAGATCAAGTACAATTTTCACACACACATGTGGCAACATTAGATCCAAAACAAAGAAAAAAAGAAATAAAGGGTGTTTCTAAAGGTGGAAACCCAACTAAGGCACCTTTGGAAGGGAGTTTGGATGTTCTACCAGGCCACTATGAAGAAAGGTCTCCAATTCTAATCGAGCCAACAGAAAAGATAAATATTGGATCAAATACAGAGCCCAAGACTATTCACTTAGCATCATCCCTATCAAGTGAAGAAAGAACAGAATTCATTGAGTTATTCAAAGAAAACAAAGTCAACTTTGCTTGGTCTTATGATGATATGCCAGGTTTGGACCCAAACTTGATAATGCATCATCTCAATATAAAGGAAGGAGCTAAACCAGTCAAACAGAAACTAGGGAAAATGCACCCGCATATAGCCCTAGTTGTCAAAGTAGAGTTAGAGAAGCTATTGAAGGTTGGATTCATAAGAGCCATTGATTATGCACAATGGATATCCAACATAGTCTAGTATCAAAAGCGGATAAGTCTATCAAAATCTGCATGGATTTTAGAGACTTAAATTTAGCATGTCCTAAAGATGACTTCCCATTACCAAGCATTGATGCTATTGTAGACTTAATAGTGGGACATTCCATGTTTTCACTCATGAATGGATTTAGTGGCTATAATCAGATCAAGGTAGCCCCCAAAGATCAAGATAAAACTGCTTTTACATGTGCATGGGGTACATTTTGTTGGAATGTCATGCCTTTTGGCTTGAAAAATGCCAGAGCAACCTATCAAAGAGCAATGACTACTATATTCCATGACATGATGCATAAATTCATGGAAGATTATGTTGACGACATTCTAGCTAAGTCACATTCAAGGAAAGAACATCTTCCCATATTGGCAAAGATTTTTGAAAGATTAGAGGAATTCAAAGTAAGACTTAACCCAAAGAAGTGTGCTTTTGGAGTCCAATCCAGCAAACTTCTAGGTTACATTGTATCTGCTAAAGGAATAGAGGTTGATCCTGCTAAAGAAAATGCCATAATGGAAATGGAAGCACCCAAAATAGTTAGTCAAATGAGATCCCTACAAGGAAGAATACAATCCATTAGGAGATTCATCTCTCAATTGGTAGAAAAGTGCCACAATTTTAATCAACTTTTGCATAAAGACACTATATTCAAATGGGATACCAAGTGTGAAGAGGATTTCAATCTACTAAAGAAGTACCTTATGAATCCACCACTATTGATGCCACCTATCAGAGGCAAACCTTTAATCTTGTATATTTCAGCAATAGAGAATTCATTGGGGGCACTCCTAGCACAAGAGGATGAGAATGGAAAAGAAAAGGCAATCTACTACATTAGTAGAACCTTAGTCAAATATGATCTGAATTATACTTTCATGGAAAGAGCATGCTTGGCTGTAGTTTTTGCTTCACAAAAATTACGCCATTATATGTTAGCCCATAAAATAAGGCTCATTGCTAAAATTGACCCTTTGAAATATCTACTAAGCAAAACTACATTAAATGGAAGGTTAGCAAAGTGGGTGATGATCCTAAGTGAATTTGATATAGAATATGTTGATAGAAAAGAAATTAAAGGATAAGTCATAGCAGACCAATTAGCAGATGCACCACTTCATGATGATCATCCTATACAAGTTGAATTCCTGGATTTAGAGATTTTGAAGGTTGAGGCAAAAACATGGCAGCTTTACTTTGATGGTTCTTACACTCACCATGGATCAAGAGCAAGCATACTTCTAATCACGCCTCAAGGATCCACTATACCGAAGTCATAAATTCAAATGGGCATAAATTCACCATAACAGCCACAGAATACTTCACTAAGTGGGTGGAATTTGTACCCTTATCAACTTCAATAGGCAAATAGATATCCTTGTTTATCCTAAATCATATAATTTGTAGATATGGCGTACCTCATGCCATTTTAATGGATAATGGAAGACATTTCAAGAACAAAGATATAACGGAGTTGTGTACAAAATTCCACATGATACATCATTCATCTTCAATCTATTATCCTCAAGGTAATGGACAAGTTGAAGCAACAAATAAAAACATATTGAAAATTTTGAAGAGAACGGTGGATAATTCTGGTAGGGATTGGCATATCAAGATAAACCTGACCTTGTGGGCTTATAGAACAAGCATAAGGACACCGACATGGGCTACACCCTTCTCCTTAGTTTTTGGAATAGAAGCAGTATTGCCTTTGGAGGTAGAAATTCCATCATTAAGGATATCTATGCATGGTTTGATCAATGAAGAGGACTATAGGGTTGCTAGACTACAAGAACTAGAACTATTGGATGAAAAACATAAAGAAGCCTTTGTTCACTTGAAGGTGTATCAGAATAGAATGTCAAGATCTTACAATAAACATGTCAAGCCAAGGACATTCCAAATAGGTGATCTAGTGTTAAGAGAAAATCCCAAGAACCAAGCAGAAAGGGAGAAGAAAGGAAAGTGGGAAGCCAACTGGTTAGGACCATTTCTCATTGTTGAATATTTTGGAACCGGCACATACAAGTTATCAGATTGTGATGGTGAAGAACTGCAAGAACCTATAAATAGCATACATCTTAAAAGGTTCTATACATGAGGTAGATGAAAGGGTATAAATATTATCCAATGGAGAGCATCATATTTATTGTACATAGTTCAATAGAGATCTTGAAAATCCCAAAAACATTGGAAAATTTGAAAATATCAAAAACATTTGAAAAGCACAAAAGATCAAAAAAAGTGGAAAATTGAGCATGAAGAAAGTTAAAAACATTCAAAAATATGTTTTCTTGGTGAAAACCTAGCAAATAGGCGCCTTGATGATGTGGAAAAAAATATTTTAAAAAAAAGTGAAAAATTTGAAAAATACAAAAAAAATCAAAAAAGAAAAAAAGTGCCTTGGTGAAAACCTAGCAAATAGGCACCTTGGTAGCAAAAAAAGAGAGAAAAAGCTTTAAAAATAGAAAAAAAAGAGCTTGATCCATTCAATTGGTGAAAACCTGGTAAACAGGCGCCATTGAAAGTCCAAGTCAGTTGCATACTTAGCAGGTCACCTTGTAAATATTGCATTCGCCAGCATTTGTATATATCATAATAAAACCCCACAGTTGCATTTGTGAGTACCTCAATATTTTGGTCACCTAATCAAAAAATTGTCTTAAGTCCCACAAATGAAATCAATATCAAACTGGGCGCAATCTACTCTAAAGGAGCAAGGATTCATCAACAAGCTTTATTCAATCAAAGAATCAATTCATCACACTCGAAAGAGGAACACTTAATCAAATCTACATCCTAATCCAATTTGAGCCTAAAATGAAGAAAACTGATCCAAGAACTAAAAGACTTTATCTTTATCAGGATTAAAAAATGAAATGGATAGAACTATACTTCAACTATGGATTTGAAAAGCATGGCAAAATTTTTCTAAGTATTGAAATAATTGATGAAATTATCTTTTTCTAGTGAATAGATGAAAGTTTTAGACTAGATGAGCTATGATGAAAGGGATGATATTTTCTTGATTTCTGTATGACTGTCTTAAAATCAACATTTTAAACCATGTAAATTGTCTAAGGATGTGATCATCAAAAAATCATCGAGGACTTGTACATAGAATAAAATGGAGATTTCTACTTGTTTACGCAAATGGATCTCTTGGCTATTTTGATCTTCCATATCATAATACCAACATCCACTTGCAACATAGAATCTGATAAAATTGGTATTCGCCCTCTCATGATTGGCTTCAATCCGTGATAGGCGTACCGAAGAGACCGATGGGAAAGCAAACAAAAGTGGAAAAAAGTATTCATATCATCATAGTTGAACTAGTGATGATTGTACTAGCGACAGGATTCCAAAAATGCTCAATGATGAAAATAAGCTCCAAATCTTGAATAATGACAGTTAGCTGCATCCATGTTAGATTAAGTGCATTGTGTTTTGTTATCTTTTCTTAGTTTAAATTGCAAGGGGAACTGTTGGTGTTTGAAAATGCTTACGCCACTTAAGGCTACCAATATGCCTTGAGACTAATGTTAGGAGTGGTTAATTCCAAATATGAGAGCTATGCAAGACAACTGGACCAACTATAGGGTCTTAATATGCCCTCTTCTGCTTCTGGCTCTGCAAAACCAAGGTGGGTGCACCTAATCCAGAGAAAACTCCACTCACTACACACCTTATACTTCTGGATTCATAAAGCAGATCATAGTAAAGGATTACTAAATACTAACCAGGTATTCATTGAATCAACTCCACTATGCAGGGTAAAATGGTCTTGTGAAGGGTATTACTACTATCAACCAAATAATGAAAAAGACTTGAAATGGTGTTGATATTCAAAGATGCAGGAAATAGCCAAAACCCATCAAACACTAAACTCAACTGAATGTACTAATCCTTGATCAATGCCATTATCCATTGGGAAAATCATCAAATGAAAGTATAGAAACATGAACCAACTACTGTCAAAGACTCAAAGCCATAAATACAACTATTTCAGCCCATCCACTAATTATAAGATCCTTCTATAGACAAATCTAATGAATCTATGCCCTATCCAAAGTATTTTTCACTTGATCCTAGATCAAGAACTAAAGACTAGAACATATGCAAAGGTAACCCTATGCAATGGACCAGAAAATCCAAAACTCATAAAACTGACACCAAGGAGAGACTTGAAAGCTTGAAACAATTATATTAATTATGATGAATCATGTACATGTCTATACCAAAAATGAGACTACCACTTCAATAACCTGCAAAAGATACAAAGAAGTTCTATTCAACCTCCTACAATGTGACAGAGTTTTACTGCTTCCCACTGGAACTAATCAAAATCAGAACCCCTGGAACTAATCAAAATTTGAACCCTTACTCAGTTAAAAAATCAAAAATTTATACCACTAGCCACCTTGGGAATCTCAAAGAGATTGCATGAAGCTTAGGGTGACTAGGGTTAGGGTTAAAATGACTAAACCAACTAGAAATGATCAAAAACTTAATGCAGGGGTAGGAAATGTAGGCAACCTGGAGGAAAAAAATCTCAAGTAGATCTGCAATCATGAAAATCTACAAGCTCAGTATAGGACACCAGGGATAGCCATGAAAACCAGTCAAATCAGCCACCTGCAAATAGCTTCTCGAGCTCAAAAACAAACTCCACCAGGTACAAAACAACTTCTGCAATCAATCACCCAACTCACTGGACCAGATTGCAACAATCGATGCCACCAACTAGATCAAGAAATGGCTAGAAAAACCATAAATTTTGGGTACCTCTTGTCACGAAAACCATCTGCAAGTTTAAATTTGAATTCCAACGATCAAGTCTTGGCACCAGTAGTGAATTGGTGGTCATGATTCAAACTAAGATCGACATTAAATCCTAACTGTAGATCCTCCTATCTTCCTAGGTTCATGACTTTAACTCATCCAAGCACCTCGGGTTACTTTTAGTGAGCACATGACAAAGGAAAATCCCATTCATGGAATGAAAGTCTAAACCCCAGTTAAATTCAGTGAACACATGACTGCACATGTCAAAATAACCCCTTAAGTTATCTGGTGAACTAGTGACTGAAGACATTTCGCTAGTTTGTGGAAATAATAGCATTGCTACTTAAAACATCATGTGAACCAACGACAAGAAGATTTTTTTGGGCCACTAATTTTATCCACACTGCCAAAAGCACTGAGAAACCCTATTGGGCCTGCCAAGGTAAATCGACGGCCAGTCTCATGTTCGCATAGGTCTAACACACTTCATAACCTTTTATGCCAACTGTTGATTTTATACAGATGTCAGGTCCCACTACAATTCCACATCACCATTCGGCTCAACCAACTGAAAACTGACACATCAGTGCCATCGAGTAGATAGGTCCCACCGCACTTATCTGCCAACAGGCCCCAAGCGACAGATGTCAACCGGTCACATGGTCGCATGTCAGAAATACCTAACATGTGATCATGCAACAACCAATAAAAACATGCACCTTCACTTCCTTTCTGACACCGGGACCACTGCTGAAGAAACGCTTGTAGCAAACAAGATCAATGGCTAGCGCATGATCTCATGACATGAGAAAATTCTTTTCAATCACACACCCATCATAGATAAAAAGCCTCTTGAAGACCTAGGCCCGTGAGATTTCCATGTCATTATCAGGCATCCAATAAGAAAACTCCATCTCAGCAGCCTTTGATAGCGATCCCACGGTCCATTGCATCACCGAAGAAGATCGATGGTTGTCGCTATACCATGATCTTAAAAAATGAGTAGCTTTCCCTAGCGGTATAATGACAACCGTGAGATCTTACTGAAGTTTAACCCCTTGGGAAGGAAAAGGTCCCACCAATCGATCACACTTGCATAGTTAAGACCGACGAACAAGGAATGCCAGCAAAAGGGAAGAAAAGCGAGGTCGAAAACATCCAAAGTTTTTACAATAGTGAAGGATCAAAAACATCCAGGGTTTTCAACACCAGAAGACAAGCGTGCAAAAATAGGAAGCACAAGGTTGAAAACAACCAGGGTTTTCATACAGACAATAGAAAACATCATGGGTTCTCGACAACACTATGGGTTTTCGACACTTAGGCATATTCTGAAACTATTTCCTGTAGACCTTAAAACTTGAATAACTCTCTGGATTTTGTGAATTATGAGACATGATCTGGACTAGAGCATGGTGACAACATGAACAACCTATGGCTAAGGGTGCACACCATAAAAAATCAGGGATCTACTTCGCATGATAAAAATGTGATTGCAGGCCGGGCAGGACAACTTAACAAAGATTGTAGGGAAAAGGCCATTTTCATAGGATTTCACATTGACTGGAAAATGGACTAACAGGAACAATACAATAGAAGGGGTTTGAATCAAACATCATGATCTATCATTCCAAACAATGAAAATGAGATTATCTTTTGCATTCATGCATATCATTAATCATTAATCATTATTCATCCAAATGCAGAAAAATAGAAAAAGCAATCATTCTTCATACATCATTTGCATACATGTAATTAAAGATAAACATTGCATACATTTGAAAAATCAAAGAAAACATAGAATCATCCATTTGGCCATAAAAAATTTTTTGCATCCATACATGAACAACAATAGAAAACATCTCATAAGCATCCATACATCATTGCATTCATCTATCTATATCATAAACATAAGATACGTTGCATCCATCACATCATCAAAAGTGCATCCTAAACATCATATAGCTACATATAAAGATAATCTCATAACATCAACTCATCAATGAGACCGAAGAAATAGATCATCATATATCATCAAAAATGTGTTCATCAATGGATCAAGTACATCAAGTATATCAAGATATAATCTCATAAAAGTGGTACATCACAAGTTCTGATCGATCAAAAATAGGAAATGTGCAACAAGAGGACATCAATGCAAGATCAATCTGTCAAAAATCAATCATGACCCTATAGCACCAGAACCATCTGGACCTCTACCATCCTGTGAGGGAGGAGCCTGAGAAGTGCTCACTCCATCCTATCTCTTCCCAATAACTATCGATAGGAACTACTGCATCAAGGTGGCAACCTAATCTAATCAGCCCACAATAGTGGATATCTCTACCCTCATAGAATGTACCTCTCATACTACTGCATCCTGTGAACCCTATCCCTGGTCCTATGGCGGCTGACTTGGTGGAGGCATCTATTGTGCTGGAACCTATGGTGCCTAAACCTAAGGGGCACCATCATCCTATTGTGCCAAGGCCACTCTCTGTAACTATACTAAAGGATCTAAACCTCCTAGAACCTGCTGAGCAGCATCAACATGAGCTTGTCTCTGTGCTCTTTGCTGGTGATGTACTCGATCCTATCTCACTGTGGCTTGAGGATGAACTGTAGGGACTGCATCTACCTATCTATCTCTAGCCCTATCTTGAATATGTACATCTCTCACATGGCCTCTACCTGCTGCACCTCAAGGACCTCTACGTCCTCGACGTCTTTGATGTCTACCACCCCCATGCCCATCATCACCATCACCACCATGGTGAGTAGGCATAGGCTCCACTGGATCTATGAAATGAATGAACCTATTTCAAGACCACCAGTCTCGATACTCATGGGACATCCTGGTGTCAGCTATCCCTGATAACATTTCCCATCTACAGAAAGGCATCTTGGCAATCTGACTCACAGAAAACTAATAACCAATACATGGACCCCATAGAGATCTCTTGGCATGTACTCAAGCATATAAGGCATTGCCCAAAGGCATCTCCTAAATCCTACCATACTGTTTGGAGACCTAACCAAAATAGAATCGCTCAATAATAGTATCTGACCTACCAATCATCCAACGTGGATAGAACATATATGGTAACTCGTCATCATCCTCCCACCAACCCTCACAACCAAGATAGGGGCACCATGTCACAACATCTAGATCATCTACCTGACATCTCCAATAATCCAGGTCACCCAAATGATGCTGAATCACCATCCTAGTATACAGAAAAGCATAAGGATATCTGCGAGGTCGTCTCCTATTAGAAATAGGCCTAGTAATGGGAAGATGCTCCCAAATCCATAACTGTAGAATGATAGCACCAGTAGATAATGAAGAACTCCCTCTGTACACAACCTCATGAAGATCATGATATAACTGGGCTAGCACACAAGAACCCCAATCAAAATGTCATGGATGTGCTAGTAGATCCTCCAAAATCCTACCCCAACCCATAGAGAAGCCACGACCTTGACGATCTGGAAGAAGTAGTCCACCAATAAAAGCACCAAGAACTGTTGGCAATACAAGGAATGAAGAAAACTATGGCCAGGTGATCATATCATCATCAATATAGTTGTCTCCGAACACTCACCAGAAGATAGTTGAATCATACACAGAATCATAATATACAAGATCTCCTCGATAAGGAATCTGTAACAAATGATATATGTCCTCTGGAGTAATCGTCATCTCACCATGAGGGAGATGGAAAGTATTGTGGTCAGAGTGCCAATGCTCTACCACAGCTATCATCAAGCCATGGTTTAGCTAGAACTGAGGAAGATCAAGAAGAAAGCTCAAACCACATAACTCTACCACATGTAACTCAGCAGCAGTCAATGTCTGCCCAAGGTCAATAACCCAAGACGGAACTGAATGGATATATAATACAGGATCGTCAACCTGTTTGACAAAAATGAGAGAATCATATCAGCATAATATACCAAGGAACATCTAAAGTCGATCAAAGTTATTACACAATCCATTTTCTCATCATGAGTACATCAAAACTCCTAACTATTTATCTTGAGGGAAAATCATTGGTTTACATCTCTAAATCTTGAGGGTAAACTGTTAAATCATCATCCTATCATAATAGATTGATAACTAAAATTCATTGGTATTCCTATACTACTATTCTAATCAATTTTTTTGATCAAACATAACTGACCTACTCATATTATTCAAATTAATCATCATGACGTACTAAAAATTTTATCAAAAACAATCAAGAACAATTGAAAATTTTGCACAACATGTTGTAGGCGTGATTTTCATCATTGCAGGCGACATTTATCTTATGCGACACAAAAATGTTGACAGGTGACATTATTTTGTTGTTACACGACAAAAGTTTCACAGGTGACACTCGTTTCAGCTAGGTGACAACTAATTGTTGATAGGCGACATCAAAAAGTGCTAGGGTTTTCAATGCGTAAGCAAATGATAAACTCAATTTTTTACCAAGGTCAACACATGATCAAATTAACTGTGAGCGACAATGAAAATGTGTTAGGCGACACTAAAATTTTCTTAAGCGACATTAAAAACCACAGATGCGACAGTTAAAAATGCTAAGCGACATTAAAATTTTCGTACGCGTGAATGAAATAATTCAAAGCATCACTGAAATTCAAAAAAGAAATAAATGCTACTTAAGGTATAATAAATGCACTATCAAGGGTCAAAAACCACTTACCAGAGCTCCATAGTCAGGTGGTCTAGCATATCTCTGACACCGCTCGAATCGATGCTCCTGAATAGGCACAACCATCATGAAAAATAGCAAGGGACCAGAGCAAAATCACTAAAGAAGAAAGTAAAAATGAATAGTAAAATTAGGTTTTTCAACCTATTTATGCTAATTTGACCTAATTCTAGGGTGAAAATTGAACTCTAACCGATATTATTCTATCCCAATTAAGAGAGACAATTTATGAAGTGGGGCATATCAAAAGTGTTTTTCAGAAATGAAAACATATCAATCAATCTATCAAATTAAAAATAAACATATGTTTCATTTCTGAGGGGGCATACCATCACATTATTAGATCAACAACATCAATAACATCAAACGAGATCAATGACCGATCAAAAGATTCAAAGGCAAAAGCTTTTATCAGAAAATTTTTCATAATCAAAAATGAAAGGGGTATCATATCAAATCAAATCATCAAATCAGGAACCATAGCAATCAGGAGAGTTTCATATCAATCATTATTGGCATAAATTTCATATCAATCATATCTGTATCAATTTCATATCAAGAAAGTAGGATCGACCATTGAAATACATTAAGAATGAACATTAGAGATCGACCATTATTGAATCAGGACCTATCAATCAAGCAAGATCAAAGTATTCTTTGAATCGACATGCTTCACACCTCAACTCAAAGAGGGGCATTTGTAATCACCTAAAAATGGACAAAGAAAATTTAATGATAATTCAAAGAAAATCAAGTGAAATCAAGGACATAATTGAATCAATTGAATCACAATGCATAATTAGCCAATCAAAATGAAAATCAAATTCTAATTCAAGATCAATCAAAATTGAGAGCATTTTAATCAAGTGCAATAAAATCAAAATACAATTAATTCAATTAATTGTATAGTCTTGAATTAAATTAATTCAACCCATTCAAGGGGTACAATGGCTAAAGAAAATTAATTAAATCAATTAATTAAAATCAATTACTCTCAACAAACCAAAAAGAGAGGAAAATCAATCAACCAATAAAATTGAAAGAAAGACACTCACATGGATCAAGTCAAATTGAATCTCAATCACTCAAAGTGAAAGAGAATCTCAACCATCCATCTTGTCTACTTGTCCCAAGCTTTGAGGACACAAACTTTGCTTTGTCTTCAAAGGGTGGAACCAAAGACTTAACCCCAACTCAACCATGATCAAATGCAACCACACCCCCTCACATTGGGAAAATCTATAAAAGGAAGGCTAAAATCCTTCATAATTCATCAACCACCTATTTGAGAATTGCATCAAACCTCTTGCAATTTGAATTTAGAAAGCATTTTTTAGAGCAATTTTAGTATTTCATATTGATAATTGTGAGCTTTATCATTAGCATTGTCTTATCATCATCATTCTCATATTAGAACTGTCATTAGTGAGCTTGATGAGAGCTTCATTATTCATTCTAATTAGAGAGCCATAGGATGCTTAATTAGTCTTTGATATTGTGAAATATTTGCTCAATTGTGGTTGTATTTAGTTCTTATTTCATTTATTTGTCATTGATTAACCCTAATTCTATGAATGTACATTTATTTGTATACAATTAGTACCAAAAGTTTGTAAGGATATTGGTCGGTCACTTACATTGAGCTAATCGGTAACATAAAGTAGAACAGACTAATCGGTAAAGCAGTATACCAAGCAGCAGACAGTTTACCAAGCACCGATAGACAGTAAACACCGAGCATCGTAGTATACACCGATCAATTTACACAGTGTTTACTGAGGATCACAGAAATGGCATAGTAATCAAGAATGGCACATTCTTCTATGCAAACGGTTACAATGGTTTATAAAACATTTTTCCAAGATCGAGGAACATTTAATGTGATGATATTCATTAAATATAATGTATATCTTTTGTAATAGTTGATCTAGGTTATTATTGTACACCGTAGATCTTAGGGTTATGACTATATTGTGTAACCTAATTTTGTTAAAGCGGAAAAAAATAGAACACTATATATTTGTGTGTTCGCATCATTTTTTAATAGAGCTGATATATGAATCACAGAGCACTTGAAGCATTTTCCTATCTTCAAGTCTATTAATTAACAGAGCAAAATTGAGTACAAAGGAATTAAGATTGAGTAGAATCAGCAGAGGCTACTGAGCAGTTCAGAGTAGAGATTCATCACAAGTAAGGTGATATTTTATCAGAGCTTATAGATCTGTATCGCACAATTGAGTGTCAAATAGTAGATAATTACCTATTGCTTTCTGAAAATTGTAATAGATTTTTTGGATAAAATCTCTTAACAAAGTAGACTTAACAGTCTTATGTAAATCTCTTAACCGAGTGCACACTTCATTAGTGTTGTTAAAATCCTATAACTAGGTAGATCTAGCCGATCTAACATGTCACTCCTAACAGGGTGAGATCACCA